>JARQTG010000032.1:4923-604923 GCA_030142615.1 Syrista parreyssii
CTCTCTCTCTCTCTCTCTCTCTCTCTCTCTCTCTCTCTCTCTCTCTCTCTCTCTCTCTCTCTCTCTCGCTCTCTCTCGCTCTCTCTCGCTCTCTCTCTCTCGGCAAAAATTCATCGATCCGGATTTAAGAATATTCTATCCTGGTACCTTAAAAAAAAAAATTCCGCGATTCAAAACCGACCGATGACGATGAATCAGTCCCGACGGTTATGAATGAACGATACGTTTTGAACGTCTCGGCTTGGACGAACTTTGACGTATATTCCGACGTGTATCCATAGAGGCGACGAGAGAGAGAACGATTGCGAAAATCTTTAAAAATACAAAATTTAATCTCGTTGAGCGTCAATCTCCAAGGATTTACTAGTTTCTGTGTTGGCGGTATCGGGAAGCTGTATCTCATTCCAGGAAACGTGACTGCTCGCTCACGTCGGGGATTCCCCGAATACAATGTGTCCCCACGGTGGTACTGCAGCCTGGGTTATACCCGTAGGAAAATGTTCCATTGCCACTGCCTGTTTTTTGTCAAGGGAGTAAGAAAGTTATGGAAATCAATGAAAACACATTGATTACCTTTGGCCAAATGTCATTGGCACATTTTGTAACGCGTATCGTCAAACTATTGGTAGGGTAGCTGAGAGATAGGAAACGCGTATAGATAATATCGTTGAAAGTAGTGGCTTAAGGCCCGAATCCTGTTGCACAGTCGGCGACACGAGCGTCCGTCGTTGTCGTCGTCGTCTCGAATGCCGCGAGGTTGGTAACTCGATTCCCTCCGCACAATCGATTACCATTTGCCGGCGTGGTGGCGTAGTCTATTCTTCGTCGCCCGCGCACATGAAAACACCGCCAGCCGCGTACACCAGCTTCGCCGTAACTACGTATACGTCACGGCTCTATGGGTCCGAAGGGTTTACACAGCGTTTACACAGCGTTTATACGTAGAGGGTGTTAATCTAGGCGGCAACGTCGACGCAGCTATACGGTCAGCTTCGACATCGCATCGCCGTATGGATACGGCAACCTGATTTTTATTTTCGCGCATTGAGGACTCGCCTTGACTCGCTGGAAACAACGTTCGTTCACCGTAGGACTTTGAAATTTTTTATAACTCGGTATCCATTAGATACGTCGCCGACTATCTTTGTCTCTTTCTGGTTCAACGTGCTCGTTGGATCATTTTGTCGGTCGCTCGTTTTCCTGTTTTCCTTTTTTTTTTCTCTTCTCCGCGGGCTGGCACAGGCAAATTAATTCTTGGCAAGGATTTAATTAAATCGGTTAGGATGGATCGTCTTGTTTCTCCCCTCAGCCCGAAAATAGGGTTATCGAATGTTTCACTTAAGACGCGCATGTTAATTGGATCTGAATGATTGGACGGGACTTTGGATGACGAGGTAGAAAGTGGTCGTTGAACGGATGTGAATTGGATTGCATATATATATATATATATATATATATTTTCTTTCGTGATTTTATTTAATAAAAGTCACTCGATGGCGACTGCCGTCCACGAGCCTCGCTTGTACCGACTATAACTATGCTTCTCATCTTCCTTTTATCCACCTATACGCTGTATTACCTCGTGCCGGAAGTTGCGTGTTACTCTTCGCGTAATTTCCGGTTCGAGTGCCTTTTTCTTCAGCACCTCGACACAATTCGCAGAGAGGTCCCTGCCGCTAAAGTTAGCAGCGCTACCAACGTTAATATTTATGCGAACCTCGGAAATAGCTAGCGGGTCATTTTGAAAGGCAGACGCATACAAATTTCATCCCGGTTTAACCTCAACCTAGTTGACCCTCCTGTCTGGCCGTACACATTTAATAACCGATAGATTTGGAAAAATGGACTTTAGGTTATATCGAGAGATCGATGTTTCTCGCACTATCCGTAAATTCCCTTCGATGACGTAATCGTACCTAGAAATATATGTATATCCGTGTATCGTATATCCGAACATTTAAAAAAGACATTTAACGCGGCTATTAGTGGCCTATGTGATATTTCACTCTGACAATTAATCTAATCAATCGTATTATCTTTGTGAATCAAGGTCGGCCTCTGTTTACCCGTATTCAAAATTCTTGACGTAACGTCTACCCATGGATCACTCGGGAACCACCGAGTAAGAATTTACGTGAGAACCGAGTTATAAGGGGAGCACAGTTGATAGAGAGACTCCCGCACGTACAAGATGAGATACGCAGGCGCACGCAAGAGCAAAGCGTTTCAGTTTAAATATAGCTAAGCCGCCTAAAAATGGCAGCAGCAGGCTAAACAAGCATGGCCGCCAGTACACCTCAAGGTCGGTGGTGTCCGAACGGGATAGTCGGGATCGCAGGAGTCAGGAGCCACACTGGGTCACGATCTCTTGCTCATTCCAATCCTCCAGAAGCACCAGGATCGCGGGGTCATTGACCCCGTTCACATTCGAGTGCCAACTTCATGACCTCACTCTTTGATGCTTTTGAAGATCGCTAGAGACACGTCTGACAATGAGTCGCGCCGAGCAACAGTCTTCCTTCGTTTATCCCATGTATTTCTTTCTTGCACTCAGTATCGATTACCATAATCGAGAAAGCACAGAGGGATACTCGTTACGTTCTACCTGAACTTGCTTCTACGTCGTAGAAACGTAAGATGCCGTTTATATACGTATGTTTCGCTGCTGTCCCGTCGTCCAGACTGTAGCGTTACCGGGGATGATATTTCTGCGGGATGCTGCAGCCAATGCAAATAAAGAGGCTAGAAAGGTGTTTCTTGCGGTTTCATTATTTTCCAGCCAGAGTCGTGCGTGAAGTCTAAATTAATTTTCGTTGGACCATGCACGAGATATTTCTTGTTAGAGTCCTTAGGGTGGCAGAGAGACGAATCGCTGAAATTTGTCTCTGCGAGTTCACGGTGGGTGGTGGCAACATTTTTGTCCCGAGGAATTGTCTGTTATGGGTGGTGAAAAATATTTTTAATACACAAAATAGTTGTGACTGGCATGTTACACAATTTTTGAATTAAGGGAGCAAGTTGACCTTTGACATGGAATCGTTAAGACGTCCGAAATGGGCATTCGCGAATTTCGTATACGCATGACACGCGTTTCTCAACGGTGGCAGTGACCCGTGACCCGGATTAGAACTGGGAGAAGACGGTGGAGCACTGCTAAGGGGTTGGGGGTTGAGTCGGGGTTAGGGTAGGACACCTCCGCAATCGATTTTACTCCACACGGTCTCGCCATCCCGATACGTCTCTAACCTTATATACGCCCTTTTACTTGTCTATTTCTCTCTTTCTCATTCTTTGCGGCTACTTCACTTCGTATACGCTATTAACGTTACTTCCGCCGGCTCCCAAAGACTCCTTCTTGGTATCTACTTCCGTCCGGGAATTTTGCGGACCATCGAACTCGCCTCGGGTATTTCCTTGGATTGACTCTACACTTTGTGGGTCTAGACAGGTTAGACTAACGAGATGGGTTACCTAGACGTAATACTGTCTAATGGCATCTACTTTACCTACCGAGATTCAAACTTCTCTATGGTGTTTGAATTTTGTCGGGGATTCCCCTCATTTCGTCTAGATGATTTGTGCGCTGGCTGATCTCTTCGCTTATATCTAGTTACATGTTGTGATGTTAGACTTCGATCACCTTAATCAGCTAAAGGAAAGCAGAAGAATATTTTTGGAAATTTCAAAGATTTTTTTTCGAGGTATCAGAGGTAACCGGGTACGACAAGAATGGTGTAAACGATATTGTCCTGACTTACGTTTCTTCGGTATACATGTACCGTGATCTCACTATTTTATTTGGTAGAGTGAAATTACTTTGGCTTAGATTATTTTCTCACCGTACGCTTATTTTCTGTTACAGTTTCCTAGACAAAGTAGAAATCGTTAAACAATCTGACTACACGCCCACAGAACAGGTAAGGATAACATTTGGATCATTAAGATTTACATTCTCCTTTAAGATTCTTTAATCACGTGTGTTCTGATGTCGATTTTTCTGTTTCAGGATATCCTAAGGTGTCGAGTCCTCACTTCCGGTATCTTTGAAACGCGGTTTCAAGTCGATAAAGTAAACTTTCAGTAAGTCCCCTAATCATTATCATTTGACAGTCCATTAAACGCCTACTATATGCTGTAACGGTTTCACGTTCTATCGTAGAGGGAGAATAGAGCCCTTCTCTATTTTATCTCTGTCCATTTTATTTGCAGCATGTTCGACGTGGGAGGTCAGCGAGATGAAAGGAGAAAATGGATACAGTGCTTTAACGATGTGACGGCCATCATATTCGTAACAGCCTGTAGTAGCTACAACATGGTGCTTAGGGAAGATCCAACTAAGTTAAGACTCAGGGAAAGTCTTGATCTGTTCAAAAGTATTTGGAATAATCGGTAAGAAATAGCTCGTATCTCGTAGCAAAATTCACAATTATTGACTCATCCTACAATCGATCCGTTATATGTAACTTCTTTCTTGATTGATACGGATAAATAAACGAGCCATTGACTCTCGTAGTCATAGATCCGAATGAATTGTTGGTGCGATTAAGTAATAACTGTAGCACTTCGTATTGTACATTTCTAACTTTTGTTTAATCTATTCTCAGATGGCTTCGCACAATATCCGTGATCTTGTTCCTAAACAAGCAGGATTTGCTGGCGGAGAAGATCAAGGCGGGTAAGCACAAATTGGAGGATTACTTCCCGGAGTTCGCACGGTATCAGACGCCGATCGAGCCAGGCGTCGTGGCGGACCCCTCGGAGCCTCCGGAAGTCATACGGGCCAAGTACTTCATCAGAGACGAGTTTCTCGTAAGTGCATGTTAACGAAACGTTCCTAGGAACTGGCGTATCGCCATTACGAAAGTGTCACCTTAACGACGTATTTCACATGAGAAACTGTGTTTGAGGAATTTCATATTGTCATTGCAGCGCATAAGCACAGCGAGCGGCGACGGCAAGCACTACTGCTATCCACACTTCACCTGTGCAGTCGACACGGAGAATATCAAGAGAGTGTTCAACGATTGCCGAGACATCATCCAACGTATGCACCTGCGTCAGTACGAGCTCTTGTGACTTCGTTCCTGCCGCCATATCTCGCCAAGAAGTTACCTTCTTATGGGAAACGTCGCGCGACATCGTAGCTCGCGGCACGCGAAGATAAACGGGAGTTCAAGGGCGGCGGGGATCATCCTTGAGACTCCTTGCGCGGGTTAAAGCGATTTGTTGGGGGGAACCAACTGGTTCCTGAATACCCCGCGTGGTGGCCGACGAGAGCACGATCGTGAACGTGTTTCCAAAGGTTTCCCGCGAATGTCCTCGAAGGAGGCTCTGCAAGTCTGGAGAGGAGTGTGAACGTGGGCGCTAAATGGTCCAGGGATCCTCTTCTTCCGTTCTCCCCATGTGTTTCCACTCGCTGGTGAGGATGGAAGCCTTCTTCTCGCACAGAAACAATTTAAGTTGTCGACGTACAAGCAACACTTTTGCCCTCGTTGACTCCTTTCCGATCGGTTAACACCAAAATGTTTCAGGCACGCTTCGATCGGTCGATCGGCTTTAGCTTTAGTTGCGAACGGGCGTGCCCGGATGTATCTTATTATCAGTTTTCAGGAGAATCGCCCGCGATGTACTTCCGGTCGGTCCATACGGGACGTTTCATTTTTGTTAGACGTCGACTATTCGCGAAGGTATTGGAACATCGTCGCTTACCCTCATTCACGGGAACATTCGCGTTAACATCATCCCAGATGGACGGGTGTGGTCCTGATTGTTGCGATTTTTCAAATCCACGGCACGCCCGGCGCACGATCGTCGTTTAGAGTAATATCGTCACGAAAATTTACATTAAGAAGTACGTAAAAAAAAAATCATTCGGTGGGAACCTCACGTCGTCGGTTCTTTGTTCAACCTGATTATTTTTCTTCTCTTTCGAATCTCGTTTATCTCCTTAGTTTCGCAACAGTCGTCCGGGTATAGAATCTCCTTCCTATTGTGTGTCCTTTGTTTACAACGTATTGCTCTGTTTACCTTTTATTCCTTTTCCTCTATCCTTATTCCTTTGTCAGTCGTGTCCCATATGCCAATTCCCGTATCCTCCTAACCGCCTCAAGCAAATTCACCACTCTCCCTGTCTCTCTTCCCTTCTCCAAATCCTTCTCCTTTATCTCTACTTAATCCTCTCGAACCCCGTCCCCCCTTCCCTCGCCACTTACCCCGAACTTCCGAATCTCATATGACTTTTACCAAAACTACCCGATCCGTAGGAGTCTCAGCTGCACCTTTTTACGAGAAGAGTATTTTGTGAGATTTTACAGTATTTCGAAGAGCGTTTTAATTGTATAACTATGTATCGAATATGTACAGGGTGACCGTCCACCGACTCGGGTCTTCTCAGCATCGTATTCTTAATACGTTCGTTCATTACTTTCCAATTTGTTACCTTTCATTCGTCACGATCACCGCATCTCCCTTTACGTTTCCGTCTATTTCTCTGTTTTCTATCGTATCGTCCCAAGCTTATGAAACGAACCTCCCAAATGTTTACGATTCTCGTCGTACCGGTACACGTTTGACTTTAGAGTCGAACGAGAAAGAAAAACCCAAGTGGAAGCACAAAAATCCAAAGAAGCGATTCGCTCCAACCACACGCCTTCGAGTATCGAACGAAAACACCACGGCGAAGGGTAAACGCAATCAGTAATCTAATTAATCACAAAGAATCTCAATAGAATTTCGAAAAAGTGCATCCGACATAGTTAACAGTGCCCTCCCTCCCGCTCATACCTTGTACACCATTCTCTTGTGTCTGAAAGAATGACCTATCATATAGTTCACACTTCGGCATTCCGTGGACACCCTGTATATGGTAAGCCCCCCCCCCCCTCTCCCCGCCCTCCCTTCGTCATTTTCCTTGTATCTTTAAAAGATATGAATAGAAAAAAAGAAAAGATGAGGAAGAAGATGAGAAAAAACACTATACCCTTTGTTTAACAATACCGAGAGAAGAGATATCGCGTGAATTCGTGCATGATGCACGGACTACACGAAGGAGTGCGCATTAACTAAACTATGTAATATCTACTTTTATATAGGTAACGAGAGTTTAACATCAAATTAAAAGAGAATATTAAAGGAAGAGGAAGGAAATACGCGTTTGACGAGGAATAGCGGGTCGAAGTATAAGAGGAAGTAAAGTAAACGTATAATAAAGTAAAAATTGGATAAGAGAAGTACGGTGTAAGAGTATAAGATTAAGAATACGAGTAAGAGTAAAGAAAAAAAAAAATGAAGTAAATTAATTAACATTGCCATGCTCTGAACTTCGTATGAGAGCGCGTGTGGACGTACGTGCGCGCACGGGCATCCGCGCACGTTCACGCACAATATTGGTTACTGCGCATGCGCGCGAATACGTCACACATGTGTATTACTATATATATGCGAAAGAGACATATTGCGCGGACATGCGTTCACGCGTGTATTTTTTGTTCATGCATATATGTATACACATATACGAATATATGTATTTATGTATATGTGTGTATATATATATATGTATATATATATATTTATATAACACGATACTAATATATTTAACAGACAAGCCATAGTTTGTAACCTTATATGTATATATATATACACATATGTATATGTATATATTTATATTACTTACGAACTTTTACTTTTTACCGTAAAGTCGTGAGGGACATGCGAGAAGGAACTTCCGTGATGAAAGTGAGAGAAAGGAAATAGTGAATTGCAGTTATTGCTTCGAGATGTAATTATACAAAAAAAAGTGGCTGCGAGGGATAACGTTGATGTTCGCTAAATGCACAAACAAAATATAATATATTCGGAAGAAAACGGGCCATCGGTCGTATAAGTCAATGAATAATGCCATATTACGAGTTATAGTTATGGTTAATGAGTTTTTTTTTGTTTTTTAAATCGACAGACCAAAATGGAAACTTAATTTACAAACGCACGACGATCGCAAGCTACAAGTTAATCACGTCACATCTTTAGTTTTCTGTACAGAAAGATTTTGAGATTCCAACGCGCAAAATTTCTTAAAAAAAAAAAATTAAATTCGTTGAATACATTGGTGTCGCGTGGACAAGCAACTGGCACTCATTTCATTGTTATTGCGTTTCAACAGACCTTAGTGCTTAGTTGTAAGAATTGGGCCGCGCGAAGAACCAAAATGTCGAACCACGAAATTTGAACGGTTTTACGGTAGCCGGCCTGACACGTGGATAGGATGACAAACGAAAAATGTTGAACAGAAATAAAGAATCGCCAAAGCGTAGCTGTGCTCGTCGTTTAGACTTAAGGAATAAGTCTTAAGTCGTGACGTTTATCGCACAACGTTTCCCAAATTAGCTGTGACACGAGTCGTGTACGATACTAATTAGTTTTCCGGAAACGCGACGTAACGTTAACGGTTTCCGGTATGGGAAAGGGATGTAAAACGAGAATAAGAAGAAGAAGAAATGGTGAACGATTATGAAAGTCGTTGTGTAAATTTCTTCTCTACTGTCGGAGTAATTAATTCCCTCTGCCACGTTGTGCTTGGGATTTGGAGCTTGTTTAAAGATCTGTAATCCGGCTACTGTAATCCGGGCCAATAATAATGGAACGGGGGTTGGCAGGATTTCGCGCAATCAAAGCACACACACCGTACACTGGAGAGATATCTGAATATTCTGCGGCCATGTTCCAAGCCCGTCGCGTACCTGCGTTATTAATTGAATGTCTGTTTTTCACGTTGCGGTGTCTGTTGATTTACTATTATTATTATTATTATTATTATTATTATTATTATTAATATTTGTTTCATAATTATCATTTCGCCTTCGTTCATTTTCTTCTATTTCTTTATCTTCTGGCGTTTGCTACTACTACCTTCGATCGAAGGTGCCAGAGCACCTCGTTAATCGTTGTAATTTATATCGTTGTTAAGTTATGGCGTCGTAGTCAAAGAGTCGCGGAACCATCTCCATTTACTATTAGCCGCCATTGTCGCTATTATATTTTCTCGTTATTCGATTGGTCGCTTGGCGACCGATATAGTGCACATGCGCGAGATTTCATTGTATATGCATATATATATACACGTACGTATACATCTTTTTTTCTTTTCCTTTGACGAATGTACAGGGTGATTCGAAAGTGACTCTAGGCGTTAATTGTACTTACCAAGTTTTACGTCGATTATCGCACGATTGCTAACCTTAAACTATCAACAGTCGTGCTTGCTCGCGCAATCGATATAATTGTTATTGAAAACTCTGCTCAGTGTGGGTTATTATATTTTTTTTTGTATCGCTACACGAATCGACTCGTTGAAAATTGCATAAGACAAATTATTACCGAATCAATAAACCCTCGAGTCACTCTCGTCATCTCCAACCTCCTATACACTGTGTGAGGGACGTGTTAAGTGATCTCTTACGTTCGACGTAAGACGAGCATTGAAATATATATATGATGCAAAAATATAAATATATATAGATATATGACATCGTTTTGAAGCAGTAGCACGAGTGACTCCACGATCTTGTTACTAAATAATTATATCAAGTCTTTTGGAAATTCAATGGAAAAACGGCGTTACGTCACGTGAAAGTCTTAAAAGAAAGGACTGATTGTCACTCGTGCCACTCGAACTTCCCCGATTAATAAATCTAACGAGTAAAGCTCGGACGGTGTTCGACACAGCTGCATCCTGATATTTCCCTGAAACAATTTTATTAATTTCATCGATAATCGCTAGCATCGGATTAACCGTCAATCTCACAGGATGCAACTATAACGGTACTGATCCAAGCGATACTTAAGTCCTACGCGATTGAAGAGACGTATTAATGTGTTTATGTAGCTGTATTATAAGTGCGCTCGGATTTCGTGAAGGAGGCTTGCTTCATGGTACTTCTTTTCCATAAAGGAACACGTCTCGAGTGACAGTCGCGCGTCGCACTCGAAGTTATGCGTTGTCAAATCAGCTGACTGTCGGTAAGGGCGCCACCGTCGCTCGAGACGTATTTCAACATGGCCACCAAGTCGGGTCAACATGAAAACAAATCCGATAACGAAAAAATTTTAATTCGAGTGACTTTCCGCCAGCCCCATTATTAAAGTCATCCCCTGGATGAGAATTAGCCTGATCGGTTCTCGCGACGGTTTACTTATTATACTACTGTACACAATATTATTATATAGATCAGGCCGATCTCTCGTCCGTGGCTCGGTCTTATATAGCCGTCTGTATTAGCTGCACGCCACGGCCGTGAAAATCTGTGATTCAAATCAAAATTAAAACTTTCGAACGAGATATTTACGTTCCGACGCCCTGTATCTGTCTGTCGTATGTCGATCGTAATAGTCGTAAGTTATTTAATTTAACGTGTACTGAGAAAGATTAGGAAAAGTTGAAAGAGAGAGAGAGAGAGAGAACGACGGTGCGACGAATGAAACTATAACGAAATATCGAATGATCGTGTGTGTGAGTGAAAGAGGTAAGAGAGAGAGAGAGAGAGAGAGAGAGTGCGTATGTATGCCAAGAACAAAGTACAGCCTTTTTCAGAGTGACTTTACTCGCTCGATTATAATTATCCATTTTCCTCGTCGTTTCCAATCACAGACTTTTCATACCATTTTCTTATTCTCACTGTTATATTCATTATTTCAATGTACATTAATTACGCTACTTGTCTCGAAGCGATCGGGTATCTTTTCTCTTCGTGTATCTTCACGTGTAAGGATATGTCGTCTTTGAGAATCGACAGATTGATCTTCGGGAAACGATCGTGGACGATGGTAACGAGCGAGAAACGCGAGTAGAGCCAATGAGAGTCGCCCGCTAAGATTGTGTCCCTTATAATTCGTTGTTGCGTATCTCTTAGAAATGAAAACAAAAACGATGTCCAGATGACGAATCAAATGATTTAAAGTTAACAATGAAAGAACAAGATTTTACACGAACCAGTGTCAGACGTACACCTGTACGGTTCCGTGATACGTGCATATACCTGTACGACGCACTTACACTCAACTCAGATAATACAAGGTAATAATTAATAAACGCTATCCTAGGATCGAATAACACCATTTGGCATAGAGACTGTCTCTTGAGGGTGAAAGGTGCGTGCGTTGTCTCCAGACTGAAAGTGGTCGCATTGGCATGTCAAGTTTTAGGGATGAACGCTTTTCTAAGGGAATGTAAAATCGGTGCGCGATCCGAACCGCGATATTGTCCTGTTTAATGAAACAAGAATGAGAGGGAGAGAGAGAGAGAGAGAAAGAGCGATAACAGCAAAGAAGGAAAGAGACGTAGGGATCAGGACAATGTAAATGGTAATTTCAATGGGACAACAGCAAGTACCGTAAGTGAACGCGCGGCCATTAAACTTCAATGTGACTTTTTTTCTTGTACTTTTAATTTTCTCGTGACGTCACTGCGTGGATACAAGAGGAAAGGTAACAATCGTACACGTTCGTCTTCTTCTTCTTGTACTGTGTACTCGCCCGTGGCGTATGCGCGTTAAACGCGACGCTTCTTCGTTCCTCGAAAGAGATAAATAAATAGATAAATGAATAAAGAATTAATAATACGGGCAACCCTCCTCCTCCCACCCTCTCTCATTAGATCTCTTGACTCACGGGGGGTGAGTCGCGCCAACGCACTTACTGTCGCGGCACGGATCGCGTGATTAGCTTATACGTTATACATTTATTTTGCACGGATGACGCGAGAAAATGGCGCCCGTCTGCACGGTTTGATTATATATATATATATGTGTGTGTGTGTGTATTCATCATACATATGTGCATATGTAATTTTTACAGTGACGACTTGCGCCGGTGTTGCTCGCGAGGGATTGGCACTTTCCGACGGTGTTCTAGCGTTTAACGAGTATAATGGGTAAATAACAAAAACAAAAAAATATATATTTTATTCTCATTCTGTGATGACTGTCTGAATATAAAAAAAAATGTTTACATGAACTTAAGCTAACGATTAATCGAACTAGAGGATAATGGTTAATTAACAATCGTTGTACTAATTGCGCGCATAAAGAGAGAGAGAGAGAGAGAGAGAGAGAGAGAGAGAGTGAGAGTATGGCAGAGTAACAGTGACGAGGAATCGTGAAATAAAAAAAATCTTAGATGCTAAAGACGTGAGAAAAAAAGAGAATATATAAGCGCGACACATGTGTAGACGGTGATGCGGGGTGGTGCATAAGGACGGGGGTGGGGTGGGGGGTAGAAGGTACCGGACACACAATATAACATTAACGAGAAGAGAGCCGACACTGTCGAGAGTCACTATTATATAAATGGAAAGATGTGGAATGAGAATTCCTTTTGTGAGAGAACGAGTGAGAGAGAGAGAGAGAGAGAGAGAGAGAGAGAGAGAGAGAGTAAAAGAAAAATAACGCAGTATGATTTCTACACCGTATATAAGTTTAGTCGTTTATCATTGCTTTCGAGCATATAAGAGTTATGTGTATAAATTATTATGTGTAACTTTAAAAACAAAAACAGAGTCATTTAGTAAATTTTAAGCGTATATATATAAATATAAATAAATATATATAATATATTATATATATATATATATACATACACAGAAACACATATATATATATAAATATATTATAATTATGAAATGATTACAAAAAAAAAAGAGGAAGGAAAAAGAAGCAAACGCTGCGAAGCCACTGTATCATACGTTTGTGTAACTAAAATAGTAATGATACGATTATAAAAAATTATAACGATACAATAAATACTTACCGTATGTCTTATATAAATTGCTAATGCTTGTCTGGCGATGTTAACCGATAAAACTTAAATTGTCGCGATATATTAATTCCGAGACATTTTGAGCTGTGTGAATTTATTTATTTAATCAGTACAGACTATTGGTCAATTACATACGGCAGACCACACGTACAAGCGTGGGAGCTTTTTGAGCTCTTATAAACTTTTGGTAAATAAATATTAACGTTAATGTCCGATCGATATTAAATATTTCTTAATCGGCGATCATACTGCTGTCTGTATCTCGTGTGAAAGTTTCATCTCAAATACTTAACGGACCGTAATGTACCTCCTCTTCAGGTACGTCAACTGCGCCCTGGACTCCAAGGCTGCAAGTTCCGAGACAATCGGCGCCATTTGGGATACGTGATTCTCGTAATTAGATCCTGCGAAAGATGAAATGAGATTTCGTTGAGTAGAGGAGAGGAGAGAGAAATGTGTAAATGAAAGAATATTGCGCTTACCTGTGTTTAACCTTTTCTCTCCGTATATTACTTTGCCGTCGAATTCATTCATTGGTATCTTTATGCCTGGACCCACCTGCTCGATGGTCACGTTTAGATGCTCTTCGATTTCCGCCAAATACTAAAACGTATCGATATGTTGTAGCAAATTGTGCAATTTGAGAAATTTTATGTTGCGACTATTATAATGGCTGCCTTACTCTTGGCTCGTTGTACCAGATGCAACAGCCTCCCTGATCAGTGAGATTTGTATTGTTGCAGTTGCGACCACGCGATGAACACCATTCGCCGTGATACCATACTTTTTCTGGGACTGTACTCACTAACGATATAGCCAATCCCATACGCTCGGCCCTTCCTACTCTGCCGATGCGATGAACGTAGTTTGATTTCTCATCGGGCAATGTCATGTTGATCACTGGAATACAAATGATTCTTATTATTTTCTTGTATTGTCTTGTGTGATTATATGATTGTACGTACTGAATGGCAAGCCGCTAATATCCAGTCCTCTGGCTGCTACGTCGGTGCAGATTAGAAATTTCACTTCCTGCTTCTTAAACTTCTCCAGATTTGCTTTACGCTCCTGGGGCTTCCGGTCTCCGTGAAGACAGACACAAGTGAATTCACTGCTGTTTATGCTTTTTAAGTAACGTTCAAGGTTGTCGCAGTCGAGCTTAGTGCGACAGAAGATTATCGCTCGGTCCATTTTGTGCTCTCTTATTGCGCGCACGCAATACTCGCCTTTTAGGATCTTCACAGCTTCCGAAAGTGTCTCTGAAGTTTATAAATTTTTGTTTAATTGAATTTTAGAATCGAATTTGGATAGCAAGGATAGAGCAGAGGTATTTACCAGCAGTATTGTTTCCTGGCCTTACGTTGTCTCTGTAATGAACTCCGTCGGTTTCTATGTGGTGTTTTAAATTTTGCCAGGATTTGTCATTTTGCGGATCTACATTTACAACCACGTGATGAACGGTTTCTGGTACGGCATCTTCACCTTTCAGATCTACCCACGTGGGAAAATGCATTAGACGTTCCTAAAACGAAATCTTGTTTGGTATGAATTATTATTAAATAGTTTTTACTTTAAGTTTGACATTACTTACCGCCATTTTCTTCACTTCAAAAGCATGAAGAGTTGCTGAGCAAACAATCATTTGCAACCTTTTACCATCACTGGTGATTTTTGGAATTTGTCTGTGCAATTTATCAATCATTTCTGTGTATCCTTGCTTTAGTAGACCATCTGCCTCATCCAGTACGAAAAATCTATTTTCAAAAGATCATTATCATTATTTATAACGCTTTAATGATTATGAGAGACTTACCTGCAATGAGTTAGTGATAAGTATCCACCATGAATAAGATCCTCTAAACGACCTGGAGTACCTACAACTATATCTACTCCAGAATGCAAGACAGAAATCTGATCCTTTACATTGACTCCACCGATCACCAATAATTCTCGAACTTTTGGGTCCTTCAAGTGTACCTTGAACTAATGGTTACTTTTGTATAAATTACTATAAAGTTAATGCCATGTGTTACCTACCTTTTGTATCTGATTGTAAGTCTGCTCTGCAAGCTCCCTGGATGGTTCAATCACAATGGCTTGAGGAGCATTGCTCATTGGTTTACCACTGGACGCTGAGTCGTGACTGCTGTTGATAGGATTATGTCGGATGTGATCCTTTGCTACGGAAGCAAGAGCCACATAATCCTTTGGTGGTCCATATTTGAAAGGTTGTGCTCCAAAATTAAAAGACATTTCTGCATTCTTAAGAACAACTGCAGGATAGAAAGTTTGAGACTTTTGTTGGGCATTTAAAGTGAATGCCACACCGAGATCAACGCCATTTTTAGTGAATTTTATCTGGCCATTTATCAGATCTAAAAGGCAGCCTATGACGTCGTGCATTCCAAAAGCCTCGCCATAATCGTCAAATTGTTTGGCATTAGACTTTTTTCCTGTACCACCAAAACCCCAACCAAACTTATCGGTTCCTAAATCCAGATTTGCTTGACTGGTGGACCAGCCAACACGACAAAGTCCTTCATCAGTAACAGTTGCCTCATAGTAATATTTTCCCTCTCCTTGAATGCCTTTGTTTGCACGACACCCATGCCATTCCTTTTGTTCTCGACTCTGGCATCTTAAACCATCAGGAGTTACAGCTAGAGCTCTGCCTCGGTCAAAAAGACTGAGACCCCAATGAGGAGCTAGAAACATAACAAGGCATTAAAAATTCTTTGGGCTAATATGATATCATTTTTAAACTACATACATGTATGTACACTCTTTTCTGTCCCTATTCCCTTCCCAGACTCTAAATCCTTCAGTGTTTCCCATACAATTTGCAAGATAGGCAGACAAAAGGCACCAGTTTTACCACTACCAGTTTCTGCTGCCATAAGAACATCACCACCACCCAGAATTAATGGAATAGCCTCAGCTTGGACGTCTGTTGGTAACCTAAAGATAATATTATTTTCCTTATGCATATTAAGACTAGACCAATGTGTTTTAGACTGTATTTGATATCAGATTTATAAAGCTTACGTCCAATCCATTTCCTCAACTGCCTTTGCTAACTCAGGCAGTACACCCATCTCTGTAATTTAAAGAGGAGTTTAAAATTGCTTATTTGATAAATAATCTCTAAATACTTTTAATGTTTTCTTGAAATATTGATTTATTTCTTATTAACCTTAACCCTATGCCATATAAGGATATATTGTACCATATTGTTAGTTTAATTCCGAAACAGTAACATAAAGTAGTACGTAACTTTGTAATATACATACCTTCAAATGCAGTCATAGTGGCTTAACAAATAAATATTAATATCAGTTTATTTTATTGTTCCCGGCACTATACAATGATGCAGGAATGATGCAGTTCCTACGTTTCTAGTATTTCTAGAGAAAACTCTTTATCGCTAAGTTCGTGTACTGAATTACCTACAGATTCACAGCTGACTGTCTGTCAGTATTAACCAGTTGACTGGTTGACATTTATATTTAAAAAGAAAGAAGGTTAGTCTAACGCGTACCTAAAATTATAAAGAATGTCCATCTTAATAAATAGTCATGAACATAAAACATATCTTTTACACTTATTAATTTGTAAACATACAAAGTTTATATTTCATATTTAACACAATATTATCTATGACATTGTGGAAACTTAATTTACCTGACATTGTTGTGCATTAAAAATTAAATAATATATTAAATGTAACAATTATTAATTGTTATATATAGTAGTACTTTCGAAAAATATGTTTTCTAACAAATTTTTTATGTTTTGTATTCAGGCAACACAGAGGAATTTTGAATATGAGCTCTGTCAAAGATGCTGGAAAGGAGGAAACACAAATTGATAATGTATCAGTGGATAATTCGGAATTGGATGGAAATTTGCGATGTGAGTCTCCCAAACGTGGGACTACTCTGTCGACAAGTACAAGTAGCTTTGAAGCATTAGATCCACATGATCCCAACCTTAGCCGTTTGGCAAATACAATGTTTCAAAAGACAGGAGAATATCTCCAGGAAGAACTCACTGCAACTCATGCTGATTACCGATTGTTAGAACGCTTAAATAAGGAAGCCATTGAGAAATATGCAGAGTTGAAAACCATATCAACAAACGTGACACATTCATTGGATTCACTAAATCAAAAATATAAGAAACTTCAGCCAGTACTGGATAACATTAATCAAATAGACGGCAGTGTTACAAAATTAGAGCAGGCTGCATATAAATTGGCTGCGTATTCCAAAAGACTTGAAGCTAAATTCAAGGAAATCGAGAAAGAGAACAGTAACAAGTGAGACCTTATTTTTTGTTTTGAAGTATTTTAATTGCCATTGTATCCCATGGGTAAATATTTTCATATAATGATCTAAGTTGTGTGATACGTTATTAAAAGGATTTACTTCATCAACATTTGTGAAGAACTAAAATCTTATTTTTAATACACAATTGCCTCCCTTGATGCTATATATCGTCATATGAATAACGACTCTAAACATGAAAGAATTCAATACTTAGAAGTACCAACAGATTTTGTAGAATCAAGAGAGTCATATTTGTAATTAAAATAACATAAATGCTTGTATAGAGTAAAATTTTTATTATTGATGTACACGCGTAATATAATTTATACATAGCCGGCAGATATGCAAAATCTGTATTCAATTGTTTAATAATATAAATGTTACTATTGTATCACTGGCGAGCAGAGATTGAATTTATTATCTGAGGCAGATAATAAAGATTTGGTATATCACGTTATCGAATTAATGTATCTACTAGAAACAATTCAATTGGTCTAGCATTATAATTGAAAATTGAGTCTTTATTACGTCAAAAATTATGTATACAATTACGATAGTTTCTGTTATGATGTAACAAATTCCATATTAAATAGAAGAAAACAAAAATAAACCGAATATTTATATATTATGTATAACATAACTTATTCGTGATTCGAAAAGAGGAAAACATCTGTACGATTCTATCATATGGAAAAACTAACATAAATGGACATTTTTTGTACAACGTTACTTGTGAACAGTTTACCGTTAAATTTTCCTAAAATTTGACAAGTTCAAGCAAGGACTTTCATGTTCTGATTCGTGCAGCTTACGAATATTGCACATTATTTCTAGTGTAAAAATTAACAATCACCGCCTATCGTCATCGTGCACAACATTCGAACAACAGTTTTTAAATTATTTAATAGAGAACCGAAAGTCACTTGAGTCACTAAAAAAAAAGAATGAATTTATATTAACGATCAAAGGTTACTGCTGCTTACGTTGCAAGTCAAATTAAAGCATTTATTAATTGATACAATATGTTCGTTAAATGTCCAGCACTAAACGACGTCGTCGCTTTGTAATCGTATGTCAGCTCAGGATTCCACTCGACGTTGTTAGGCCAGATCGTAAACTTTGTTTTCGGCACGCAACTTTATCGCACGAGAACTCTATTCACGATTCGGTTATGATACCGAGAGGTAGGACAATCTAGCCTGCATTTTGCTCGCCTCACAATAAGATCACACAGTTCTTAAAACACCGTCTGTATGACCGACGTGTTTCTGAATCCTGAGCGCGTTTTCTTAACTGGCTTCATCAGTGTGCCTCCAGCCGTTTAAAGGATCAATCTAACAGTCAAGGAAATTTCCAGCCATTAATAGTTCCAGGGCGATTTCCGGTGCTATTGGGAATTCAGGTATTTCCGTGCTGCTGTTCGTGTAACGCACCTTGTATGTGAAATACATACAGACCTTCTGTAGTACGTGGGACCTGGAAACAAAATTATCCATCTTGTATGTCTTTATCTATCTTATTGAAAGTACAGGAAGAAATGCTGGATATCGTTATGGTACATACGGAATTTCACGGAAGTTAACTTCATTTGCTTCGTTTTCTGCAAATTGTCCAGGACCACTGAGCATGGCTTTGATTGTACCACTGGTCAGGGCATGCTCTCGTTTGACTATAAATTCATGACCATCGCTGCTTACAAGCTTGACGTACATAGCATCAGGACCTTCGCATCCGCCATATACTGGACCTGACTCTTGCTGGAAATTATATTATAGTTTGACATAAATATGTTTGATATAATAAAAGTGAAGAAGTCAAATATAACTGCTTTATAGAATTGTTATGGGTGGGAGTGAAAAGGAGGCAAATATGCAATGTTAAATTAATAGTTGTTCCAAGCAGAAATAATTGAATAGGCTGTGTGATAGGTACCGCATGCAAGTCAATAGTTGATTTTCCCCCTTCTTCTTCTCTCTTATCGTCAACATCTTCCTCATAATCGGGCTTCATATTATAAATAAAAAGGAATATTAGTAATCATTGTAATAGGGAAACTTTGGTAAATAGTAAGCCGTTGTAACTATGCTGCTATTTATTACTAGGTGCAACAAAATCTTATGCTTTACGTACAAGAAAGGACGTGTATTTAAAGTTATGATAAAACACATACCTTTTCGGCATGCATACTCATATCACCAGACATGATTTCTGTGCAGACCAACGAGCTGTCCTAGAAATAAATAACAAAGTCTATAAATTGCTTATTCCAATTAAAAATTACACTAATTTTTCCATGATTATGTCAACTTTAGTAACAACTTAAGCATGTTCATAGTGAGAGCAATGTAACATTTATTGTCAGAATAACTTATATGAATATAAAGGATTATTATAAAATAGTTTTTCTACAGGAAAATGTCGCTTGTTTTTTAAAATGCGTCTTAACTAATGCTTTGGTATTTATATTTTCGTAAATATATAATACTTCTGTATGCCAGAATCAAATTATTTATAAACAAGTCACTTACAAAGAAAACTCTAGTATTATTAGTCATCAAATTTTGAACAAACATAGGTTACAACTTTTTATCGTTGCTTTTGCAATAGTATTAGTTTGTTTTAATGCTTAAAAATGAAATTGATATGCTCAACTAAGTAAATTGAAGAACACAGAATAATTTGTTTATAAATACTGCTAAGGGAAAGTTATACTTACGAGAAAGTGAAGCAAAACTCAAAGTGTTGTGAGCTGAATAACTGTTGAAGCTACCCAACAAGGTAAACGAATATGGCTGCAAGGCGTCTGGAATATTAGGACAAATATCGAGTTCGAAAATTCTAGGATGCTTATTGGATGGAAAAAAGTGCGCGAAAATGTATATCCGGTACCTAGTCCAACCCGAACTTGGTTCTGTGCACTATGGAATCTGTCAGTGACACGTTAGTAGTAAATAATTTATTTTTTGTTATAAATTATATAACATTAGTCTTATATTCCATATAAACTAAATTAGTCAAGAACATCTGTAGATGATTGTTGTATATTTCTAAATTGTTGAAGTAACATTCAACTTTCATTAAGGTTAACATTAAATCATTATGTTTTTTTAATTATAAAATCTGTGTAACTTTTGCTTCAGATGTGTACGAACAACAGAGGATATCCTGGATACTTTGCAACTGGCCAATATTAATGAAGCAGAATTAAATGGCATAACACAAATTCTACAATTTACTCCAAATACTAATAAGAATTCTGATATTAAATTACTGGAATTGGATGCTCATTTATTGAATGCACTGAATGAAGGAGATTGGTAAATAATTGATATCATTTCTAATAATCACCTTGTTTATTTCTTTTATAAGAAAGGCATTTTCTAGATACTCTACAGAGAATAGATTGAACAACAGTTTTTATTAAGGATCCATAATTTGAAATACTTAACATTGTCAAATAATCAATTAATATTGCAGCTTATCATTTCGTGGTGAAAAACATGAACCTGCAGTACTGTGCACCAAAGATAGAACATATGATATAAAGGAAGCAGAAACATCAAATTCTTGGGTGTTGGTATCAAATTTTAAATTTGCAGAAGAAACACAAAGCAATGAAAGAATCGTAGAGAGACGTGATGTGAAGGGAATCTACCATACATATTATGAAGTAATTATTATTACCAACACTTTTTAATAATGCCATGAAATATAGAATGCAATTTTACTGATAAATATAATTTCAGGTTCATAGTTGTAAACCTAAATTAAGCAAGCTACTAGTGGCACTTGAACCTTCATCATTCAAAGGAATGGAGTATGAGCAAAATCTGGATCGAAGTACTCTGTATGATTGGCCGAGACTTCAGAGTGAAATACAAGCCAGTGAAGAGGAGCTAAAAAAGGCACTGACTGATTACATGATTATTAATATCGAAGGTACATTAAATAACTATTTCAAGAGTAGAAAATATTTACAATTGCAAATAATTATGACTACATACATCGTTCTTAAACTTACCAGGCTATTTCCGTCTAATATCTTTCGAATATGAAGCCAGAGCCCTCACACTGATGTTGGATCTCATAGATGAAAATTCTTGGGAACTCAATGATATTGACAAGGATGTTACTTATCAATCTTTAAAAGAACTTATTCCTTTGCCTGTTTTTGAAGGACTATTCAATGCCTATACAGAATTCAGTGAAAAAACTAAAAGCGATGGAACATCCTTGTACAGGTATCAGCTGTTATCAATTTTATCTAGCTATTAGTGTATTACTTAATCAGATACAATCTAATTGCAACAACTTAATTAAAATACTCAAAATTTATACAGATACAATGAAGAAAAAACATGCAAGTTTCTAGCCAAAGTATTACTGGCTGCTTGTCCAAAAAATGATTACAAAGAATTTATGGAGGCGTGGAGCATAGGAACACCTGAAAGTAAGTTCAAAGAATAAATAAGATCTATAAGCATATTATATTTTTTTTAATTCCTTAAGAGATGGAACCAAAGGAGTCATACCTCAGTGGAGTAGCACTGATTACCTACAATAGTACAAAAACAAGGAAAGAGGTGATATCATTTCCCTCCATAAATCTATCAGATAACATACACACCAGATTTAGCGAGCTCTTCAAAGTAAAAGACAAGTGGACTATTGATGAAATAACACCTTACGTATCGTAAGTATGGAATAAAATTACATGACTTATACTTCTCAATACAAATGTTTGATTTTACTTTCAGAGGTCTAACAACAGATAAATTAAATGTCAATGCTCTTCTAACGAAATACGCGAGGTGTTCAAAAGTTAATGGAATTAAATATTACAGTGCGAAGCATGGTAAATAAAAATATATCTGTAAATATTTTTTATACCAAATGAAAAATCGTTAATTATTACATTCTTTTTACTACGCACCTTTTACTTCCTGTGCTTCTTAAAAAATGTTGTGCTAGTCACTGTCTACTTGGATCTCCATAATTAGAATCAATATAGGCGCACGTTACGTGAACGTCCATGATAATTTATTAACATCACCAATGAGATGATGCCGGAAGTTCCACGACAAAATAAAGGTGGGTGGGTGGGGGTGTGTGTGTGTGTGTGCGTGTGCGTGTGCGTGTATATATGCCTCTGTTAAATGCTCGAGGACAGGAAACCACAAAATACATATAACACTTACCGTGCAATCTTGAGAATTGAATCTTATTTAAATCATTCAATCATCAAGCTACTGCAGTTGAAATTGCTGCTGATGCATCTATTATTTGGATAATCTTCATTAATGATAATAGAAATCTGAAATCGTTGATTAATGTACGTAATTATAGCAGTTTTAACACGTACGATTCTATATTGACATTAACACGCTCCAAGATACATAACTTTTTTTCGTTCTTCTAGCACCGCGGTGAACATCAAATATTAAGATTTTCTAATGTATCGTTTAAAATGCAAATGCAAAGTCTTAGTTAGAGGCATTAATGAACCGGTTTAACGAGTATGAATACGTGAGATCCGAAAATAGTTTGACGATCCAAGTGATACGAGTTTTATAGCCACTCGCGCAACATGCAATATTAACGTGATACAATTGATAATACAAACATCACCAGACTCAATTTAGAACATGTTACGGATATTTTAGCAACATCAACGTAGCGAGACTCAGAGTGTTCATACGATGCGTACTGAGTAATCAGGATATACGCATTAACAAAATGTAATTTTATTCGATAATAATTTATTAAAAGAATGATGATCAGCAGCCGTTTAAACGGTTTTACACTGGAGTGAATATCGTTATTGATTATTGATATATTCGTGGTGTTGCAAGTTTATAGGAATATTGAATATATCAATCCAGTAACGATATATCATTTAAGCCGTAATTCATCCCTCGGCCCTTTTCAAGCGCTCTCGTTACTGCTTTCTTATGGATTCACTTTTATACAACTGAGTGTCATGGTATGTTTTTCTCATAGCTGCGTACGCAAGAAGGATCATAGCTGAAGAAATTAATCATGAAAACAAAAAAGTAAGAACGAGAACTCAAATAAGCACATGATACGTGAAAATATAAAAGAAAGCTGATGGAAATTATGCTCAAAGAAAAGATCAATTATCGTATAGAGGCTTTATTATTAAGGGCACTAATTAATATCGTTATAGAATTGATATATCCGTTACACATATATAATGTAAACAGTGCAACGAACTGAGAAGATCAATGTAATGAGGATGGAGTTCGTCTTTACCACAATCATCTTCTCATCTCGTCAATCCTTCACGCTGTTCATATTATACTTAATTCTTAGTTAGTTTCATCGACCTCGGCTTCCTGTTCCTCGTCGAACTCTGCATCCTCATCAGCCGTAGCCTCCTGGTATTGTTGGTATTCGGAGACCAAGTCGTTCATGTTGGATTCAGCCTCAGTGAATTCCATCTCATCCATACCCTCGCCAGTGTACCAATGAAGGAAAGCCTTTCTCCTGAACATGGCAGTAAATTGCTCAGAGATGCGCTTGAAGAGCTCCTGGATGGCGGTGGAGTTTCCAATGAAGGTGGCGGACATTTTAAGTCCACGGGGTGGGATGTCGCACACGGCGGTCTTTACGTTGTTGGGAATCCATTCAACGAAGTAGGAGCTGTTCTTGTTTTGAATGTTGAGCATCTGCTCATCGACTTCCTTCATGGACATTCTGCCACGGAAGATGGCGGCAACGGTGAGGTATCTTCCATGACGAGGATCGCAGGCAGCCATCATGTTCTTGGCATCGAACATCTGCTGGGTGAGTTCCGGTACAGAGAGTGCTCTGTATTGCTGGCTGCCACGGGAGGTAAGAGGTGCGAATCCAGGCATGAAGAAGTGGAGACGAGGGAAAGGTACCATGTTTACGGCGAGTTTTCTGAGATCAGCGTTGAGCTGACCAGGGAACCTAAGGCAGGTAGTGACGCCGGACATAGTGAGGGAGACCAGATGGTTCAGGTCACCGTAGGTGGGGGTGGAAAGTTTAAGGGTGCGGAAGCATATGTCGTAAAGGGCTTCGTTATCGATGCAGTAGGTCTCGTCGGTATTCTCCACGAGCTGGTGAACGGATAAGGTGGCGTTATATGGTTCGACAACAGTGTCGGAGACCTTGGGCGATGGTACGACGGAGTAGGTGTTCATAATTCTGTCGGGGTATTCCTCACGGATCTTGGAGATGAGAAGGGTGCCCATTCCGGATCCAGTACCACCACCAAGTGAGTGAGTGAGCTGGAATCCCTGAAGACAATCACAGCTCTCAGCTTCCTTCCTCACGACATCGAGGACAGAGTCGACCAGCTCGGCACCCTCGGTGTAATGGCCCTTAGCCCAGTTGTTTCCAGCTCCGCTCTGACCGAAGACGAAATTGTCAGGACGGAAAATCTGTCCGAAGGGTCCCGATCGTACGGAATCCATAGTGCCGGGCTCCAGATCGACGAGGATGGCCCTGGGCACGTATTTGCCACCAGATGCCTCATTGTAGTACACGTTGATCCTCTCCAGCTGGAGATCAGAATCTCCGTGGTAGGCACCAGTCGGGTCAATGCCATGCTCGTCGCTGATAATTTCCCAAAACTGCAAACAGCAAAAATACCATTCATTAGTAATCTGTTATATCTCGACTCTATAAATTAAACATTATCCCCTAACAATTATTCCCTCTTTCATTCATCAACCCCATCCCTTTCCTCATCATCCTCAAAGTTCTCAATCCGATCATCGACTACCACCCATTCTCTTTTCACCACCTGGACTTAACGAATCGCTTGAGTGCCAATCGAGACTAATTAGCGATGTAGAAGTAGTCGTCGACCAAGCAGACTCCCGGTCAGCTACACTCGAGCGCGCATAAACCTGACTCGCCATTCCATGCCAGAATGAGCTACCAACCTACCCAGCAACCTGCTTGCCTGTCTACTTACCTACGGCTCTGTCTCCTAGCCATAGTTCAAAGACCTCGGACGAATAGATATTTCTAGAAATCGAACCGTTGAACTCTACAACACTACTAGGTATCTGCTAGGGTCTTTCAAAAGGTCTGTAGTAAAGGATCATGTTGTTTACCCATGCAATGTACTACCCTAAGGCTACAAGGCACCAGCCAGCCTAGATAACGAAATTTAAAGTGTCAGGTCGACACCATGCGTCGTATATGGAGACACTAGGTATTGACTGTTGACCATATAAGAGCATCCATTGGTAGTGGGAAGCTACCTCGTCGACTGGTCCCCACTCTGGTTCAATCCATTCCCAGTGTAATATATTACTGCAAGATATGAGTCACCAATGTCACCGCTATATATAGAGATGACCGTAAACTGACACGGTTGGATAATTAGCATAATCCTGGTTCCACCACTAATATGTCACCTACCCTAAGTGCAAGGTACACACCAACTTAAAATGTATGAAACTCATTGCCTTTTTCAAAGGGTTATTACAGTGCCAGCAAAAAGTTACAGATTTTACCGTTATTCCCGTCTACTTATACTATAGACTATAGTGCATGGTAGTATAGGTACAGAGGTACAGTACCAATAGCAAGCATAGTGAAATGTACTGTAATACTTAAACTCAGTGACTATTTTTGACTCCTCTATCAGCTAAGATTTAAATTGCATTACAGAATTATCTATAGAGTTCCTAATCACTACCGATTTCATTTCTATAACGCAATCCATCCGAATTCTTAAAATGAAAAAGAATTATTGCTTTTCAAAGCTGTCAGAATGTCATCCAGCGAGATGGCAACCACTGGGCACACATCTGCCTCGAATCCTTTGTGAGCCATAGAGCAGCTGTTCTGAAAGTACGTTTCCTCAACCCTCAGTCATAGGGTGAGCAAACTGAGGGCTTTCTACGAAAAGAAATTTTCCTTCCTACGGTCATAGATCTAATTTTGAATAGGGTTTCTGGTAGTCTGGATAAAAAGTTTATGTTAAATATATATGCAATATAGCAGACGAGTCCCTGGGCACGAACCTGGCCAATAACCCTGGACGAAACGATCAATACACCTGGACTGCTGACTACAGGTGGGTATACTATATTGTATATCCAGGCCGCAGGAAAATGGCGAGGATGTATATTGCTTTATTTGGCTGCGACTTACGAGAGCCACGTAAGAGTTGCTGTCCTTGGTCTCAAATATATTATACCTGCACGGTTCGTAATCGTTGCATAAACGTGAAATTCTTAGTAAATTTTCATTCAGGGGTAACGGCGTGACACACAGAATAACTAAAAAAATTATATTACGTTCAACGCGAGATGATGGAAAGTCTAGACAACGGACAATGACTTAAAAGTATCCTTGAAAACTACCAACCGTGAAGATACTCCATTCTTTAATTCCCCGTGTCTAACGATATTTTATTTTAACATTTTACGACCCGTCTAACATATATTATATAGAGAGAATAAATATGCCGTCATATAGGAAATACGAATATTCACCGATACTCGACAATTTTAATTCATTCGGGTATCCTTGTTCAATTTTATAAAGCCTTAAAAATGCTTCTTTCATCCATTAAAAAAGTGTTATAATGTTGTTAAAAAATCTTAACCTCCGTCGATTAGATTCATTTTTGGATAAGATACATTGTATCTAGAATAAATAACCCGTTATCGATAAGAGCCTTGAAAAACTGTCAAATAGGAACATAGTCCGATTAGGACCCCCTAAATATACAGAGGGTTAGAAATTATAAAGATAAAAGAAAAGTTTCAAATCTCTAAGAAAAGTATGCTTGAACAAGGAGGCGAGAGAAGAGATGCGTGCGCAACCGCTCGATGCCATTGCCGCATCTACACTCTGGTATGCTGGCTTCTACACAGGACGCCAAGATAAGCCACACCCAGTCATATAGTGTTCACGACCTACACGTCTGTATTTTTTTACAGTTTTTAGTCAGATAGCAAGATTCTACGAGTGCCTCGTGCACCGTTTCAATTAGTACAGTAACAATAAGGATTCTTACGGAGACAAAGAGAACGAGAAAGAGATTAGAACGCGGATAAAGACCAACGCCTGATTCCAGATGTACAAAAAAACCGTTACACCGGTTGTTCGCCGGCCGGCGCGTCCTGTCGCCATGACAGATCTACACTCCACGAAAAAATGATACTACATAATTTGGATCCACTGTATTAATGATTGGATCTTATTATGGGTTTCAAATAAATTTCTTAAACGGAATCTAACTGAAGCTATATCAGTTAATGAGAACATTTTTAGAATTTCTACAGGCAGTAAAGTCGATAAGCGTCTGGGATACGTGTACAAGAACGAGATGCACTTGGAAAGATGAATACACTATATGGTTAGATCATTCACGAATAAACAACCGGAAATGTGTTCAAAATGAGTAAGAGATGTGAATTTAATCGAAAACGTGTAAACAGACAGTATAAGTGAAGCTTATACTCGATTAGAAACAAAGGAATATCTCACAATGAACACATACAATGTATCTAGTGACTCGAATAAAGCAAAAATATATCGTCTTTCGACTTACCTTAGCGCCAATTTGGTTTCCGCACTGGCCGGCCTGGATGTGTACGATTTCCCTCATGTTTTATGCGTTGACTGGGTAACTCGTTCGATCAAAGTAGAAGTCTAACTGACGAGACCTAACACCTCGCGAGAGCCAAGAAACGAATATGCGCTAGCAGCGGCGTCCGTTACAGATTTTCAAGCCCCTGACTGGCAGTGGTGGGGAGCAGGAGGTTGATCGCTGGCAATGCTGTGATTGGTCCCGCATTTCCCCACTACGGTTACCCGCGACGTCGCGGGCGACAGCGTCGTCAGCGCTGCCAACATTACCAATATCTACCTAGATTGGATTGCTCTTGCCATCTCCAAAAAATGCTCACAAAATTCGTAGTCTGCTATAATTTTGTCCTGTTCCGTCTTACAAGCACATCAATTACAATGATTTGGCAGAGTATATGTTTGTAGTTTGATATCTGCAAGAAAAATCGTTTTGGTTTTTCTTTATTTTTTTTTGTATTGTCGTAGTGGGATTACGTAGAGTTACTATTGATTCGAAGAGTTTCCCAACTAAATGCTACACCTAATATGATGATATAAACAGTCTGATAATAAAATTCAAAAATTTTTATTGCATTTGAAAATTTTATGTAAAAACAATTGTATTCATTAACATATCTCTTTTGGAGCATACTTCCGGAAGACTTGTATATTCCCGCGGGAATATAACAGCGTCTAACTTATCTGTGTTATGAGATAGAAACTTGAAATTTTCTAATATAACAATTAGCGCATCTTGGAAACTCTTACGTTCATGTTCAGTGAAAGGCTATCACTAAGCGGATAATCCTAGATGCATCATTTTATTCGCTACTCGAGGTTGTAGATAAGAATTGATATTCTGGACGGCAGAGATATAGTCTAGGGACATTATTTCTGTTGGTCATGCAAGCTGCATTGCCGTAGGCCGAAATCGACGCCTACGAAAAGTTAGCTGACACGAATACTCAACTGGCTAGTATTTCTCTCTCACTCTCTCTCTCTCTATATATATATATAAATATATATACATGGCCATATAGTATGCAGACCTTTTACCACGTAAAAATAATTTGACGAAGGTACGAGTCATGCTTGAAAACAAACAGAATCACAAAGAATAGTAAGACATTTTCATAAACTAATTTAATCCAAATTTATTATGCCATCTGAATATTTATATGTAAAAAATGATTCTATTAACCTAACTACTCCATAATACTCCTGACTATTTCCTTCTAGGCTCGCAGTGAAGTAATCACCGTACATACGCGTGGGTAGTCACGGAATTAAGAGAACTGTTGCCTGTATACGTAATACGTGCAATATTTATCTCTACTCGTAGGACAGAGTGTGGTCAGAGATTGAGTCCATTAGGCCTTCTTCTGCTTTGAAACGTTCAGATAGCCTGTACTATTCACAATCACTCCCATGCAGAATATTATAATCTTTTGGATATATTAGCGGTGACGTATGCTTAACGACGAGGACAGATCGTTTTGAGTATCTTACAATGCAGAATAACGAGCGTGCTTATAGATATAATCGCCTGGTGATAAATGATAAATGATAAAAGTATTGGACTCTCTTTTTGTTAATCTTATTTACATCGTAGTTGGTGAATTATTACGTGTTTTGGTATTGTTATTGACTGAAATTCTACTCTGTCGGTAAATGGGAATGGTATTACTACCATGTGAGGTGACAAGTTCAATGCTTTTATTTCCACCCTTACTCACTGCTCAATACATTCTCGACCCTAACCTATGGCGCATAAGAGATCGATACGTGACTCACCGTGACAGGAACCCTTGGGATGTAAAACTCTAATTAATGCTGTAGGGATTCCGTGGGGACGGTGGTCACTTGTTCCTAGACATCCTGTCTGAGAGTTTATTTCTTTTTTATTATACTGTTTTTTATATAGTTAACTTTTTTTGTTATGCGGAACTTGACTGTCGAATTAATTGTGACGAAATATCGACACATTTCCTGTCGGTAAACGGTGTAGGTAGATAACAAATGTACAGCAGTCTCGTCATATCATGTATATTTATAAGTATGTAGAATTATAATTTATCATTGATTCGAGTATAGCGTTATTTTTATCGATCTTATGCAAAGACAATGTAAAGTGGGCGGATTGGATTTAGATATGAAAAAGGAACTAGGAATAGAAAAAGTCTAACGGACTGAAATTTCGTAAGTGTTAAATATCTGTTACATTGTACTTTGGGACAAAAGTGGGTTTATTTTTAAAGGAAATGCAAAATCAAGTGGGTTGATTTGTCATAATTATGTATGTAAACCAGAAGGGAAACAAAGGGTAACCCTGAATTTGATCTTCGCACTGAAATTCATATACCTACTACAATATCTTTGCTCTTTGTTTCAGCCTACACGTTCATTCAATTATAGATGCCGATCACTGCTAATGTCGGGCCTACCACTGGCGGGCCTCGAATAAAAATGACGACGTTTCATTCGCTAAAATGGCACACGTCGCCGAAAAGTCATTCCCCCACGCAAAACGCCTCCGTTGAACTTGATCCAATCTCGGCAGCCATGTACTTGAATTGCCAATGGTCAACGTCAAATCAATCCGGAAAGGTGAGCCACTGTTGCAGGCTAGAATTGCAAGGATGCGGCTTCAAATGATATCTGGTGCGGTCATTGGTTGAATAACCCCAAAAGTGGGAACTGGAATTATTAAAAACTGCTTTTGCATGTCTACAGGTGAATAAACAATATCAAACTTAATATACTCACAACAAATATTTACTATCTGCTTATTCGTGGCTAAAAATATTTTGTCAGTGTGACAATAGCTCCTGGATAGACAACACGACGGAAACGACTATTCTACCTTCGTGACTAGACAATCAATGTCGAGACGTACTTGTACAATATACTTGAAATATTGGAATTATTCAAACTCATGGATATACAGTCTACTCCTTAAAAAATACAATCTGCATAAGCACAGAGGAATGTATATGTATGGCGTTATATACAAAATGTACACAATTACGTTCTGTATGAATTCCACCATCCTAGGAAAGGATACCTCGTATCAAATGGAGTCCACTCGTTCCTACAATTTCCCAGAAGTAATACAAACATATAATAAAAGTATGCACATGCATAGACTGTCTCTTCAAATAAGTATACGTACCTCAGCTTGCATTAATTCATATTCTTTCAGGTCTACACTTTGTTACAGTCCAGGAACAATCTTGCACACTTTCCATGTGCTTCTTCTGGTAGACTTCAGAGAGAAGCATAAACATACTACATGCAATATCATATCCATAAATCAATCCAAAAACGTAGAAGGATTATTTTCAATAGTGAAACGGCGCTCTTATAGAAGACTCAATTCCTGTCTTCTCTTCATGACAATGGCATAGTTCATTCATGTATCTAAATCAAGATTCAAGTCTTTGTAGGCTCATATAATACGTATATAAATACGTGTAGTGTCTTATAATACTGTCTCCTTATATTCAGTGCAAGAAGGGCGTCTCTAAGCGAGAGAGAAAAAGATATAGTATGCATGCGGTAATGTATTACGTATTGCAGTACGCCAGTCTTCTCGTCGTTACCATGTATGGATCAGGGCCTCTCGGTAAAATGATTCGCGGTGATTCTCAGAGACTTGTGTACACGTATGTTACTACATATGTATACTCCCGTGCACATACTTACGGTAAAAGCCATACTGGTAACTGGAAGATCATCGGTAACGCATTCCTGGACTTGGAAGAACGCGCTAAATACAAGTCTTGATGTCACACTTTGATTAAACGCCAAACAAGTATTTAATAATATATCATACAATTTAATTATACGAATTTATACAACTTTTTTCTTTTAGGACTTAATGAATATTTTCTTCGATACAGAGAAAGTCTTTCTGCACACGAAATTGTTGGCGAAGGAGAAACTTCGTGGGGATTGATGGGAAAAATTATATATAGTATCTTCCTTCATTTTGATACTCACAGATTATGAGGCACACGTCAGGCTTTATCATATTCTACAGGAAACTTCGGAATGGATTCATTTGAATATTTAAGTCTGCTACTATAGGCATTGGTATTACCTCCAGGTACGTATCCACAGCTGGGCTACAGAAAACAGTCGTATGGAAACTAAGATATATTTTCTAAATAAATTTTTTTTTTAGAAGTCTGACTTTCAAAATAGAATATATGATTCTGGACTGAAGTTGTATGGAGGACTCAGAGAACTTTTCTTCTTGCTGCTCCAAGTCGGATAGGGGACATCTGTAAAAATAGAGTATCTTATCTAACTACTTCCTTTCCATTTCACATTTTATTCTTGAAGAAGAATCTTCTATTGGCTCCCTTATAAGATTGCATAACGAGCAGCAGGACGTGTACGGGATAGGAGCATGCGAGGATACGCTTGACCAGCTGTTCCATGCCCATTGTCCTTTATTGGCTTTGCTATTAAGCGACGTATAAGCGACAAATGACATCATACCCGTTTTAGAGCGGCGACGCGTTGCCGTGAAAAACATTGAGTAGCTACGAAAGAAACTCAATAGAAAAATTGTCCGATGAGAATTGTCTGGTACTCGTTAATTTATCGATCCAGGTTATAAATACCTGCAAAAAGGAGAATGGAAAAAAATGTTAGAAGAAAGTTCATAGCGTAATTGGTACCAGACGTGAACCTGATGATTCACACGGATCAAGGTTTCACCCTTGAACCTAGTGTACAAGGTTTTACGGAATGGTGTAAAACCACCCTGAATATGAAGAGGGTAGGCAGTGAAACAAACCTCATCCCAGTCGGCTCGAACCGGCAGACCTCGCCTCGTATTTATCGATCCCCAACGACGCCTGCACGACGCCGACGTCGACGAACACGCACGAAAGTGTCCTGTTATCGGGTTGCCGAGGGAAAACGAAGCGAAGCCTTGGGAAATGCCTGTCCGAGGGTTGAACGACATTAGATGTATAATCGAAGCTTGGATGATAAGTCGTTTTTATTGTAGTAAAACAAATTGAATGTCAATTTAAGATATTTGAAGTATGAAATCGGGAGGGTTAGGTAGGGTTAAGTGTACTGATATATGATTTTATTAGTTTTCGTTCATTGTAGGAAAATGTTTAATTTCCTAATCTTATTAGAAGATGGACTGAAGTTGGGCCGAGGAAAGTTAGGTCATTTAAGTATAATGTCCAATTAGATGAAAGGATCGATGGCTGGTGTATGTCTAGGTACTATATAGTTCTGGCCAGTGGAGCGTGCTGTGGTAGAATAATTTATTTAGCAGGGGTAAAAGCCCCAAACATATTTCCTGATATTGGGGAATATTTCTGAGGTCGTTATAGCGTGCAAGACGCACTTAGATTAGTTAGGGTATAGGTGGAAATATAAATTATGTATGGACAAGGGGTAAGGACGGCACTTTAATTTAGTAAATGGATTTTTGAGATTCTCTTATAGGCAATCAATCATTTAAAATGATCTGCCATTGACCTAATAAAATTCAAGAGGGAGATAAGTATTTTTATTTATTTATTAATTCTTCATACAAATGTAATAAGCATTCTAATGAAGCTACCCTTGCAAGAATTCTTATAGTGAATAAACGATCGAGTAAAAGCAAATTTGACGAATATATTCCGCTATGATCTTAATGACACGAATACGAATAGTCATTATCGATCGATATTTCTTTCCGTATCGATAACAGTGACTTTCTATAATAAATAAAAAAAGTAATACACCGACATTTTGGACGGACCGCTATTCGCCAAAAGTGTAACCTGTCGAAAACATCAAAGGCTTTTTTAAATTAACCGCCATAAACCGTCTTACTAAATCCCACAGTGCTAATTTACATCAATATATATCCCGAACCTGCGCCTGTCACCTGCGCCGCATAAAGGCGTTTCGACACCGAAACGAAACAAACTGTAAACAAGCTCGAGTAACTTATTCAATTAGCCAACCACGATTACCAAGTAGGTACCAAACCCTAAAATTTATTATTCAATTCAATCAGAGCGTCACTATTATAAACGATAACAATCCCACGAGAAATATGACGTTTCAAGATTCCAACTATGGTACCCGCGACGAAAGACGCCAATAAAAATTTCTAATCCACCAAGGTCTATATATAAATGATGTGCTAATAAACACAAAGTGACTAAATTTAAAAAAAGTATTAAACAAAATTGCATCTCAAAGTATCATGAGAAACGAGTGTAGTAGATCGTACAGGAGAAGCGGAATACTGTACGTATATCGAGGCCAAGATTTTGACACGCAGCCACTTTCTCGGAGACGATCGATAGGAGCGCCAGGGCCGCGTGCACTCGAGCTTCCGTACAAGGCCTCGTCCTCTTCGTTCCTCTTCGCACGACTCTTCGTCCCGACGCCACTCCTGTCTGTCTACACCTCTTCACTCTTCGCCACGACATATTCCCGCCCTGGTGTCGTCGACGTCGACCACGACGTTGACAACAACGGCGTTGGGTCTCCTCGTCTGGGCTGAGTCATCGTCCTGACTCTCGTGTAACTCACGCATTATTCTCTCACGCACTCTCCCGTGTTGTTAGGTACCAAGCGAAATTTCTGTTTACTGCAGCACGACGCTTAGATGTCGTCATTTGTATGACTGATGCCCGATTTACTGTATGTATATATATGTATATATGGATCGCTATATGCCTTAAAGAGGTTGGTAGGTTGTGAAATGCACTTTTCTCAAAATGAGTTTAAACAAAAAAAAGATATAGAACATGCTTGTCTGGTATATGGTACTCTAGTTGAGGTTTTATAAAAATTATTTTTTAAAAATCCGTATTTTAACAACAAAAAATCCAAAAATTACTTTCTCGAATAAATAACTGGATGAGGGACGGGTATCGTTAAGTGGATGGAGGGATAATTAAATGCCATAGATATTAGTCATTTCAGGGTTGGTATATCGATTAAACGAGGGTTAACAATCGGAGTGCAGTATATCTGTCTTGGATATGATAAATTTGAGTCATACTTCATAACGTGAAATATGCACTGTAGAGAGCAGTGAAGTATCTGCAGAACATCTATTTTTGGCAGCTTAAAAGCATCGGTGAAAAAGTGTCGAAGAAGATGGCCTGGTACAATAAAGTAAATCAAGTAAATCGAGTTAAAGTACCCAGGGCATATAAGTATAATGACGCCTACGTTAACTGTGACATATGAACGGAGATCATATGACGTAATACATAAGAAAGAACGCATAAGGGGACACAGACTGTAGAAGAAAAGAACGATTTGTCGTTCGAGTACATTTGGATACTGACTGTAGGACAATGTGTTCAATATAAATATCTCTTATGTTTTATTATACCTATAAATATGTATAAGTACTCTCTTGGTTATGAACCGTCTTGACAATTTTATTGCCGGATGTTTATAATTATTTGTATAGCTATGTTAGTCTTTGCTGTATAAACATTGAGAATTGGTACCAAAAGAAGTATGGAATCCAATGATCAATGTATCCATGGCAATATCCATGGTGTCCTATAGTACATACTACGTTATAGATATACGCAGTCTAGTTTAACAGTGAACAGGTAAATGTACAGGTAGTTCCAAAACGCTTTGGCCCATACTTATACTTAATTACATTACGCCTAACGAGGCTGTCTCGTTAGCGAGCAAATGCAATCATGCTCTCAATGATCCTTGGAGAGAAAAAGGTGGAGAGAGGAGAGGTTTTAAAAAAAATTATGGCGTATCCGTACGTGTATTTTACATGGCCATGCTCGCCCTCTCTCCACTGCTAGTGAAAGAGGGAAAAAGATTGCGAGGAGAAGTAGAGTCTCGACACCGGTCGACTTGAATCCAGGCGAGAAACGTACTGGCCATATTCGGCAACACCCGCCATCATTCTACATTCTATTTTTTTTCTCTTATCTCTTTCTCTCCTCTTCTAGAATTCATTTATAGAGATTTTCATGTGAGTCAGGACATGCGCACTTTATATAATGTCTCTGCGCAGTCCATGAATTGCGTCACGTTGCATGTAATTCCTCCCTTGGATATTGTATAAATATTTTTCTCTCTTCTCGGATCCCTTTTATTTTTTATTCGCAACTCCTGGCTAGCGCGTGACGAGCGTGTCACGTTAAATAAATAGACAATTAGAGATAAGTAATCCGTAACGAGATGTCTGGGTTTAATCCATTTAACAGCCGCACGCCAGCCCTGCCCTCTGTCCTTGCATATGGTAGGATTATTTTATACACACTGCTCTGAGATTGGATAAAATAATTATATATATGAGCTTAGACATCTGCATCCTTTCTCAATTCTATTTTTTATCCACTTTCTTCTTTACTCTCTGCGATTATTTTCTTATCCTTATGTTACCCACGGCACATCGTACTGGTAACCTCTGAACTTAAGATACGCAGGGTCATTGATTTCTTTTGTATGATTACACTGTTATAGTCCATCTTTATCTACAGCATCGAGTCATACAACATATTGACAGTATCTCGACCTGAGAAGGGGTACTGTAAAAAAAAGAAAGTACAAAGTGGATTCGGTGCTTCTCGCTCAGACTGAAAAATAATTATGTAGCACACTCCACTTTCTACAGAGTGCAGACTGGATTTCACGAAGTACATACCAGCGGCGAGACATCAAGATAAAAAATACGAGCGAAATCGAAAATCTCATCCTCTCGGCCAACAGTGACTCCCATGTACAGCGTCATTGTTAAAGGGAAAGGATGTCACCGAAGTACAAAATTAATTTCGTCTTTACTTTACAGCTTGACTAAAGTTCCACGGTTGTTAAATCGTCAGTAAGGCGTAACTCGGCTGGTAATACCTAAACATAAATTAGCATGCTAATAAAACGTGGCGGGCAACCATCTTATATTTATGGTTATTCTATATAGAATACTGTGCTGCGCCCTTAACTTACGTTTATATCACATTGTAACAGTAATGGTAGCTACAGACACGCCTTTACCGGAGGCAGCACGATTTACCCTAGCGCATCGAGATATAACGGATCCTATAGCTTAGATATAGGATGAGGGAAGGCATCGATTTTGTCCAAGTAGAAGCGCATTGCGGACATCTTGGCTCCTTGCAGAGAAGCGAAAACCACGAACTGCCTACACAACTTTTTCTCACGTCCACATAGTGGCTGCGACTGGTCTCTCTGGCGACTGGAATATTCATAAAAAAACATATCAAACAATATAATTATTAAAAGACTTAGACACTCCAGTCTGATAAGCATGTTCAGTGTATAAATACCGTTAGAATCCATATAAGAAATTTTGCCTATAGTATAGTTCACTCATCCAGCATATACAGAGCGTACTAATGATTATGCGCAAAGAAATTCTGTTACCAACTGTAATAATACTAGTAAAATTTTATCAGTCGTGACACGTGATTGTGTTTGTATGAAAAGGATTAATTAATCCAAAAAAATGTTATGCATGCTTACGAAGAATTGTACGACGACTTCGACGACCCTGGGGACATGCTGGATGACCTAATGTGAGAAGTAACTTCGATTTCTTACTAGATTTTTCTGGCGTACATCATTCATGCTCGATTGAATTCTGTAAGAGGTAATATAAGTGGGCCAAGTACGCACGGATGGACACTGAAACAGTAATGAATGTTATTTCAATGTCTTTTGACAAATTGTCAATTAATGTTCATTTATATATCTGTATACTTTACTTTATAGAATATCTGTGTACTTTACAGTGTGCAGGGACAGGAGAAACTGTAAGGGCGTGTCTGTATTCTTAGCACCGTATCAACTTCTATACCTTATCCAAGGCAGGATTCCTTATGCGTGGCCATACGCGACCATGCGTTACCACGCAGTATACACATAGATCACTGATAGGTATGCACCTACATGTACATACCAGGTATAGCTACGTAAATACATGTCTCTGGGATGATTTAGATAGAAGAAATAAGTATAAGGCTACCTGGTAATGAATATAAGCAGAGAGGATTAAAATGTTCATTGAAGAAACTGTAGGTGTACAAGGAGGACCAGGTTATGGTGAGATAGTACGTGGTGGTACTGATTAAAATTTTGGCTATATGTCCAAAACCATTTTGGAAAGAATCGTACGATAATCCTGCACCACCTACACTAACCACGATTCTCCTTTCTTTATTTTATCCCACGACCGGTTATCCCACGTGTGGCCTTATGCCACGTCATTCATTGATCGCACTCCGTTGCCTGCGCCAAGTCGATTCACGACTTACAAGGAAATATCGAGAAGGCGAGGGCCCTTCGATTTTCGAGAAACTTAGTAGATGCTTTTTTTTTCATATTTTCAGATGATCCAATGCTCTTGAGGAGTCCTCCGAAAATGTACGTCCTCCTCTGAAACGAGGGCGATGATTACATTGTGATTGACGAATTTGCTGAAAGCACTCGGAGGGATCTTGCTTGAGATTCAAGGGCCCTCCAAGTCTAGGCACGTTCTCTGGCCATTGGAATTGAATCCCAGGAACCAGAAGTTTTTGTCAGAGGTGGAGAGTTTTATCAGCCGCAATTTCTTTTCAATATAGTGCAAAATGGAATCCATCATTTTGAAGTATTTTAAGTCCGTAACGAGAAACTGGTATGATGTGTATGGTTAACTGACTTCAGCATCGAACGTTGAACTGGAGCGTTCCGGAAGCGACGGGTGTGTCGGCATTCGCGTCCATGCTGCATCCTTGTTGCAATTTTAATTTCAAATAACAAGCAGACCTGCAATACCACACAGATGATGTATTAAATATCGGCGTCGATCCTCTTGTAAACTAGTTGATCGTTCACCGAGACGTTCTTGGAAGAATTTCCAGTGTTCAATGGCATATATACTGTACATGGCTGGATATGATCGCAGCATGATCTCTTGATCACAGTGATCGTATTCTCCATTATTACCGATCATTAGCTTTCGGTGCAAGATCAAGTCTCACATAAGATAGTTAAGCTGGTGAGGCAGTAATAAACTCTGCAAAAAATTCATGACAGTAAAGATTCATGATGAAGGGTTTAAAAGTCTCTGATAACCTGAACATTCGTTTTTCTTACATTACCATCATTACTCTTAGTTCTAGGATATGGTGGATGCGTGTTTATGGTAACCGCAGTATTTTCTTAAGCTATTCAGGTGGCTGGGAAGATTAACTGGAAATGCACTGGCGTTTTAGTATTAAGGAATTTGTTGGATACCTTGAACAATGTTTTATTGGTTTGATAAGCAACGTCAAGGCGCTGTTGTTTTCAACAGGATGCTGCTTGTTGTGTTGAATGATTAAATAAATCTATTTTCGTTACATCACTCGAGTCCATAATTATATTTAAAGTATAAAAGACCAGTGACATAACCCGGTGCGAAACTAGCGCCACCAACCGGTAAATCGTAGCGAATGAGATTGTTGCAAAATTACCACCGTATGGTACAATACTTGTTTTCGTTTTATCCGACCGAAGTCAGTTTATTGGTTTATTTTGTTGAACCCAGCCAATGGATTTGCTTTATTTTGGGTAGTTTTGAATACGTGTCGTTTACCCTTCAGGGAATCGATACTAACTATATTTAGTATTATGAAATGATTTTCTTGATTTTAGGTTATTGCTGTAGATGTAAAGTTATATTTTTAAAATATTTATTTCAGAATTACACGATAATGATAAACGGAACGAAAACGAATTACAAATTCAATTGTTACGTACGTCAATGTCTAGATGTTCCAAGTCAACATATATTATACTACATATGTAAAATAAATAATTGTTTCCATCAAAAATTGAACTACACAATAATAAAAATATTTAATATATATGCGTCATTGAGATCAGTGACTACATAGATTTTTCAGTGGTTTGTCTACAGCAAGATAAAAAATAGCAGTGAGGACAATAAATACGATAGTGTAGTCACGTTAATTCGATTGAATAATACAATAATTTTAATGGATCGGTCTTGTTGTATTCTCTGAATTTATTTCAGTTACGAGATTTCCCTCGTGATTTTCTAAGAAACGACGCCTGAGCGACGATCTACGTGCATCTGGGACGCATATTTTTCGCTTCCTTTTATTCTTAAGAATAGCAATAATAATAGTTATAGTAATTGCAGTAAATGAGCCGATAAAATTTTTGAAATGCACTTATCATGAGTCTTGTTGAGTACGACTGAGGGCCCTGTGGTATTCCTCGGTGAGGTGCTTCTTGTACTTTGTCTGGTCATTCCAAAGCTCTGCTGCTTGAGGATTCAAAGGACTCTCATTGTTTGGCTCTAAGGAAAAGAATTTAAGTCTTTTATTAGCTTCAAGATGAGATTTGGCATCCTAAATTTAAAGAAATAAAAAATATTAAGCTTACCCCCAAGGAGAGACTGTATGGACAGTAATATAGTGCGCACGTCATACAGGGCACTCCACTTGTCCTTCAGTATATCCAAACAGATATTTCCAGCCGTATCCACATTTGGATGAAAACAAGGTGTAGCAAAGCGTACAATTGGAGCACTGTATGGATAACTGTGTGGAAATTCCAGTGTCAATTTGTATGTGAGACCGGCATAAACCTGCAATGGAAATAATAACAATATTAATTAACCTATCTATGAAGATAAAAGATCAGCATAGTAAGTGTTAACACCAAGGAGACACCAGTAAAAAAGGTCAGCTTTAGAGGATTTTGGGTCTGATGGTTAATCGACACAGTGGACACGCAAGATATGCCGAACCAGCATAAAAGCTCTGAAAGGAATTGATTGCCATACAGTTCATTTCAGACACAGAATAAATGGGGATTGGCCCTCTTTAGTCAATATCTCCTTGGTGGTATTAATAATACAAATCCATTACCGTATCCCGTGGTCCAGTAATAGTTCCAATCCACTTGAATAAATTTTCACCATCAGGAAAAGCAGAAACACCTTTCTCCGTACTCATCATCAGTACCATAAGCTCTTTCTGCAGCCTGCATAAAAAACAAAGATCTTTAGCACTACTACATCCTAATTTATTCACTAGTTTGATTCGTAAACAAAAAGATAACATGAATATCCGTTAACAAGGCTACTTAAATATCCATAAAGCATCCAAATCATGTATGACCCTTTAATACACAAGGGTCATCTGGTGTACATAACAAGATTGACTCTCTAATGGATAAATAGTCGAAATTCTATTTCAAAGAATGCATTAGTTATGTGGACTCTTCTTCGTGCAAAAATAATATGGAAGGTAGATGGTCTGTACGATGCCACGAATCGTTCGTATGCCATTGCTAATGGAAACTTACCGTTTGCTCACTGCATGATTATCCTTCGGTACATTTTGCTTCTCCTCCTTCGCCTTGGTCGGTGTGCTCTGAGATGAGTAGAACGGATTAATATTCTGTGCCATTCCTAATCGAAGCTGATCCAAAATCTTCCGAGAATTCTCCTCTGTACGTATTCCTGAAGTTACGGTAGAAGCGGCGGTACGAGCACAACAGTCACTGAAAATTTGAATGCTCCGTATCAACTATCTGTGCAGAAAACATTACCCAAAAAAACAGCTGTTAAATTCAGCGCGCCGCGACTTCTTGCTAGGTTTTGCATGGTGTATCTACGACACTGCTTCCTTGAATGTTTCTTTTCGTATCAGCAAAAGGGATCAACGTAAATTGTGGAATTGATTTTTCAAATTATTCAAAATTAGTCGAGTTCGTGTACTAACCGTTTAACGTCTACCGATCCTCATGCTTCTCTTATTGGCGCTTATTATGGCGGACAACTTGCCAGTGTCAAGTTTGATATGCGAGGATCAATAGTAGCTGTTTGGTTTTGATGTTTTCGAGTAAACGTCAACTATGGTAAAAGTGATGAGTTTAAAAAAAGAGGATCATTATTGTCGGAGGATGAATCACAAGAGACTACTGTTACTGTAGAGTAATGTGATCAGTGGTTCTGCAGAGAAGAGACATTTTAAAGTTGTCTGATACGCAACGGTTATATTGAAAGTTTATTGGGATGGCAGCAGCTCAAGGGACTCCAGAGTCTGATGCTGGGAGCTTTGAATGTTTCCAGAATTATACTGCACCAGAGGTCTTTGTGCAAGGCCTCGCTGGCATTGTTGATCAGCAGGATGTCGAATCCATGATCAGGGCACAAAAACAAATGTATGAGTCCTGAAAAAAACTTGCTTGTACTCTTGCTTTTGTTGTATGTAAATTACTATTATAAGCTTTCCTTCAGGTTGCAGAGATTTGAGAAGACTAATGAAATGCTCACAAATTGTAATCAACTGTCAGTTAATAGATTGAAGACTGCAGGTGCTGAGTTCAAAAAGCATACTCTTTTACTGACAGAGATGAAGAGAGATTTAGATTACATTTTTAAGAGGATTCGTATAGTCAAAAACAAGCTTAATCAACAGTATCCACAAGCCTTTAATGGTTAATACAAATTTTATACAATTTATAGAATGTAAGATGCAGTACAAGTAAATCATTGATATTCATTTGATACAGAGGCTGTAAGGAGTAGTTTGGCTGAGGAGGTAATTGTGGAAGATATGGACCAAGGACCAAAACCACTAGAGCCAGAGGTTGTGCCATTATCGTCAACCCCAGCTTGTGTTACTGATGGCGATCCAGATTCAGATGGTAACCAACCGTACCTCAAATAGTTCTATAACTTGTCAACATTTCTGTTCAGCTCTTGGAGACTTGTTATAAAAAAAAAAATGTTCAGGTTTTCAACTCGCCTGAATAATAGTTCTGTTTCAAATTCTTAAAGTTTAATGCTCGTCACGCTAGTTATGAATACTTCAGATATTAGAAAACAGTGGTGCTTTGCTTATGTATTACAAGTCATAGACATAATTTCGAAATTTCTACTTCTATTTTTTATTAAATTTCGCAAGTGTAAATCCGCGGGAAGTTTTCTCTATAATTTTCGTGCCAAACAGAAATCCTGTTTCTCCTGTATGAATATAAACCGCGTTAGTACGAATTTACAAGAAAATTAATACTTCAAGTTTTTTAAATACAATAACTAGATATATAAACATTTTTCTTACCCTACGTTCATCTCTTCACAATTTTAACAAAACCAAAATTGCCTGCTCACGCGACACGTCATAAGAATTCTCATTAATTTTCGTCGCGGTTGCTATTACTAACTAGGAGGTGCTCAAGTGAATTGAAAAATAGGAGAAAAACATAATTCCTGGCTAGGCCAGTCTAAAGAACACAAACCAAGCGTCAAGACGATTAACTATCTTCTATCCTAGCAATAGTACTATAGCTAAAGTAACACTCAAGTGTCTATGTTGTTGTATACGTAAGCATAAAGTGGATTCAAGAAAAAAAAGTAAAGCTTTTAGTATCGCCACGCGACAATCCTACGTAGAACCATGTTATCATATTAGAATGTACATGTTAAAGTCAAAGTGCGTGATCTATGTGGCAGGTAATCTAAAAAGAAAGGTAAAGATACGCCTGGCACCGAGTCCTCTATACTATATAGGAGCTCGCACTTCGACTGTAATATATATTGGCGTTGTAAGAAAAAAAAAAAAAGACAAAGAAGAACAATGCAACTCGTGGCTCTCGTGTGGATAAGAAAATATATAAGTTTTGTTTTAGTTTTCGAGGCGCAAGACCATTCATTTACCCAATTTCCGCGACTGCCCAGGCCCACCCATTGGATCCGTTAGGCGTATGATTACGCCATTGGCTTGGAGTCAACTATAATAACAAAGTTCAATTATTGATGTACAGTGCCAGTCGAGGAGTTTCAATTTGCTAAGCTGCGCAAACGACGAATAAAGAGCAACGACAGTTCATCAACGGAGAGCAACAATGAACATAGTAATGCCGAGTCGTCCTCCTGCACATCGGATACCGGTTAAGTACCGACCGAGATTGAATATTAAAAAGTGAAAGAGACAGAGAGAAAGAAAATAACAGAGCTTATTGAAAGTGTGAAAGAATACAAGATATTCAAAACGAAAAAGAAACATACATATATAAAAAGAGAATCTATTTCTCGAAACAAATTTAACTGAACCGATATCTTATGCTTTTGTGTCACGGGGACGCAGCTAGTACGCTCTTTATAAGATCTATGTTTGCTACATTAGCCGACAATAATAGCGAGCATGTTTTATTAAAAAGAAATAAAATACGATAATGGCGTCACGTAATTGGTTGATCATAAAGCGATGTGCGTCCGTGCGTTCTCAAGTACCATTCCAGTTGAATCTTCTGTATTAAACCGTGAGTCTGCGAACTCATGTGAATGTTAAATGACGCAAATAAAGTCTTTATACTCGGCAAAAGTGTTGATCTTTCCCGTCGGTAAGTACGAGCTTGCTCGTCCTCGTGCGCGTGAAAAAGCTTTATCGACAATGTCCCGTCGTGCATTGCAACTTGCGATACGGGCATTTCCCGAAAATCGATCAGCTCTTTATTACTGGTTGAGCAGGATACGTCGGTCATTAACGAAAGAGAACAAAAATGTTATTGACTGAGGATCATTAAGGTCTCAAAGTCAAGATATCAGTAGATGCACGCACACCCCATATCGCTTTCACTACGCATCTACGCAGTAGCTCAGCGTAAACCAAACGAATATATTAATCGTTACGTCTTGCTTGGACTTGGAAGCTTTTCTAAGTATAGTTAAAGCTCGACATCTGGGATGAGATTCCGGGGCTTTCTACCAAGGCAAAACAGCTACGAAGAAGGCCCGCGGAGGTGCTGGAGCACGTGCTGCGTACATACCAAGAGTGCGACGCCCCTGGGGAGGAAGACGGCAGCCGTCGCGATGCCAGAATCCAGCTGCGACGCAGCTGTCTTCTGTCCGTTAGATTTCTTCGCGTTCGCTTTTCTCAAAGATACCAGAAACACTGCTTTCTATATTCTCGAAATACGGTACCGTAATTTCCACCTCTATATACACCCACACGCAATATATAAAAAATTGAGAAAGCATTTTTTTTCACACTTACAATTTTATCACATATATCTAAAGCATTTAAAATTGTAAGAACGGAAAAAAAAGTGCTTTCTCAATTTTCCACATTTTTACACAACCCATCGCATACGTGTCTACATAAGCATTCAAAATACATATAACACGTACATATGTATATAAATAACCATACGACTTCCGTTCGCAGGGTGATTGATTACGCGCATGAAAACTGGAGCACAATCAACTGGTTAATTTCAAAGAGTTTACTCGGAAATCGTTCGTCACTGTACGAAAAGTCTTACATCATCCAAGAAATGCGTAGCCTGCCTTATACTTTTCGTTTACTCACGTTTTTCTCCCTCGTTTCCCCACGCACCAAAAAGATTTCCTCTTTACGCCAATCGTATGAGAGAAATCTACATGGCGTCTGCATGATACTCAATTTCATGGTAATTTCACAGTAGCGGTAGACTGAGAGGATAGTTCACTTCGTTCTTGCAAATAAACGTGGCATGTAAACACGTCCCTACGGAAACAACATCCTGGCTGCCTGTTCCGCCAGAGGGATGCACATGCAGCCTATACCGCTATGCACATTCGCCAGTCTATGCTAAGGAAGAGGAGGTTGAATGTGCAGCTTAGAGCACCTTAGCTCTTCCACTAAAGGAACAACGAAGTTTAGCCGGTAAAACACGGAAACAGCTGTTTAAGCTTATCTAGCTCACCTGTTCGCCCATTTGTTACAGTCAGTATCTCCAGTTTCCATGATGTCGACATTCTACGTGTTGACACGCGCTGCGACAAAAGCTTGGCTCCGTAGACTCATTCGTGACGTAGCTGTTTCCGAATTTAAACATGATTCTAAGAAGGTTCAGTTCAGGTAAATATCAAAGAGTATTATTTGAACGTGACGTCATACGAATTTTCAATTAATAAAAAAATTATTTATATAGAACGCTAGACGTTACATATGTGAAAAATCTAAAAGTATACACGAATCGTATTACAGGGTCCTTTGAGGAGCCTTTAGGAAATTAGACGGATTCTTTGTTCATCTACTTCACGCCCGGATATCCGGTAGAGATTGATTCAGAGTCTAACAGAGTTAAGCGACGGAAGGGCTGCGTCCATGCCACACGATACAAAGGGTAATCATACACGATACGATTTAGTAATTTAAAAGAGTATTTTTAATTTAATATTCTTATGAAATAAGCGTCGAGTAATTTAGAAGCCGTTGCCAAAGTCAGCTGTAAATCCCAGGCATACCAAAGCCATACTAGTAGGAGTGAGTCGGTGCAATTGACGTTCGTACTTGCCGAACTTGCAATTAGTTCCCTGCCACCTAGGGAAAGCATTGGGTGCTGCTCGTGCATCGACCATTCGTTTCGAAGTGCCGAGGAGCAATTAACGGCTTTCGATGGCTTCGATTGTTCGGGGTGGGGCATGAGGGAGGAAGTGGGTGCGTGCGGAAGTTTCCAAGCAGCGATAGCATCCGGTCTGGTGGTCCAGGATGGTTCGCGTATGCGAAATTGATTTTCAGCGAACATCGATCGTTAATCCTAAATTCCTCGAAATTCCTGGGGACACTCGATGTCCTCTTCTATTGCTTTCTCGTTCTCTTGTATTGCTCTCTCGCTCTCTGTCACACACATACACACTCACTATTATCTATTCCCATCCTGCTTCACGTATCCGTCCACTTTCTCGCACTCTTACATAAAGTCACGGTCGCATGGGGCTGCACGTTCAATTTCGAATCACGCGTATACTATAGGAACTATGCGACGTGTGCAGAGAGTACGTGGTGATGACAGGAACGTGACGGAGTGCTAATAATACATCTAATACCTTACTACGTGAACGAGCGTGCACCTATTTTACTACTAGGTGTACGTGTGCATAAACCACCCCCGAGATGCTCGCGGGATGCGTCCGTGTTCACTCTGTGTGGGCTGGCATCGAAATCGGAGGGAAAATATAGCGGTGGATTGAGGGTTGGGTAAAAAGAAGAGGATGACAGGTACATAGTAGAAACTGGGACTGACCGTATATATGATATAGACACGGGTAGTACGAAGTAGAGGTTATGTACGATCAATAATGAAAATTTGTATTTAGATGCATGGCTCGGATCTGTGATTTTATTGTAAAAAGAATTGCTGATTTTATTTGTTGAGGTGGCTGCTGAACGAGGGTGGAGAAAAAGGTGTGACCTTAATGGATTATCACTGTCATCCTTGTAGGTAGCTGGTAACGTTAGGCCAAGAGGGTTGCAAGCTTCTACATATGCGCGATACTGAGAGTGCTAGAAAAGGGGATGGAGAGATCGTGAGGAAGAGGACGAAGAGTTACCCGGAGAGGAGGTTCAGGCTCGGCTATTTCTCAGCTTCACTAGCAGAGCTTTTCTTAGCGGGAATATATCGACACGTCAGAAACACACAGTCCCGTTTACAATATCCGTATATAGGCGTTCGTACAGCCATTCTTTTAGATTCTCACAGCATCCTTAGGATGGAAGAGAATGACTATCAGTACCGTTTCGGAATGCCGATCTACCTCTAGGGAAATCTCTGGACGAACATTATTATCCCTATTGAAAAGTAATCACACCTCTGGCGGACGATAGGTGTACTAGACATTTTCGCATTCTGCTACTCCTCTGGCAGGTTACGTTTTTATTACTGTAGTACATTCTAACAGCAATGGGAAATCTTTTACACGAACTTTCCTCGAGTGTCCCGGATGGATGAACGTTTCTCGACTGAAGGAATAAAGCAGCGTGCGGGCAATCAGTGGGGCGCACTGGGACGTCTTCGAGGAAAGGATAGGAGTTGCTGGTGGCGCGAGAGTATGAGCGAGTGAGTAGAAAACGCAAGAGAGCTCCACTGTAGGTTGGCAAACCTCCCTACGACTCTCGCCAGTCAGTCGGCAGCCGGCAGCCGTTCGAGCGACGCGTTATTTCGCACCGCATTCAAGCGTTCCGACGCATTATCGCGTACACACTAGCTAAACATTGTTAGCAATAATTATAATATTCCCATAACTAAGATAAAACAAGAAAAGTACTCTGTCCGTATCCTCCTTGTCGTTTTTCTCTTGTCTTTTCAATTCTAACCTCAAATCCACGATTTCTACTGTGAATATTTATTTCCACACGTGACAACAGTGATGACTCGTCGAGACTCTTTGCGTATTAATCTTCCACATAGTGACACTACGTGAATATTCATCACTCGTTACAACGTCATTCAGAATCTCTTATTCTCACATTCCATTTTTCATCCAACTTCTGAATTTTGTATTTCATGCCGCGACGACTTCTGTCCTCGTGGCACTGATTACCGATCGACCGAGGATTCTGTGAACTCATACTCTTCTCTTCGTCTCTCCCTCGCTACGGCTCGAGTCTCTTGGATTTAACGCCTGTCAGACGCACGCTACCCTTCCTACGAGGTGAGAGACTCCTTCCTTCTGTGCTTTACGCTTGTCCGCGATATCAACGTCTACGGCAAAGCCTTTAGCAGAACGATGCAGCGCTATTCGACTTGGCTTCGGTTTAACGGCATGTAATTTTTACTGATAGTACGGAGAACCCCCGTCGATGACTTAGCATATTGGTAAGCGTACTTAAGTAGTACATGCTTGGATGATTGAATGATTATAAGTCGAGTGATGTGTATATATAGTCAAGGGAAATTTTAATAAAAATTTTATTATTACCATTAGTAATTTTCGAATTGTTCTGGGGGATTCAACATTTTTATTGGGACCATCTGGAGATTTCATGTTTCATTAACGAATTATATGTTACAATGGCGAATGACATCTTCTAAAGCGATGCGATACCAATTACGCTATTCCCTGTTAGCGCCAAGTGGCTCGTTATTTCTGAAAATGGGGCAAAATGAGCGGATTACGACGCGTTGCTTTATTAAGTTTCTCGTCGATGAAAAACAAAGCGTGTTACGTTAACAGACCTTGCTATGTATATAAAACGCATTACCGCTCGTTCCAAGACGTTCCTGTCGTTCACAACTGTAATAATTCGCCAGTGAATTCCTTGGCGACTCGATATATATATATATATATATACACATACACGTGCATACAGTATAAATGATCGACACGGAATAATACTGGGATTCAGCTATAAAAAATATTCGTTCCAGGATTACGAGAATATTGAAAAGAGACAAAGTAAACAAACAAACAAAAAATCCTGTAGGAATGAAAAGAAATTGTGAAAAATGGTTCTTCCATCTCCGTACGACAGCCGAATGATCCATCGTTGCATAAGCGTGGAATAATTTATTCCAGCGCCATTTGGCAATGGCCGATTCTTATTAGGTCGAGCAAACGAGAGCTGTGGGATTTTTGTTTCGTCCCGCCTGGCACGGTTTTCAGTGACACCATGTGCTGCCTGAAAATCCTATATGATCCAAGGATTAGATACCAGGACGAATCGATATGGGTTCGTGGGTCCTGAAGGAAGAAGAAGCTGTCCCGTTCACGCCGGAATGTCGGGGTGTGAAACAAGACAACGGTTGTTAGGAAAGGGGTATGGCTGAGGGCAAAAGAGAGGAATGGGAGAAAGAGACTGGGGGATCTGAAAACGCGGTTGACGTTTCTGTCGGGGTGTTTCGCGAGTGTTTCGCAAGAAAAGGGAGAGGAGAACGGAAACCGTCAGCTGCATCCTTTCGCACGATATTCCCCAATAATCGTCCGCTACGGTTAAGCATCGCCGAGCGTAACTCGACCAACCGACGAGTAAACTCGAAATATTGATAAAGCAAAACTTTTTAATTGGCACCGGGTAAAATTTTATTTTCATTCATTGGCAACGTGAGACCCCATTATCCATCCTCTCGAATTGGTAATTTTAAGGCTTTTTTTTTATGTCCATCCTACATTTTTCATTGCACTGATAACGCTTCATAGGCAGACTCCCTGATACTTGCTATATATAACGACATTCAGATTATAATATTTAGAATTTTATTGATTATTTAATTGTGCAAATTAATTATATTCTTAGATTTGTTTTGAATATTCACAGCGTGCGTATAACCTATAAGATATAGGTATACTGTATACGCATATCTATGTATATAGATAACTGCATGCATGTAGGAAGAGTGGCTCACAATCAGAGTCTGTGAGAGGGAGAGAAAGAGAGAGCGGGTTGTGTGCGCGTGTTATACCGAAGTATTATATCGATTAACTGTTAGCAACAGAAGAGAGGCAGAGGAAAGCTTGTTGGGCGGGTGGCGTGGCTTTGGCTTTCCTATATTATTAATCTTTCCCTCTTTCCCTCTCTCCTTCTCTTTCCCTCTCATGTTATTCTCTGTCTATCCTGTCTTTTCTCTCTCTCTCTCTCTCTCTCTTTACTCCATTCCTTCCTGTACCTTCCACAGGGCCACCTCCTCTTTACCTCACAGTAGCTTTACTCTCTCTTTCTCTCTCTCTGCTCAAACTCCATATATGCGTCTGTCGAGTCAGTCAGGTGTTGCGGGCAGCTTCCGACCGTTCAAAGAGAATCAAGAATCGCGCCAGAAATTCCCTCTGTGTACCTGAGGATATACGCACCACGCATACCCATTAACATCCCACGATGTATGACGGACTTACAGTTATGTAACTCGGCAATACCTGAGATTACATGTAAGCATAATAAAAATTGGTACAGGGCTAATTTTTTGTAACATGTTGACAAATCGTTATTTACCAAACGTCTGGGGAATTATTAAAATTGAGTGACAGATTCATTTTTATTAGTCGACTTTTTTGCATGGTGGGTCGTGGTAAATAAATAATTAAAAAAATATTGTATGCTTCTGACGGAGCAATTCTAATTTTTAGAAATTCACGTAACGCGGTCGTGGGACAAATTGAAAAATTCTTATTACTTTGGTGATTTTGCTTTCTTTTTTGTTCCCATGTGGCTTGGGACAATTATGCTCTTTACGATCTCCACCCACGTAGCCAATGACGTCCAGGCGGGCGGTTGGCTGCGTGAGAAAAAAAAAGTGTATTTAAACACGCTGGTAGTTTGCGGTACGCGTCCCGAGAAAAAAAGTTTAATCAGCGGATCGGAGTGTACTCGATTAAGCGTTTAATCGATCGGTTCGTGGGGTCAGGTCGTTTTTGTCCCCAGGGTACTGTCGTAGTTTACAGGGATCGGTCAGTATAGTTATAATGGAACTAAATTACACTTGACTCTTCGTAAGTGCACAACGTGTCGTCCGATGAGCGACAGAGAAGCCGCATGTCTATATTCCGTATTCGATAAAGCAAATAACACATATTTGCTAGGCATTAGTGCTAAGCGTCGTATTCACTTCGAAGAATCGTTCGAATTATTCGAGCGAGCCGCGCGCACGTCTGCCATGTTTGATTACTATTTTACCACCGAACCCATGGAGCATCGATACCTACAGACACAATATGTAGATAAATTATCCTAAGGTAAAGAAGAAAATCATACTACGTATCAGGTGCGTCTTAGCGCGCGTCTTCCAGAGGTACGTGTAGCTTGTGTACGTTGAAGCTCAGACTGGTGAACATCAAAGGTAAGAGAGGTTATGTAAGACCTGTCAGTTAAATCCTTAGGATCCGCGTATACCAAAGCTATAGATATAAAGTTTTCCGACGATGGAAAGGAATAAGAGAAAAATAAATGGAACGTCTATAGGGAATAAAAAACGAAGCTCGCTTGGATATCGAATGTATCGATCTCGAGGAACGCGTGTCGCCCACCTGCACGTCGTACTGGAATAGCATTCTAGAAAGTGTGTATACATATAATTACTAGTATACATAGAGCCAAAAGATGAAAAGCTTCTTTTTTTAATTTAATTCTTTCAACCCATCGACTTGACTAGTTCAGTCCTTACGATGCATAGGTTAGGTTTTATTAAAATCTTTCACTTTCCTAACCTCTTCGCTATTGTTGCTATCTTATTGGCTGGCTGGGTAGAGGTTAGCCTTGTCATACCTAGAAAAGCAGTGGCACCTACTATATTTCTATGTTCGAATTTCAATTTCTAACCGTAACCGCTATTGCCCACCGCCCTTGGCCACGGGTATTGCATCGAATGTCGTGCAAGTTCGGTGTAGCTGTGCGTGACATTTTTGTAATGAAACCAAGCTAAATGTAGTCGTACCAGTCAGTACAGTAGACATCTGGCCTGTCTCTCGCCTCGCCGTTCTAATATTGGAAATTTCAGTACGCCTCCTCTTTTCCTCCTTCACCACCTCCTGCCACCTACTACTACTTCTCTTCTATACTTCATACTCCTATTCCTGATACTCCTGGTTCCTCCTCGTTCTCCTCGTGCCTTAGAGCCATCACCTTTTTCCACCACGCACCATGTGTGGGACATATGTATAAACATTAGTTTTACTCGCTAGCCACGAACTTCTGTTTCCTTAAAAACTACTCTGCAATCGGTCCACGCTGATTATTCCTTCTACGTAAAACAACTCAATCTCGTGACTATTTATTATGTTACTTATATCTATATACAATTGATTATCAACCCAGATACGTTTACGTGAATCTACCTTGAAATTGGTCTAATAAATTTTTCAGAAACTCCACGAGAAACCCCTAACAATTGAAACCAGAATATATAGCGACGTCTTTACAGCTTCAAATATTCGCGCATTGTGAATCCGAACGTAATTACTAGCATTGCGGTTTCACACTTGTATATCTATATATACACGTAGACATAGGTACGTAACTATACCTAAAGTGGTTCCTGTATTTGCACAGTATACTTGACTAAGAGTAAAGATATTCCTAAAGTGTATTTAGACTTTGCTGATCTATCGTTATACGAATATGTATATAACATAACCTACAAGTTTGCTCTGATGTAATCGACCAATAGGATGTACGAATGTCAAAGCACTTTAGGTGCTAGCTATATATTGACAGTTTTGTAACGGTGCTCTAGGGAATACATGCGCATACTGGTGTTCCAGTTTACCGGTACTGTTTTTCAGAAGAAAATTGGCAGGATAGAGTAGCACGTTATTGTTAAATGGAGCGAATACATGGGACTATGTGTTTATCGCGAAAGGGTGACCAACCTTACGGAATAGCATAGGATGATGAGAGTCATGCCCTCGAATTGGGAAACATGGGAAAGCTTCACGAACTTCTATACTATCTCTTGGATGAAAGTCCCTAGGAAAGCTCAACGGGAGGCATAGGCTTTACAGCATGGAAGACACCGGCTATCAGTTAACTCGCTTGCACTCACGCTGTGTAAACAGAGCTTGCGTATACGGAGAGAAGAGCTTCGGAATTTCTGCTACGGCACGTATATTTCTCCGCAGCGATATTTTGTTTACTCCGTCTAAAACGTCTTAAAGAATAACTATAGTCATTCTCTTGGGTCTGCGTGTCAGCCGTGTTCTTGTACCTGGGCTTCATTTCAACCTTGTTAGTGTTATATATTTAATCTTTGCTGATCGCAGAATTTTTTTTTTAGTTTTCTTCAAGGTGGCATCACTGCAAAATGTAATCAAGTAAGACTCATTCAACGATCTGTTACTGAATTTAATGTTCATTTTAAAAACTTGAGGCTCTTTTAAGACTGACTGTATACAAACAATTCGAAATAGCACATGACCATCTTGGTATTTTAAATATTTAAGTGCAAGTCGTGACAGTGAATTTAGACTAGGGGACAATACTAAAACTTATTATTTCGTTAATGGCTGTTCGTTGGTATATCGATTGAGGGGTGGAGTAAAATAAGTAAATAGTTTCTGAAAATTAGTTGTAATTAAAATACCGTGCAGGAGGCAGCCATTGAAACGAGTAAAGCTTGAGGCATTAAAGAATGTTCGAATTAGTAATACAACCAAACTAATTGTATCTCCGTCAGACTTGGAATATTTACAAATTCGTTTTGCACTGGTCTTTTAATTTAATCGTCCTTAATAATTTTGTACGCTGCAAACAGTTGAAGAGATATACGTCAATTGTCCGGCAACGCATCGGCGGCCATAATGGATTTTTCCATCGTCGTTCCAGGCAGCGACAAGACGCCATAACCGTTGACACGTTTTCCATGCAAAAAATTGCAGCTTTGATCTCGGATTTATTTAGCGTACTAGACGAGAAATGAAAGTCACATTTATCGACTGTCAAAGGCCATTGAAAGAGCGGAATTTTATTTTTTCATTTCCACGTTTTTTTTTCCTTACAGCCGAACGATACGAGCCAGGCAATCGTTGTTGGTCGACAGTCTCTGCATAACAGTTAATCGAGTTAGAATTTCGCTCCGTCATCATCAACGAATCACTGCGCGTGAAACGAGCCAATCATTACGTTCAGATTGAAATAGTCGCCAACGGAATTGTACTCACGGGAAAATGCGGTACTTTTATCGTGCTTGGATTGTATACCATATTTTTAATGGATTCACGTTTTCGACAATGCGAGCATCTCGAAAGTTACGACAGGCTTAATTATCGCTCAAGAGTTTTCATGACGAGTTAAGTAAATTCGAGGGAAAATGAAAACCGAGTCGGTACGACAAATACGTGACGGCCATCTTGATTTTTACAACTTGCGAAATTATTAACGAATTAAAAAGTTTCTCCTCGCTCTCGCAGTCATTATCCGTAAATACGTATTCAGTAAAAAAAAAATCATATAAACCCTGTAATTATTTAAATATCAACTTTATATCGAATCTGAATTTACTCGAGGAAGAAAACTCTTATAATTATATCATAATCCCTGAAATTTAATTATCTTATAATTTTGCCGCGTTAAGCTTTCTGGGTATTTTAAGACTATAAAAACTCGTCCATGAAATAATAATCATACAGAAGGGAAACTCATGCTGGCAATAATGCTAAGGGAATCACGGAAACGTTATAGAGGAAAGTTTTTATGATGAGGACAGGCAGGGTAGATATATCACCTAGGTATATCAGCAATCTCACTGAAATGATTTCCGATCAGGTTAATGATCTCTAAAAAGAATGAATAGCCATGCCTGAAGCGAGAAAAGTCAGCAGAACTAAATTTAGTCAAGGGGGATGAAAGTTTTTGAAGTTAAGTATGAAAGCGAAGTTCATTCGATTGCTTCCCTGTCGCATTGAATTAATACATAGGAATGTATTATTGTTTGAAAAAATCGTGGTTAACGATTTTAATAAAAAGAATAGACGATTAAATTAATTAAAGAATTTCACAATTACCAATAACTTCACCACGTGGTATCTCAAACACTGACAGCAGTCCTCTATCAAATATAATCTATTGGCAGAAACCCTTGAACAGATTCTCCCACCCTAATTGCAAGGGTAGAAGATGATAAAATCAGCAATTAACACGTTACGTAATTAAGGTCCTGCATAAATTAATAGACACGAGGGTGTAAAATTGATTGGACAATCATCGCAATTGATATAAGCATGATTGACCTACCCCACTCGATATTCATAATATTTCATGAATTTTCAAACATATATTAAAAATTCACTCAATTTCTTATTGCACCAAGAGTATAAATAAATCTACTTTGCACAGCGTTATAAAATTTTACCTGCGCTAAGAAAGTTGATCACAAGAATACAGATTTGACATCAAAGCAACGCGCAGATATAGTGAAAAAAATATATAGATATATTTATTCGGCGTATGATTATATCGCCTCTGTCAGGAAGGGAGAATGGAAGCAGACGGTGGAGAATCAGTGCTGGAAATAGCGGACGTTACTTCATCGCTATGTCACAAGCCACATATGTGTTTTCCAGGATATTCACGGAGACACGTTACATCAATGTGGATATATAGGAAACTGGCAATGCCAGACTCGTTTAGAACTTTTCCAACGTTTACGACAGTTTTCCGAAGCATTAGTATGGAATTCCGTACTATTTGGACGTGGCGTAACGGTCCAATGGAACGTGTCAGAATATCCGCAATATTTTCAATCCCATATATACGTGTATACACGCGGGCAAACATCCAACCTTCCAGTTAGTACTCGTGATAAAGTTTTCCCGCAGTCACCGCAGCATTAATCACTCAATACATTTCAATAACGATCGAGCATAAAGTCGCGGCTCTTTCCTAATGAGGATCTAGAGCGTTCGAACGTTGCGTTTCTCGTTATTACGTAAAAGCTTGGGGTATAACGTTTTGCAAAAGCAAACCCTGGTGAAATGGGCAATCGGTATGCACGACGAGGACGTCGTTATGCCGGTCACGTAGACGAAATATGCGAGGGCCGCTGCACAGCGAAGGGGGATGAGGATTGCAAAATCGAATCAATCAAATTCGAATTGCACTTCCTGGTGAATTCGTGTCCCAGTGGAGACAGAAGCAAGGATATTCCTGGGAAAAGTTGATTTCGTTAAGAATATTATAAGTGATTTAGTGAGTCAGAGGAAAGAAGAAAATAATTTTGATAATAATTTTTGTAAAATTTTTCTTGACAGATAAGAGAAGAGGATCCGGCTGGCGATTATGAAAGTGGAGGGTGGAATCGCTACGACAACTGTGCTTCACAAGGTCAAGGTCAAGGAAGAGGCGAAGGAATGCTGTGGCTTCCAGCAGACCCCACAACCTTCCTCGACTACCCCGACGACGAGTACGGCTACGGGTACAACAAGCAGCAATAGTAACCCCAGTACTGTAGCTACGGTGACGGTGACTCTAGCAACCACCATACCCGTCACAAGCAGCACCATTGCAGGTACCGCATCGACGACCACGAGTATCGGTTCAGCCACCACGAGCTTGGGAACCCTTCAACCCTCCAGTATTATTTGCCACCCAACTACTCCGACGTCGAGCGTTAATAACAATTTGGAGCCGTTTCCGGTTGACCTGGATATCAAGAAAGGAAAGGGTAAGTGTATTATTATATTTTATTTATTGGACACTGCTGAAAACCGATAGCATAAGATGATGATAAAATAAATATTAAAGATCCTGGTATGGACTTAACAAACTGTTAAGACATAAAGAAAACTTGTATGATTCTAGGATATAAGGAGAGGGTGCGCGACGCTCTATGCTCTCTACGTTACTATACAGACTTTTCTCTACGTAGATTTCCAAGTAGCTGTGGGCACATCGTACATTAGTTCTGGATATTGCATGGGGGTACCCGTATAGCCAAAGCCACTGGTATGCTCGCTGAAATCGTACATTTCAAGCTATCCGGTTATCTGCAGGAGAAGCAAGCCCGCAGCCGACCTCAGACGAACCCTCTTCTCTTCTGACGCTGGTCGAATAGGGAGTCTATCTCTTTCTGTGAATTTGTCAGGACGTTCCTAATAATTAGACAGTATAAAATGAAGGTACTCAGTGGTCGAGAGAATTAATTGCTAGGGAGAGAGATTGGTTTGATTTCTATTGTTAGATGATTGAGAATTATTGTGTGACCTTGCTCTCATAATTATGTAGTAATGGTTGATCAAATTTCAAGAGCGTGCTAGTTTAAGTTTTCCGTTTCCGCCGTTCATATATCGCACTCTACCATAGATACACAGACACACGCACCCCTAGGGCTGGTGAACTCCAACAGCAAGCAGTCAGTCAAGCTGGCTGGCTGGTTGGTTAGGTTGGCTGCCTGGCTGACTGCCTGGTCCAGACGCGATAAGGCACGTCCAACACTTCCAGCGGGATTCTGCTCTTGGCTGATATCATATCCGGCATCCGCGACCTGGCATCCTAGGTATTTTGCGATAGTCCCCGTTGACACTGGGATATGCTCACAATCCTGATTCCTGACAACCTTACGTTACATCGTTTGCTTTTACCAAAACAAGGAAATCTCCTAAGGGTAGTGGATTGATACTTGATTACTTGTCAACCGTAATGCATTTGTTTTTTTTTTTGTTCAAGAATGAAAAATAATAGGGAAAACAAAGGTCAACCCTTAGTACGATCTAAGGACTGATCCAAGTCCATGAGGGTAAAACAACCCTTTGCAGGAAAAAGTCAAGAAAAGAAATGATTGGCTTGCGCCTAAATAAAATAAGAAGCAGTGGGGTAAGGTGTACAGGGAAAGAGGGATCGAATTGCTATGGGAAAGTGGGAGGTAGGCCAGGGAGGAATTGCGATCAAAGCCATCTGTTGCATTGTCCCGGCAATTAGGAGGCGACAGCTGAGTCCCGCCATACTTACTTCCTTCAGGGACACTCAACTGATCCTGACTCCAAGCAGGTACACTCTGGAATGTATTAGACGTCCTGGATATGCTAAGGTACAAGGCTTTTTTTTAAATTGAAATCTTGAAAGACTATCGTCAACCCCATATAATGTACAGGCTGACGAAAGGGATGAGAGTCAAACGAAATCAGTTGAGAATCACTGGCGGAAGTAACAGCTGGCCGAAGGGATAGTAACATCAGCAGCAGTGCTGGCACCGGCAGTAGCACCCGTGGCACTGGTGCTACCATTACCATCACCTCGCTGGATGCCATCCGCGAAATCCATATGCGGAAAGACGTACGATCCTTGTCCAGATAGGACCGGTCCAAGGATTCGCATTTATCTCAGCAAGAATACCATATTATATCCAGAGTGACACAGTAAATTCTGTTGCATCTCGCAGGCTAGACTCTTTACTGACTCAAATGAAAGTTTATACTATAAGTGTAGGTAGTTTTATAAACACTGTTACTTTGAGGTAGGTCGTCTATGAAGGGAAACATATATCACATAATCTTATCTGATACAATCCTATAAAGGTTAGTACTCAGTGGCAGGTTAATAGGCAGCCGCTTGCAGGGTGCCAGGCGCAGATTTGTACCGCGCGTAATATAAAAGATGGAACGAATACGGCTTATCCTAGCCGCTGATTAAATCATGGATCATACGATTTTATCGTATTAACTAGCAGGATGATATCGAGCGGGAATAATAATTCCGGACATTAAACACAGAGGATTAGGAGAGATTCAGAAAGAGGAATTCACTGGCTGTTAAAGATGGCGCTTCGCTTATAGGATAAATCTCCGGCTCAGGAAAATCCATCTGTACGATATTGAGGAAACACTTGCCAGAAATGTCTCTAGATCTATAAGACCTAAACTAGCTTAGCTAACGAGAATTCAGATACAGGTAATTACCTACTGGCGAGCGACGTCAGGTGGCTGTGACACAATGGCACCACCCTACTCCTATGTACTTGTTCGATATCTGCGTTCACCTATGTTACGTATTTACGTACATACGTAGTAATAAAATTCCTTCATGCACGGGTTATGCGAAAGCGCGCACCTATATTACAGTCTATGTGGTTAATGTCAGTAGTTTCACCCCGGTACGGACACCTTAAAGCCACTATGGGGGCACAGAGCCCATAACGTGCCTATGGATACCACATGTGTGTACATACTATAATATATATATTATAATATGTGAATGAATCAACGAATAGGAGTCCTTGATTTCTTTCACTGCGAACAAACCGAGTACAGATTCTGGTACGCTGCTTTATTCCTGTCTTTGTATATTATATAGATATATATATATATATATCCTGGTCACGCGAGAATTGCTCCCACAGGCTCTTTGTTATGGCCAGAAGGACTTCCAGAATGAGAAAGGATAACAATGAGGATAAGCCAGGGGCACCAGGAGGCTGCAAAAGTACCAGGAAATGTATTAAGAATTGTTCTCAGCCGAATTGGGCAATAGTCCTTATTACAGTAAGGTTCTGTTTTTAGACTCCCTTTTATTTTCTATTGTAATATCAGAGGGGGATTGACTCCCTGGATTCTGGGATACGACGGGACATGTATGTCCGCTGTTATCGGTATTTCTCTTCGGTTCTGTAGTTTCAGCGGTACCAGAGAGGCTTTGCATTCCGCGAGACACCCTGGGAACGGAATGGGAACGAGAGACAAGGTGGATGACACGGCCCGTAATTGCATGTTATCCAGCTCCCACGCTCGTATGCGTCACTATATTCGTAACACGACCCTCTATTCGTTGTTAATGCATATACACATATGCCTACCTCTAGTATCCATCTATTCGTGTAGGGCAGCTACGATTTAACATTTTGTACGTTAAATGCCAATAGGCATACCTGTGCGCGTATCAGGTACCCTTTTGCGTCCGTATGCAGATACTAATATACACATATAGGCATACTAATTTATTTGGAGCACGATATGGACTGAATGCATAATTGATATATCGAGACTGGCAGGTGTGTTCTCTTTCAGTTTAGAATCCCTGCAGCGAGACTGGTACTGCGTTCTATGAGGCTCTTACTGACAATGATAATCGATAAGGATGATTGTCAGGAAGAAATTATAGTTATGTATAGAACATTGCCTACACTTCTGGTTTATGCAGGAATGGATTCATTGGCCTTTCACTGTCCGGTCGATATTTATGTACATTTTGATGCTCGCTTTATTAGAACTAATCTGAAAATTTTGTTTTCATTTCAGTTCTCAGTCTGGTCTGCTCGTCGAGGGAGAAATCAAGGGACGAGGATTCCACGAGGGACTGCAGACTCTCACCCTCGTCGCAAAGGTCACTCTTGCAGACGACCAATGGCTCAAGTCGGGTGGATTACAAAGGTTCCTCCAGGTCTTCGGATAGCGAGAGTCCTGTGCCCTCATCTCAGAGTCAACTTAAGTCTGAGAAGGAGGACAGCAGGCAAGATGATTCTCAGCAGGTCGAGGCTACTGGATCTGCACTGTCTAATGGAAATGGTAGAGGCGTTTCCGGTGTCTTTGGCGGACATGGGAAACTTAAGAGACTACTTGGTACCCTGGTCCAATTCGCTACGGATATATCACCGGATACAGGAGACACAGTCAGATCATTGGTACTGGGGCTGCTGGTGGGTATAGAAGTGATGACGGATATTTTTTTTATCATGCTACCCCCTGAAGTCTGGTTGTAAATACAAAAAGAGAGCAAAGTCCAAGGTCTAAGGTCTGGAAAAATGCATTTGAGAAATCTGAGCAGACGCTGCATCCTCAAAGGAAGGGTCTACCGAACGACAGCTTTGACCTATCAGAGAGCGTCTTCCTCCATAAATCATTCAACGTTCTTTAGTGCTGGCTACGTCCGGCAAGAAATTGTTAGCTCACCCTATACCGACCTGAGACGGCGACATATCCTTGGGGTTGAAATAATGTCACGAGAGAGCTTTTACCTTGACAAACAAAATCATCTGTGCAAGCATAAAACGCCTGAGCAAATCTCGATACTCCACAGTGTATGTACCTACCCAAGGGTCGGACTCTCACGCTTGAATTTAACGAGTTTTCTCACCTCCGACCTTATCCCTCTCATCCCCCTATCTCGCTCACCACCTTCTCGTCCTCCTTTATTGCTTGCAGGATCAAGCTCTAGCTGTTACGGGGAGCACGTACCTTACCTACCTAAGTACGATAGGAGAGAAGCAAACTGTTTGGGCGTTACTGAATCCTTGCATTCTTGTCTTTGCAGAGCGGCGCCATGACTGCTGAGGAATTTCACTCTGCGCTTCAGGACGCCACGAATTTTCCTCTGCGTGGATTTGTTTTGCCATATTTAAAACACACCCTACCGTCTTTGCAGAGAGATCTGAACGGAGCAGCCAGGGCGAATAATCAGGTGAATTTTAAATATACTCACAGTACCAGGATCTAGTAACTGTAGGAGGTACAAGACAATATGGCCCAAAAGGAACAGGACAGTTTAACTAGACGTATGGTTTACTTTAGGTTAGCCCTTGGCAATTCCACTTTCCTTCAATTTCCTTCTGGCACATGTCCCTCTTTAAGGGACAATCACATTTTCATTGGATGAACGCCCTGAATGTAAAACACTGGAGAAGATTATCCGAGCTGTATTTGTATTCAGATACTGACCAGGACCTTCGGCCATATTGTGTATCATTCTCTTTTATAACCTACGCCATCCTACCTCGATTTATTCTTGATTTTTATACGTCAAATGATATTTATACACAAATATAGCCATCGGAAACAGTTACTTTAATGTCACAGAGATTGAATTGTACTGTTGGGAAAAACAACAATGGCGTCTATTTGCTCGCAATCGGGGTACTAATCCACTGAATATATGCGTATGTCCATATAGCAACTGGGAATATAAAAGGTGTATGGTAAAAGGGTGATGAATTTAATGGTTGGGTTGGCAGATAGATTAGGTTCCACCGGCTATAGAGATCTCCGTAGGCAACAGAGAAATAGGAATGTACCGAGAGAACGGTGGAAAATCAACAGAAGCAGTCCCGGCCGGCTGGTAGCTTGTTTTAATTTCCCAGGCTGCCACGATCGTGGGTGGGAGACTCACCGAGCTGTTTCCCTGCAAGATGGATGAATCGAAGCAGGAACCTCTAGCTACACATCTCAAAACCAAAATGCCTCTGCTAACTCCTTTCTCAATTTGCATGATTTCCCCTTCGGGCCTCACTACCGGCTGGGGACCACAGTAAACTTCAATAATTCCGTTCCAGTGCTTCCAGCATGGTCTGGACTATAGGCAATCGACATTTCTGAATAAATTGTTTTTCTCAATTGACACCGGCATACTAATAATATTACTTTACGTAATTATTCAATTCAAGATGACGCGCCACGGTATCCCTATTGACAAATCCCCAGATGTATGACTTAATCCTGAGCGTTGGTACGATATTGACTCGACGATCGGCGGTTTCCCACCCTGCGTCATAAATCTGCATTTCCAGTAGACACTAATCGCCCTTCGATTTTCTGAAATTCTCGAAATATCGGTTTGCTTCGCGACCGCCATATCTGCCTAGGTATATTCACGTTTGGTCAAAGCCCATAGGGATATTTACATTGTATAAGTTTAATCTTTCTGTTTTGATTTAGACTCACGCCGTAACGAAGTATCTCGTGATTGGATTAAAAGACAAACGAGCGGTTATACGCCGAGAGTAAATGGCGGGAAATTTGTCTCGCGACTTAACCACCTTCATTGCCAATTGTACAAAGTAGAAATAAATAATTTGACGAAATTACAATTTGTACAGTCAAATACGAATAAATCACTCTAATCTACGGTGGATCATCATATTTTTACATATTCTTAACTCACGTGTACATAACCGTCGTGACTCCTTGAACGTGCAAAACTTCACTCCGAAAGACGTCGTTCGCTAAACTTTTTTCCAACCTTTTTTCACGCAACTTTCACACCAACTTTCCGGCTCGGAGTACAAGGACACGGTATTTTTCTACGAGATGATAGCAGACTCTTGTTAAATTCTTATCAATACAATTTTCTTGCTCCCTGTACCAGCTCATTGATCTAATTACCAAACTAATTACCATAGCAATTTCCTATAGCAGTCACCATCCGCGCCCGTCGTCGTCTATAGAATTAAAACTACATAGTCTATAAAACCCTAAGAAATATCAATAAAATAATATTTTCTCTCGCGATAAAATACTTCGAGCGATACTCGCGCCACTAGTTAGGGCAACGTAGTAGCGATCTACTAATAATAAACCAACTTAAGTAGGCAGCATGCAAGGGATAATTCTGTCCCAGGCGAATTTGCATGGTGTAAACAGGTGCGCAACCTTTTAAAAGAAAATATGAGCACAGCCACGCGTGTTCCACTACACTATAATATATATACATATATAGATGCTGGACTCAAGGTGGCTAAGTAAAATTTCCATGTAGAATATCGCATCGACTCACTGTGAGAACTTGACGCACTAGGAAAATTGTGATTGAAAATTTGAATTTTCGTACTTATAATAAATTATGCAGTATGACGTAACGCCGGTACGAATGTTACGGGTGTAATAAACTTACGTTATATATATATATATATGTATACAGTGCAGTAGGTACGCGCTTGTGCGAAAACTTAATAAAAAGGTACAAGTGGAGAAGTCGTAGACTTATTCCGATCAGGATAAGGAAAGGAAATAGCAAAATGGAAGGGAGGTGGTATATATTTGGAACCAAAGAGCTGTTACCTCTGAGCTGAACCTCCAGCTGTTACCCATCTCAGCATCCTCCCCAGGGTCGGAGATGGAGGACTGACGGGAAACCAAGGTAACGAATTGCAAATTAATAGTGAGCATTTACATTTTGCTCGCACATATATATATATATATATATATATATATATATATATATATATAGCGATTTAATGTGACTGACGAGAAGAAGGGATATATTTTCTAGAAATTGGTACACGATATAATCGAGAAAAAGTTTTCTCGGGATACGGAGGATCGTTTTGGTTAACAAAAAAAAAATAAGAAACGACGCTCAGCGTCCCCGTCGGTCACCTTTACTTGGTTATCGATCTGGCAATCGTTAATTGCAAGTCGCGAACGGCACCGATATTGAATTAAGGACGATAAATCGTACGCTGCCAGGTTGAGTCGGTATTAAGAAAAGAAAGGAGAGCGCGCGGCAGCGGCTGCGTTCGCGCGAAACGATAAAGAAGCTCAGGCCGAATATTAAAAACTAAACTGATTGGAATTGCAGCTCTTACGTCGAGCTTTGTCGTTTGGCTCAACTTTTCTCATTGTACGTGCAATAATTTTCTGTGCTCGCTGACGTTTTATGCAGGTGACAATTTAGGTATTTGACATTGGATAAGCATGGCGACAGAGTTGGCGAATATATTGGATTTAATTGTTGTTGCTATTTGGAATTTAATTTTACTTTTTCTTTCTGTTATCGAACAGACTTGCGCTCAATACTTACGGTCCAATGAGTCCACCGTCTTGGAGGCTGTGGGTCTGGCGCCATCTTCTGGGGATGATATATTTACTGAGCAACCTGGTACACCTGGTACCGGAAGTGGTACTTCTACGCATTATGCCAATCGTACTGGTACCAATTCAAGTTCCGGTTCTATTCAGATCAACACGAATCCTGGTAGCTTGCATCATTATACGGGCACGGCTAATGCACCTAAACGTCGTGCTTCGGATACGCCGTGAGTAATGTTTATTATTGATGATTTTTCTATTGTGCAGTTTCCATAGGTGGGTAGGTGTTTGAGATATATTAGGGATTTTATCGCGTGGCTCGTTTACCTATTCTTGAAATAATTTATATGGCTATGTACACGCACACACCTGGCTGTACACGCATGCCTATTACATTTGCCAAACCACATAGTATCCTGTTTGCAAAAATCTTGGCCACGAGCCTATACGAGGTCGATATTTATCACAAGCTAAGTATCCAACATGCAGGATATTATTAGCTTCCTGTGTTTCGATATCGAATGACTTCCGGCTGTGAAAAAGACCCAAATTAATAAGTGGATGTTTAATAGGTACTATGAGAATGGCGGAGGTCCACTTTTTGATGATGGTCCGGTGTATGGGAAAAGATCAACGAATCCTTGGAGTCATCATCATCATCAACAGCAACAAGCGGATTCATATTGTTGGTACAATCCATTGCATTCATCAGGTGGATCCTCGATACAAAATCATCATCATAGTCATCCTCATGGACCGTCGCCCATACCGCCAAGTTTGGTGCAGATCAATCAGCTGACGTCGTTTGGGCCTCCTCACGTATCACAGGCCCAATTGGGCCATATACAAAGTCAGAATGGACCTAGTCTTGATGATGAATGGAAGAATATACATGTGATGCTTAATTGTATCCTGGGGATGGTTGAGAAGACTAAGAGAGCTTTGGCGATTTTACAACGACGCGGATGCACCAGTCCTGCTGCCGCACCGACAATCGCTGCTTCCGGCGCTACAGCGCAGAATGGAAGTTCTGGAAGTGGATCCACAATGACCAATGGTTCCCAGGTGGATACCACCGGAAATGATCGTGATGGCAGTTTAAAGAGATTATCTGGGGAGATTGTCGCGCAGACTATTCGTGCCACAGAGGATAGAGTTGCGGAAGTGAAGAGAAGGGCTGGTGGGTTGATGAACAGAGGAAATAGAAATTTATTAAAGTCTAGCTAAACTAACATTCATTCTTTCTTATGCATATTATAGAGGAAGCCGTGCAGGAAGTAAAGCGTGCTGCTGTCGCAGAGGTACAGAGAGCTGTAGCCGTAGCCGTAGCAGAATCCAGAGCAACGGAACGTCTAAGAGTACACCGACTCCTGGATCTACCTCTGTCTCAAAGGAATCATGGTCTACGTCAAGGTCCCTTTCTTCGTGTTCCTGGACATGCAACTGCTAACGAACAGACTAGCCGTACCAATAATATTCCATCCGCGACAACGTTGTCGGGGAACCCGTCCTCTGTTGATGACGACAAGGAGACTCATTTGACAAGCATCATGGGATCCGTACGTACTTATTTCTAGGATTTTTTATTCTTTTTTGCATATTATATTCATACCATCCTGTTCAGCTCACAACAGATAAATGCGTTACAGAGTTGCTGGAATTGCGGTAGACCCGCTTTAGAGACATGTGGCGGTTGCGGAGTAGCAAGATATTGCAGTTCCTTTTGTCAGCATCGCGATTGGGAAGCAGGAGGACATCACGCAACATGCAACAATCCACTACCTCGAGATCCGCCCAGATCGTCGTCCAGAAGTCCGTCATCCTGCGCCGTTCCCACTTCCGCTACCGGGTCCGGAAATGATAACGAGAGCGAACCGGCATCTAGTGCTGTTAATACTATCGTTAAAGGGAAATGACGCGATAGTAAAAATTATCGCGGATTACGTCACCACGATAAGCGTGACCCGACTCATACGCGTAAACGATATTAAAAGACAACAGGGAGGTCGAAATTTGTTCATCCCTTATTGATGAATTCGCACCTACGACTTGATCTCAAGGTCATTCACGTTGCTCTAAACTAAATGCTTATTAAAAATTCTTAGGCTTACACTCATCGAGGTTTCGACAATTCAAGAGAGTCAATCTCAATAGTTGTACTCATTATTTGCAAGGAGTACAATACACAATTTGCACCCTAAATGCACTGGTACTAGCAGTATTAATTATATTGAGCACTCAATTGGTTTTATTTCATTTTTTTCTCCTCGTTTACTCGTCGGTGTTACGGAACACGATCGATTTGATCGTGGGACTTTTATCAATCTTATACTAGTCAATTGATAGGATAAACAATCATTACGACTTATGTAAGATAAAAGTCGACAGCACTTCTTACTTTGTACGTACTGGTAAAAGTATCGGGTAGTTAAGTCTAGTCACAGAATGGTGAATGTACCGAATCTGTCATTCATTGATCACACATGTTAGGAAAACTTTGCTCAAGCTTAGATTATGAATTACCGAAGTCTCCCTTAGAAATATTATGTTGCAGGGATGTACGATGGGTTATAAAGTGTATTTACAAAGTAACGAAATACAATATTCTATGTCATAATGCGTATAAAGGACTAATGTTATTTATAGAATTGTATGATCTTAGTAAACACATTCAAATAATTTTTGTGAACCAAGGGATACAATAGAGGATCACTTTTTCTTTGTCAATTCAATAATGCTGGCGAACATTGCTTTAGTTTTTTCTTCTTTCCCAAGAGACTCAGACCAATGCTTTCTGCTTCTTGCAAAGAGGGACACTTGTAATTTGGCGGCAATACAAGCTCCAGATTTTGTGGAATTTAAGGACTCTCCTGCTTCTGCTAATTCTTCCATGATGTTGATTCTCCTCTTTTCCTGTGCTTTGTCCCACATCTTCTCCAGACTCCTCGAACCATGTATACCACAGGCTAGCTTTGCCCAGTAGCCTTGCAATCTCCTTATCAATTTTTCTCTGCTTTTTTCTCCAATGGAGGCACTTTCCATGAAGACATCAAGGATCCTGCTACCTTTCGGGTCGCTGAAAAGTGTAGCCAGATCTTCGCCATTCGATTCCAATAATGAGTTTACGATTTTAATAGGCTTGTTGAACCTTAGTATGGCCTGTACTATTAAACTTCCATGAAGATTTACAGGTAAGCTTTGGTCACTTCCTTTTCTACAAGATTCCAATTCGTCATAATGTTTTAATGCAGCTATGACTAAAGCAGTGGACGAATGACGTTCCGCTGGTTCATCACAACCCAGGACTTTAGTGATGGAATTGATGAAGGCTCCTTGCTTTGTACGTATTCTGCTACAAGCATTGGCTAAGCTAACCAAAACTCCAGTGTAACCTTTATTGAGAATTTCCTTACAATACGGTGATAATTCTTCAAATATTTCTTCTAAATCCTCCGTAGTGCTACAGCCATCCAATAACCTCTGGACACTGAAATTAGCTACTTCCTTCAGTGCTAATGTTTTGAGGTGACCACTGAAGAATTTTTTATAAATCTTTGTATTAATGTCTGGTGCTGCTGTTACAAAGCAGGCTTCCAACAATCGGACTGAGCTCTCTATGTCAAAGAGATTAGATAAATGGTTCTCCTCGTTAGGTGTAAAACATTCCTGGATGATTTTTTCTATGATATGTCCATTCAATGTGGGGTCAATATCCTTTAAAGAATACAAGACAATTTGCAAAAGTCCTGACATTAAGTCACCTTGTCCAAACTCAGGAAATTGTGGCCAACTTTGTAATCTTTTAGAAGCATTCACTAGCAGATCTGTATATTCCTTGACAACTTTCCTGCGCTTATCAAGGCAAGGTAACAACTTCTTCTTACTTTGCTCTTGAGGTTTATCAACTAAACCTCCAAGAACTTCAAAAACAGTTCGAAGTACATGATTAGAGTAAAACTCCCAAGCAAAATCTTCCATATTATTGATAACATATTTACTCAGTTTCAAAGTAATATCATTGTATAGTTGAACTTCGTTATCCTTAATTTCCACTACACCATCCTTGCTTTTAAATGCTTTTTCATCAACAGTCCTATTACCTCTATCGGCACAAACAATAATAATTTTCTCCAAAACATGACTAGCAAATCTGTCATTACAAATGGGTCTTAAAGAAGGACCAAAGGCATCGACCAGTCTTTGAATAACTTCAATACTAGCATATTGGATTAATGAATCGAGTAGTCTTGATCCAATCTGATTGCATGCATATTGAACCTCATGTCCTACAGTTTGCTCATAGACATTATTCACAAAGACTAATTTATCCTCCATTTCAGCAAATTCATCACGCATTATTTCCAATATACGAACTATGTAATTATATGTGTCTGAATCAAGTACACTTCCATGACCATATTCTCCTTTGCGAGCATATTTCTTAGCATTTTGTATAAATGATTTTTTCTTCTTCCTTTTATTTCCTCTTGCAAGGGCGGCATTATTGTCTCTTCGATCAGCCATGCTTATCCACAAACTTCACAAAAGTTTTAAAATTAACCCACCAACTTGTATATAACCTATAAATTCAACTACAAAAATATGTTCCGAAACCTTACTCTTGTATTCTATAGTGTCCGTTTGTCTCTGTCGAACGCAGATCGGTAAACGGAGACAGAATGATACCGTAATACACGAGAGTAGGTTTTGGAACACGGCCGAGTATCGAGTTCCAAACACGTGGGTGCTGTTATATTACCAATAGTTGATGTGAGCCTGGACTAGTTTGGCAGCGACTTCTGGAGACAGTGGCACGTAACACGTGTAAGTTTCATATTTAAATCTAATTACTTTTTGCAGTAATGAATGTTATTGACAAATAAGATGATTAATCTCATGAGAATCATAATTCTTGTATTCAAAACATGATATATTTATGAGCATTCATTGATTATAAGGAATATATAAAATTAACAAATTTTTAAATGAAATATATCAAAGTTAAGGGTGAATGTTGATAGACAGCTTTTCTTATAAATTTGAAGCAAAGTCCAAGTAAAAAATATAACGAGGTTAACAGCTCAGATTCTTTTTCATGAATAAATAGATTTCTCTTGAGAAAAATATGTTGTTTATGCATTTAATTTTAACACGACTTTCATTACTCACGTGCGTAATTAGAAATACATACATTTCCTCGGGCTGTGATTTATAAAAATAGTTTTTTGATTAATAACCGATTGCATAAGTATTTTTATTTTTATCAAACTTTATTCGCAATAATAATATTCTTCGAGAAACACCGGAACGATAATGTATATTATACTTATATTATCATTACAGAGTTAAATTAATCAGTGAAAAATAGTGACTAATCAACTTAATGTTTGTAAATATAATATTAATTAGTTACTCCATTATTAAATTAATTATATTCACGCAAACGAGTATTCTTCGAATAATTTTCCGGCTCTATATTGGCGAGTCTGAATAATAAAGCAGCCTGCCAACATAAAATAAAAGCGGTATTTTCAAAGCTCGTATAAGATACGAGGAATCCAATCATAAAATTGTTCTAGAATCTACGATACAATTTTCAATTCCAATCAAATGATTCTTTTATCATCCATCATCCTTGCAATGTCTCACAGAATTTCAGTCTTACAAAAAAATAATTTCAACCATTAAATTCTTGCCGTTTTGTCAGCCATGTGATCCACCCTTAATATTTCCCGTCTGGCTAGTGAATGTCGAACACGCGACGTAACATTCTGTTCGTAACTGCTACAGGAGAGGCGTATTTAGGATTGGAAGAAGACACTCGTGATTATCGACGTAATTACAACTACGAGTTTATCCATTTAGTTCCGTGGAATTAAAGTCGGGTGCGAGGACAGTTGAAAAGTGAATTAAACATTAATTTGACAATTGTCAGGCAAACGAGGAGGTAAGAACCTCAAAAGTCAGCATCGTTTCTATCGGAAAAGCTACAACGATGCTGGAATATTCGACTGCTGCGATAAGCTTATGAAAAGAGCAAGATAAATTACATAACACTGCTATTATGTCCATCGTTTGTGTATTAATTCTGGATACTATGTCGCACTGCCTTCAATGTCAAATCTCTGGAAAAGTCCAGGAATCCTTAAACCACCCTGAAGTAGAGGTTAAGAATCCAAGAGGACGGGACCTTCACTCGGATGAGGTTCGAGCAGGCTGATTAGTTGAAAGGTGACAGGTAAATTATTATTTTTCATAAAATAATGTCGATTATATATCCATACAATTTTTATAAATTTTCCACAGTCCATTTCACTTCAGGTAGACTCGTTATTGTCACATGCTATGGTGCTTTGATCTGACTAGATATGGAATGTTTGTAACAATATTTGTCTTCCTCGTGTTATCAATTTATTTAATCAATATGGATGCTTGGAGCGTCATTCATACTTCACGCATACCGTTATCAGGTTTTGTATTATGTTCGTTTGCGTTTTATTGCATAATACTGCGACATCGTTTCCTGCTCCTTTAATAAAGCTCGATTGTAGATGGCGCCTGTAAAGAGATTTGGAATTATATAGTTTGATAATATTATTTCTTAGAAGTGTACGAAACGCGAAATACTTTATTGTGATTATATCAATCACCATTCGCTGCAATTATCATGAAGCGTGTAGAATGCTACAAGTGGACTAACAGACTTTCCTTATTACATTACATCAGTCCTGCTGAGGAATTATGTATACGGGTTAACTAGTCGTTAACCTGTTCTAAAGTTTAGCCACATACTGTAGTTAGTGTCGGTTTTCAAATGTGTATAATGTCAAGCACACTCCATTCATTGCCTGCTGTCAATTTTTTTAAAACGTCATGTTGATTTGCAAATAGGACAGTGAAAGGAATACTCGAAGAACATTGGAGTCTGAACTTGATACTCTCCACGTGGTTAAGTCAAGGACTTAATTTTAACAAGACGTCTGTATTAAATTAGAGCTTGTATAAAAAAAAGGTAAAAATCAATTCGTACATTAATCAGCTTCTCGTACGTGAATAAGGTGGCTGCGTTTAAAACAACATAATTTTGTTTATTTCCACTCTTGCTGAACGAAGGGTACGTTTATTATTCTACGTAACATATTTTTTTTGCTGAGTCAACAAGCTGATAGCTCATTTACTAATATACCTACGATCCCTCTCGGCCCACGCACAACGTTTTCAGTTGATTATATAAAATGTTTTTAGTACTTGAATATTCATGAAAAAAAATCATACTAATAATTAACGACTTGTAGTAACCGGGGAAAAGAAATATTTCAATAAAAATAATTATCGCTATAAGTAAAACGCAAAGCATTAAAATTCCGTTTTAATAGAAATTTCGCATAAGATACAAATTTGTTTATCTATCTATTTTAATGATTGACAATGGTAATTTAATCTACATAACACTGTTGATCATTTGTTTATTGTAATCTTTGATCTGTGAAATCTGTTTTACCTACTGTCGATAACTTTATCTTTCTCCCGCTCTTGATAATCACGATGTACGATTTATGGACAGTGATTAATCGTAACGCTTTCGTATCATTGGCAATTCTACTTGAGAAACTATTGAAGATGCTGCAAAGTATTGCGCCAGGTGTATATCATATACATACATAAAGCAGAGACGGCGCGTCTATTTTTACCCTCAGTTAACCTGTGAACAGTATTAAGTGATTCAAATCGTAGAGTCTCGAAATCAATTAAATAACATAAAGAATCCTTAATGGTCCCAATTAAGGAAAGGAATGTCGGAAATGTGTCGTCAGAATGAATGATTTATCGACTTATTCCCAAGAGAAAAATACGCGACCATTAAATGCCAATAAACTTTCATAGTCCCGCCTTACGATAAATCGTAAGGAATAAAATTAAAAAATTATACATTTTTTTAACTCCATTTTTTTTACTGCAATTTTAAAACATTTTAATCCCCCACTTTTCACGCACACACACTTTATCTCTTTACAAAAATGTCATATTTATATCGACAATTATTACAAACTGTCTTCTTATAAATACGCCTGCAAAAAGAAGCGCGAATCGATAAGCTTGTAAACTATATATAGATATTGAATAAAAGTATCATTGCCGCCATGACACATCATTAAAAATATTCGCATTAAAAGTCGAATCTCGAGTTTGAATTTCTTTAAGATTTCTTCAAATTAACTAAACCTGAACTAAATATATACACACGTATATATTTACGTGTCAATAATCTCAAGGAACTTTTTGGCGATAAGCCTCTTGGCCTCTATTGGTCTGTCGGTATGAGATCTATATACGTAAGCAAAGCACGCAGCCGGCTTTACAAGATAGTAAAGTTTCCCGTCGGTGTTTTTACGTGGGATTTCAGTTGGACGCCGGCCGTCATTGTGCGAGGAAGGAGATTTCGTGCGCTCCGTATTTTTTTACCTTGTGCGCACACTTCAAGATCAAAGTTTGTTTGCCTATGGCAAGAAATAGGATACCAGGGTAAGATTGAAATTAGTACGATCCGTGTAGACGAAGATAACAATTGCATATTTGCATGCAATCGATCACCAGTGACGTATTAAATATCGATCAATTTATTTAACGCTATACCTATCGAGGATAATCATTCACTCGTAATGCCCGTACGCTTTGTAATATATACTTTTTTAATACCTTTTCTTAACTCCTTATCTTGACAAAAAAAAATCGTACTTAAAAAACTCAATGTTTTTTTTAGCGTTAATTTATCTTGATTTATGCATCCACATTTTCAGTCACGACACTCGGCACGTCATATGAGTTTTCTAGTGAATTTTTATTATCCTAAGCGAGCCGAGGATGACGTATATTACGTTATGTAAAATCATGCTGACTGTACGAATCTTGCACTATGTCAATCTTGCACGAACGAAAAGAGTCCGTATGTAAAACTAAATCTACATAATGATCAACCCGTGAGCAGGCATATGAGAGAAATGTACATAGTGCGTCTTCTGGCGGATTAAAATAAAAACAAGTATTTAAGGATAGAAAAATATTGAAGAATCGAAACAAGATATTCTTACTAGTACAGGATGCGACATTATCAAAGTATAACATGCGTCATAATTCTTGCAACATCAGATACCTTTGGAGTCTGGAAAATTTCCTTGAATCTCTTACCGACTAAATGCTCCATTTGACTTGGCAAGCAGGAAGTAGCCTTGACTACGTTAGTCATGAATATACTCGAGGAATTCTATGGAGGATAATAAAGCAAGCTTGTCCTTTGAAATTTTCCACCAAAATAATCCTGAATCTCAAGCGAAGCAAATAATCCATACGGAAACCTCAGTAAAGTAATTCCCTACGATCTAAACTACAAAATTACATTTAAAAGTGACCTTTGACACTCCGAGTATCTTATATAACTAAGAGGCACGTTTGAATAAGTTTTTCCTATTGCAATAGCAAAGAAACAGCTACGCATTATACAAGCATCACAATTACTTTACAATGGTCTCATTTATCTCTCAGAGGTATTGACAATAGAATCTATCGATTTTTTACCATAATACACTTTGCAGTTCATCATCCATTCTATACTTACACTATGTTTAGTCGTACCTAGTAGCAATACGTATAGCAGTACTAGTACTAATACTAGTAACAGTAACAGTACTGGTAGGACTTGTTCCCATGGTAACCATAAACGGCAAACATTTGACCTGTAAAAATGGCGCGTAAGATATCGCTGTGTATATATAGGTATATATGCTGACTATAATAACAACAAAAGAAAAGTCAACCATTACGCGCGTCCGCGTAAAACTCACCGTTGTACAATATATAGGATCGATATATTGAACCAGCCATGACCTAGCTGACCCAGGATGGTCCTTGACTAACGGCGTAGGTGAAGGTTCAGAATAAGCGTGCACGTGGTTAGCTTACAATTCCCATGAGTACACATTACGGATATTAAAAAATAAAAATCATAACATTGTATCCTTTGCTGGAGTTTAATTTGAATTTCGTATAATTATTTATCATGGATGAATTATTCATTGTGCCCATCGGGTACAGTCGCGTGAATGAAACGTGCGAGCCAAATAGTGCGTAACACATGTTTCAGGTCAGGTTTCCTTCCCTGATCGTTTTCTTTTTTATTAATTTTTTTTTAATTCTTTCAGTCTGGAAATACTGAAGGCTAAACAGTCTAAAGGTCAGTGTTACATTTGCCCAAGATAAACGTAACTTCACGTGTAATTTTAATTGCTGGAGATATTGGTCGTCGCATGAGTGTACCTTATCTTACGAGGATTATAAACGAGAAGGGATAATTTTTTAATAATTTTATCAGTCATTGATAAGGATATAATTATTTTTCTGGCTAACCGGAATTTGCCGACAGTCGAATTACTCTTGATTAAGATAAAATTACTGGGTCGTCACCTTTCACATTTTTACTGTTAAGCATCGACTGCCTAATCGCTATCTTTGCGCAATATGATGTTAGTTTCGTAATTGCGTAACCATTCACGCGACGGTGAATAGGCTTGCAAATTGTGCGCACTGATAATATCATGTTGGATGACCTTGATGTACTTGATTACTTTTTTCTTTTTTCATTTCTTAACCACTTCACCGGGAATCAACGTCTTCTAGATGTTCAGCTATCCGCGGTACACAATTGTTTTGCACGTTTAGATGGACGCGGCTCTATGGCTTTCGGTATACAAATTGTTTGCTAGGTACGTGACAGTTTGGGCTCGCGCGACCACCGATTACACGCTAGGTTAAATGGTTAAGAGAAAAATTTGCTCTGTGTGAATTGGTCTTCTGTTGGAAGTGATGTCTATGATCGGTATAGCATTATATACGTATGGGCAAATTTAATAGGGAGATATTATTAAATATTGCAGATTGGAAATATTAATATTGATTTGCAAATAGCGCTTAGCGATAATATGATACTGTGAGACGACCATGACATGCTTTATTACTTTCTCGTTATTCGTTAAAAAATTATTTCCTATGTGTGAATTAGTCTTAATGGGTGATATTAATGACTAGCGTAGATTCTGTGGGGCTAAGCATGAAACAGGCTGGAATTGTATTGACCTGATTTTGACGCACCGTCGATTCCAAGTTCACTATTTTTATTATTGTATAATATTTTATTCGTATTATAAAGAAACAATAATTTCTTATGTGAAGTTTATAGAATCGCCTTGATACGGATTAAATAAAAACACGTATAATTGGTTGCACCGTATTTATTCGGTATTGATAAAAATCTGCGAAACGTACCGCTTACCTTATCAGACTCGTATACTTTTTATTAACGTCAATGTTAATCAGTGTTACTGTCCAATAGAATGTTGGTACAGTGTCCCCACTTTTTTCCTTTCGTTTACCCTTAACGTTAAATACGTGATTCTTGTGTGGCAGTTGATTCTTGTGCGAGCAGGAGTTCACAACTCTCTGTTATCTCTGTACATTTTAGTCAGGGCAGTCAATGAGATATCTGTCTATTATCAAATAACTCTGTTCCAGGAGGAGAAACTGTTGGGAGAATCAATAAACTGTAAATCCCTAAAAATGATTCAAGATAAAGATTGTGGAACTAGAGAGATGGATGAGATCTATAAGGAAGTTGTCATTGTGGGTAAGTAAGTGAAGATTAAGGGTGAAATAAAGATTTTTTTTTTTAAATAAAACTATATATTTATTTTTAATAGGTAATGGACCAAGTGGAATTTGCCTGTCTTATATGCTTGCTGGAAATTGGCCGTATTACACAGGAGAACCACATCCCGGTGACGAGATGCTTACCGCCAGGTTGCACTTTAGCACGAGAGCGACTTCTACAGATAATGATATCTTAGAGAATGATGGTGGTGATGGCGGTACCGTTGGTAGATCTTGTGAAAGGAAAAGGATTGGTCTTGCTCATAGTACCAGATGTGGCTTGGAATGTCTATCTTCCGGTTTGGAAGGTAGATCTGGTGGGAGACCTCTTGCTCTTCTTATGGATCAACTTCAGCATCCGTGTGTAGATGCTGGACTTGACCTTCCATCTTTACTTACTTGGAAATCCGCTGAAGATCATCCTGAGCACAAGATTATTGATCATGTTGTCCTGGGCAAGGGACCTCCTGGTGGTGCTTGGCAGGTAGTTAAATAATTATTTAAAATACCATTAGGAATAAGTAGTATGACATTATTGAGATTTTGATAGTGGTTTAAACGTTTGATATATAATCATTTGTTATACTTATCACTGTACTTGATTATTGGATAATGTAATGTAGAGGGTTGATATGCAGTATAGTGAGTTATCACTTGAGTGGAGATTATTTTTATTGTACCAAGTAACTTTTTTACTAGTGGATTATTTATGACGTGATAGAAGCAAATAAATTTTATAAATTAGTCATACCTCTCGCAAGCCACTTACTTGTTTTTATTTATATTATTACAGTGTATGGATCCAAATGTATTAACCATTAGTCTGAGTCGATGGATGTCTCTACCAGGATTAGATTTAAGAAAATGGGAGCAACTTATCGAGTCTGAACAAAAAGACAAATGTCACTGTCAGGAAAAAAGCAGTTGTAAAGCAGCCAGTAGAGTATCTGTAGGTACAGTAGCAGCTTATTACAAAGATTACGTTGTCCGACAGGGTCTTCAGAAATACTTTAGAAGGTTGGTATAATGCATTACCATATCATTTACTAGAATGGATATCTTAAATAGTTTATTTGCCGATTCGGAATCTGGTAAGAATAATTATTTCTTTATTCGCAGTGGTACAACAGTCACGCGTGTAAAGCCTGTTTCCACAGACAATCAAGGTGAAACAGAATGGATAGTAAAAGGTTTTGAAAATGACACCGGACGTAAATTCCGGTATCGATGTCGAAGGTTAGTCCTCGCCACAGGAACTACTGATTCATCTAATCGACTTGGTATACCTGGTGAGGAATCCGAGACTTCCTGGGTAACACACGATTTGAAGGATCTTGAAAGCAGGCTGGACCGATTAGCTAGTAAATATAATTATTGTTTTGAGCACCAGTAAGCTCTTTATGGAAGACATTTATTTGATATTAAAAAGCTACAATATTTTATTGACCCCGTAGCAGAGGTTTCAGTCGATCCTGTGCTAGTCGTCGGCGCTGGTCTCAGTGCTGCTGATGCCGTAATGGCGGCTCGTTTCCGTGGAATTCCAGTGCTACACGCATTTCGCGATTCTTCTGGAGATTCTTGGAGCAAAGATAACGACGAGGATGCCGGTATAAAACTAGGCGGTAGTGGTTATGACAGACTACAATGGCTGCCTGCCTCCATTTATCCAGAGTATCATAAAGTCTACGAGATGATGGCCGATGGAGGTACCAATTATCCTCTCTATAAGGCGTTACCTGGATACAACCTTGTCGAACTAGGTAATAGTTCAAGTAAGACGGTTACACTTTCCGCTCCAAATGGACGGCTGGAGACATATTGTGTATCAGTTGCAGCTATACTCATAGGTAAGATATAAATTGATATCGATCTAATAAAATCTTAATTACACGATTCACCCTTGCATTAAAGAATTTCTTCAATTTTGCATTCTAGGTTCAAAACCTGATCTGTCTTACTTTGAAAATGGGGGTTTCGGGTTGGGCAAGAATCCTATGAAACCAGTAGACAGCAGATCAAATCCTATCGAAATAGACAATTATACCTACGAAGTGGTTCAGGCACCTGGTAAAAATCTGTACGCCCTGGGTCCTCTAGTCGGTGACAATTTCGTGAGATTCGTTCTTGGTGGAGCTTTTGGTATCCTGACTCACATCCTTCACACCAGTAATACATGAAAATCGACAGTCGCGTGAATGCCGATCATCATCATGCGATTAGTTTGCTCAAGTCGCGTGTGCGCAGCGAGATCTGAGCTTTGAACGATTTACTTTTAAAAGATTTTTACATAAAGTCGATTTCCTGCGCATTTGTAAATACATTTAAAGTTATTTTTGTATTACTTTTTAACGAGAATCTTTTTGTAGTGACTAGTACAATAACAAGCTCGCTATGATTCCTTATGACGTATTCGAATATCTTAGAGTTGAGAAACGAGCGTTTCAATGAAATTGATGGCAATTATTATAAGGAAATAATCATTTGAGGTTATTCACTATAACGTATTACAGATCATAAATCAATACGCTATGATTCTACTTTGATATTTTAATTCGAAACGATCTCGTTTCTTCACTTTGACTTTGTTTAGAGAACAGAATTGTCAGCAACATTTACGAAGCTACATTTTAGAGGAGCTTCCTACCTCAAGCCCCGGATGGCAATGTCGAGAAATATAAATATATACATATTTATTATATACAGAGAAATATTATATACAATCACTTATATCTATATCCATATATCCGTTCGATTCATATTGATTATTTAGATAGCGTTGTATGCCTGTGCATTTTATTTCATTAGAAATATATCACACTTTCGTGACGTTATCTTTAAAACGAGCTGGATAATCTCAATGGAATGTATCATTCTGAATGAATAACATTTATTGATTTCGTTCTATGTACATTCTTTAATTTCGAGGATTCTATTATCCACGGTTTTTTTATACCGATATTATCGACCGCTCAATCATTCTAATAATACAAACTATAATAATACAGAGCGTTAACTATGGACTTATTGAATCAGCGTTATTTGCTTTAAAATATTGGAGTATTGTTATTGCTATATGAATCGAACTGAATTATTGAGACTGGCACTAATGACATTAATGAGTACGTGGACCTGTGGAATGAATAATTCAAAAAAATTATCAAACGTAAAATAATCGACCGCAATGTGTAATAATTATTAAATTATTCTACGCGTCCCATATTTTCGTTCAACAGTGATATAAATTCATCAAATGGCACGAACGTGTCTTACGAAAACTAAATACTTATACCATTACGTTTTTCTTTTTGATTTCGATTTTTTTTTTAAGACTTCAAAATTTTAACTCTATCAGAGCTTATTTGACTGAATGAATTGGAAGCGGAGCGGTTTCCCCTTGAATAATCATTTCGCAAGGAATTACTTAATGAAATGATACAATGCGATACCTACGAGTACTTAGTCTGTGATAAGAGGTGCGATCTATCGAAATATGCGCAGTGACGTTGCAATGTACGAGACTTAAATGTTAAGTACTTAAGGAAATTAAACAGTCGATTATTGAAGTACTAGAATGTGAGCAGCCTCAACCATACGTACAATCTCGAATTTAATTTATTATATTTCATTATACTGATTGACTGTGTTTTTATTCAGGATCTTACGTAGAGTCTAAGTCAAATGGTTAATTCGTATCTCATTGTCGCTCATGGTCAAACCTTTTTATATCTGTTTGATTGACGTTTTATGCACCTGTGACTTGCATTGTCACAGCCACATTTTTTTTCAGCCACTACCGACTTTATTATCACAGGACTCGCAAGAGTGTTAACATCATAATTGTTTTTTTTTTTTAATTCTAAGTATGTATTCTGGGTATGACTACACTTGAAACTATAATATTATCCACAAGGGTGTTACTGAAGTACTTAGGGTTTGATCAATATCATTGTACAAGGGAAACTGATTAACGACTTTAATTGATAAAGAAGTGTCTCGCAGAGTTCGATGATTTAATAAAAGGGGGATGGAAATAGTATGCTATAACAATAAAAAATCACATTTAGTTATTCTGATAGTAATTGTCCTATGTTATTCAGTAAAATATATATAACAGACATTCATTATATATTTTACACTGGCAACGAGGTATATTATTCATTTTATTATACACAATTATGGAACGTATTAGTATTCCTTTTCTTGACATTAATCTTTACATATACAGTTACAAATTCACAAAATAATTATTAGGATATTTTCTTGTAACAAAGTTCAATCGCACACTTTATGTCATTGGGAATTTGCCATCTTTATCCCATCAGTATTTTGTTACATGTATCAAGCACATGTCATTGGGCAACTATATACTGGTAACGAAGATAGGTCATCTCAGAAACAATTGGAATAAAAGAGTATTCTTACAACCTTAAGAACGTTTTTTCCGGAATAAAAAATTTGTACAGACTTGAAATCATAGAATTACTTTGCCACTCATTAAGCAATGTGCTATAACCGTCACGATTTATCTATACATTGTATAGAATGATTTGAAAGAGACAATGAATAAGCTATCATTACTACCTATTAGGTTTTAAATAAAATAAAAAGGAAGCTTAGTAGAATAATAGAAGCTGCAAGGACCATTATACAGTATAGTTTGCGATTAGCCTTTTGATAGGAGTCAGCCTTTTTCAATTGTTTGTAACCTTCGTAGACTTGTACTTGTGTTTGCTCAATATTATAGTCAATTCTATCCAGAATGGTACCTTGATCTTGCACCATATTTGCAAGGTCCTGTGGATAATAAGAACAGCAACTTACTTGTGTTTACTTGGAAGTTATTATTGTACTTTATTATTGTGAGATGGATACATACCTTGAATACGTGATTGAGATCCGATATGCTTTGAACTATGTGTCCAACTTCTTTTTCTCTCTCTTCTGCTAATCTCATCCTCTCTTCAGGATCTTCTATTTGTAACAATACAGTTTCCTGCTGCCGTAATCCCTGATGCCAATAATCTGAACTATTTTCTTCGTGGGATGGTTCTGACAACCATGAATCTGTTGTACCATTTTTTAACAGGGTTTCATCCTCTGTAAAATACTGTCTATTTCGTTCTTCTCTAGAGTTCACCTCTGTTTTAAAAGACTCAAATTAAATAAGAATTCACAGTTAGATATAGCAGGATAAAAAATTATTCATACGTTGCAAGTAATTAGTCTGGGAGGTTCGATACCGAAGTCCCAAGTCTTGTAGAGCAGAAGACAAAGCCAAAACTGCACTGTTAGCTAGTTGACGCTCTGCTGGTCGTGTTTCGTGTCTTGCTGCTGTTTTAACAATTTGAACCTGCTGATATCCACTTGAAAATGCTCTACCAATTTCTCTAGTAAGTTGTTCCATTTGTCTTTCCTCCTAAAAGTTGTAGACATACTGTTAATAGTTTTGGTCATCATTACAGATTGCAATATGTTCTTACTTGTGATGTATCATCGAGTGTTGGTCTGGTGAGCTGCTTCGCATGCAGTTCAGACAAATTATCTATTTTAATACGTAGACGACTTAGAATATACTGAGTTTCCTCAAGTGCATCTGTCCATGCAGGAGGTGTTCCATCGTTGGTATTTGTACCTTTAAGCTCAACACTGTCAGGTCTAGAGCTGTCAGGTCCTACCAAAGCCATTCTATCGGAGAGGTTCTATAGCAAAGAATTGATAGCATTGTTTTTTAAAATTAATTCTTATAATAGGGAGATAAAATCAAACAGGTATGATGGATTAGGTGTATCAGATATGCAAAGGAGTACCTGCTCGGCATAGATGTGTTTACTTTGCAAAGCATTGTTTCTCATAAGAATAAACGGTTCTGTAAGATTTCGTGTTGCCATTTTTTAGCTTTACCATTTGGCTCTTCCAGAAGGATCTTCAGGTTATACACTCATTTTGGTTTGAATATCAATGCTAGGTTGTCGTACCATCGGCACTTCATCTGTCATCCTCAAACAGCTGATCGAAAGAACCTCAATCTAGCGATGTTACCAAAACAGTGGAAATTCCACTAGAATTTCACTATATGGCGAGATAGTAGTGGAATTTGAATTAACGTGGGGACAGAAACCAATTTTTAAAAATTAGGATTTGATGGGTTAATAAATAAAATTTGATTTGAAAGAAAAGTAGGATTTATTTTCACAACAAAAATATTGCATTCGTGCGTGAAGTTGCACAAAACGTGTTAAGATGGATGGCCTAGTCATCGGCCATATACCAGTAATCGTCACTGTGTGACTATATTATTATAACACACTGACGATACTAATACATGACTGACGATTAGACCATCTACCTTATGCCCACTTTGCAGAATATTTAGCTTTACCGTGTTGACACTTTAATTTGAAATTACACATAGTTTGTCAGATCTTCCTGACCATCATAGATAATTTATATCGATAAATATCTGGTAACAGGTAGCAACTAATTAAATTCGCCCAAATCGCTTTTTTCTTGTAAGAGACTGAAAGAACACGATATCAAATTATACATTTTCATAAACAGTATTTTGATCACATAACATATTTTTGCACTCTATTCTCAATAACCCATCATTGATAATTTCTTAAAGACATATGTAGTATATAAAGAACTGTTGATCTCATTCTGTATAAACCTGAACCAGTTATATACTGGTCATAACTATTAATGCTTGTTTATACTGCAGTCAATAAACTCCATTTAGGCATTGATACGATCAGCAAGTGAGCAAGAGAGTCCAGTGTTGTCAGGCTCAACATTAAGTTCCTTCACAATGCCATCAGCAACTACCATCGAGTAGCGCTTGCTACGCTTTCCTCCTAGGACTGGCAGATCGATTGACAGTTCCAGAGCATCAGTGAAAGCAGCAGTAGGATCTGCCAGCATACGAACCTAGAAAGAGGTATTAAATTACTATATTATAATAACAAAGTATCTTTTCAATCTACCTTTCCTTCGGCACCATGATCTTTACCCCAGGCTGCCATTACAAATGGATCATTGACTCCAATGCAGAAAATATCAGAAAATCCCTTAGATTTTAGTTCGTCAGCTTTTTGTATATATCCAGGAAGATGAGTCTGAGAAAATATTTAATCACCTCAATGCTACTACTGATTTAATATTTTCAATTATGTACGAGGTATACACAAATAAATATACCTTAGAACAACCAGGAGTGAATGCTCCAGGAACAGCAAAAATTATTATCTTCTTCCCTGTAGCAAGTTGGGCCAAGTTGACCTTGTTGGCTGGAGTGTCCTCATAAAGGTCCACTGAAGGAAGTTTGTCTCCTACCTGCAGAATACCATTTTAAATATTAGAATATCAATGTCTTATTAGCATCTTCTTATTTATAAAATAATATCAATATACTTACGGCGATAACCATATTTCTCGCAGACAAGTGAAACTGACGATGCAGAGAAACGAAGGACGATCGTCCGAGAACGGAAATGGCGTTTCTAGCAATTCCAGTCATCTGCGTTTCGATCGTCTTACACGGTTGACCAAATGTCTTATCGTAGTTATCGTATTCTGCCTTAATATCAAAAAGCTAATTAAAAAGCCTAGTAGGAACCGGCATTCGATGATAAGTATTGCGCAACTGCTAAGATTCATTACATAAACTTTTGAAAAATATATAGTTATTCATCTCTCATTTCATCAATGTAGTGTAAATCAATTTGTGACATAATCATTATTATGTGACCTCAACCCCTGGAACTCAATGCATACATCGTAGTTTATTATTTTCATAAAAATCCAACAATGCTCAATTATCATGAACAACAGATTAAAACGAGACGCCGTTAGCGGGAAGTCGCTCAGGTAAAGAATAACTCGGTTGGTAACAGCCGCTATCCGTATAGAAATAACTCAAAGCAAGTGCTGCCATCTGCAAAGAATGTCTCCTCGTCTCCAAACACAGCGTAGTCTTTATACTCATTTTGAATAATGGTGAGTGATTTCGTTACGGTTGCGTTTACGCATAGTTCTGACAGCCAAACGGCGGCATCGTTTTATCGATAGGACATTCACAAATGTCCAAAGATTTTTCAAAGTAGCTACGCGGAGGGACGCGTGGTGTTTGACTATGGTATATATTTATTTTCTGCAGTCTTCCGTTTACCATCGAACAGAGAAGACGAAGTCTAACATCGAGAAGGATCAAGGAACTATAATTCGACGTATTTATCGAGACGCTACTCGTATCGCAACTGTTCCAAGAAATCGACTACTGCATTGCGTCATTCATGAGAATATCCAATATCGTATAGAGTAAATCGTAAATTTCTAAGATATTTTAGATCTCAATATAAATAAGAGGTGCTGCTTTAATATACGTCGTAATAAGAAAAAAAAATTACATAATAAAATTATAGACGGCTAATAAAACGGTAATCTGTATTAGGCCCAGTCAGAGCTAAAGAGCCGACAGTCGTACCAAGCACCAATCCGGTTACTAATGTTTAAACGAGCCCATAGAAATCGGCGCGGCATCAAAGATTTGAAATACGAACCCGTGGTGCTTCGCGCCGATAGGTGGAACGGGGTAAGAATAGAGAATTACCTTGGAATTACGAAGCACAACCTTTCCGAATCGAACACGACACTCCTAGGTGGAGCCATCCGCATCCGGGTCATTAAAAGCGGTCCTTGTGAACCCTCTGCCACGATCCACAATACAATTCCTGTAATGGGAATAATATCTCTATTTACAAATTAAAAGATCCAATTTCAAAATATTCCGCGCGCTATTTTATCAATATTGGCTCCACCCACAGAGGCCCTGCTATTATTCTCTTATACGATACGAACAATGAGTCTCTCTAATCTTACCAGCTTTGAATTTTACATTACGTCCGCCATTACTCCTTTCTTTGCTACCCCGTCGTCCTAACGTCTAATTCAATTTTTCTTGAAAAAATATTTTTGAACTACCTTATAATTATTACATTTAACACTCTAGTTGGTTGATTTTTAAATATCCTTGACAGATTGATGCATACACTGATATTAGATTTCATCTCATCTCCTTTATGTCTGTTTGTGATGTACCAGCTGTATTATCTAAGACCTCCAGCCATCTTGTTTATCGTCACTCTTTTATACGAACTCTTGTTTTCACTAGTGGACCCTTGCCCAGTATATGAACGATTTCATTAACCACGTATTACTATGGTATCGCTAGTGGTCCATGCATATGTAAAGATTTCATAGGGGCTTCCCAGTGCTTTCAAGCTTCACCAAACCTTGGGGCTTCACTGTGCATCTGTTTATGTAACTGAGTTTATGTCACAGCGTCGTATGACCCTCCGGACACAGCACTGTTTTATATAAATTACTAACTTGATTACACACGCCTCGTTGCACCTGTGGGTCATCCTGCCTGATGTCGTTAACCAGGAGTCTCTTCAAGTTCTCATCCATGATACAAAAGCCAGCTGATTATTTCATCCCTCTACCACATATATGAATATATTAAAATGACTTAATTAATTCTTTAAAAAATTATCTAATTTTTCAAATATACCTGTAGAGTTTTTCCTATCCCTTTCCATGTTTGTCCCATGCTTAGACTACCACTTGGACACGTTTTTTATTTTCCGCTTACGACGGTGGATCAAACGTGTCCAGGAATAACAGGACTTCCGCCACGGGACTGTCAATTAGGAATTCAATGACGTGAAGGCTCTGATTTGCTGAATCGGCTTTTCCGCAGCCATTATTGCCGGATGTCACAGCGAGCTGTCTCCCAGTCAACAGAGTAACTTATTTCTTATAGGTGATTCGTGTCTGGAAGGATGATGCGATTGTTATTATTATTTATCTAGGGATTTTTATACATCACTATGTTTGTCACTTTTTCTTGTAATCTTGTCATCCTATCTTTTCACAGTGTTATAATACTCCAAATTAAAGGTTCGTGTATCACAGATGAATGCCTGACCTCTTTCGTGTTCCGCTATAACGTAATCGACATCTTACACAATCCTGCTTAGGGTAACGATGATATTATTTATCAAACAAGCCGGATGGCAGGATTAACAGTCTACTATTACCGGTAAGTCTTGCTAACCTTAAGAAGCGGTGCTGCTCACGCCATCTAGTGGTAATTAAGAGATTAAGTCCTGTTGCCTGACACTGCCCTTTACTCTCTACCACATAACCTAGCTTCTTACAGATATCCTCTTACAAAGTTAGAGACCCGTTTCGTTTTTTATTTCGTAGTGTTATTTTATATACAGTGTAATAAAATCATTATGGCTTTAAATTTCTTCCTATGAATCTCGTGAGGGATACGCACTGATTGTGAGCCACGTTTGCTTGGTGTTTCTGATTTTTTCGGTCACTCTTCGTCGTCGCGATAACCTAACCTAATCTAACCAGTTGTTCAAAGTACGAGACAAGGGTATAAAGGCTGGTATGAATATTTGAGCTGGCTGTGTTGGAGAACGCACGGCTCGAGTTTTTCCCTTTAATTGATTCAATCGGTGAAAAACACGGCGAACGGCTCACCCTCTGGCCTACGCCATCCTAACCACCTCTACAGCCAACCGCTGTAACGAGACGCCAAAGCCAACCCCTCGATGGTTGTCGACCCTGCCTTCGTTTCACCACCCTCTTTGTATATATATGGTATGTATATAGTCGCAAACTACAGCCAGGAATATCCTCGCTCTGTACTGCGCTAGCTTGCGATATAATATAGAAACATTTGTACACAAAGCGGAAACTGAAATGTTGTGCTACGTCGGTTTGGACTCCTCGAAAGCTTAGTGAATTCATTCTCATTCCTTTTAACTAACCTCTTTCTCTTTCGCGATGTACATAGACTGCGCCGTTGAGTTTTCTGCAAGCCTCGTAGAAGTACGTTTGTTATTTTAATTAGAAGCTTCGGGCTATGCGTACTATTTTAGCTTATGTAATATGTATTTATGATACATTGTTTAATTATGGGACAGTTAAATCCACGTATGTAAAATATAAATATGCAGGGTCGGGTGGTGATGAAATTTGGTATTATGACTTTTGCGGATCTTTTATGTAAAATATTTACACGTCGTGCTGATTGCAAGAAATTTATTTAGTTGTCAGGTGACTTTTTCGTTGGTTATTTGTAAAAAAAAAAAAGTGCCGTGAAACGTGTCTCCGAAACATTTCTCAGAGTTGGTACTCTTGATTTATTTTGGCAAAAAAATGTATTTTCTTGCAAAAGTTTTTTCACGCGGCTTTTTCGCGTCTATGTGCTTTACGGAGTCGCGTTTTTTATTTTGCTCACCGTTATTGCCAGATAATAATGGTAATGTCTTCGTCTCTTGCTTTTTTTTCCGTTAGGGAATGCTTGTTAGGAAAACCGTTAAAAAAGCGAGGACCCGTGAAAGGATTCTCGTTCAGTTTATACTTTTGAGCGTACTGCCCTCGAGAAAAAATATTCCGCAGGGTAAAACCCGGCATTTTTACCCGTTATGCAAAAAAGTTGCGGTATTCCTTTTTCAGCGCTCGCTCTAACCAAATTCCATGAGATTTTGTCGTAAAGCTATAAAAATCCGTTACTCAAAAAGGTGACTTTTCCATAGTGCACTCGTTTTTTTGTCGTCACTTCGAGCACTGTTTAAAAATGTTATGGGAAAAAGTACCGCTTTTTTTCGTAGCACCCTGCCCTCTTTTTTAGCCTGGCCTACCCAGAGTTCTTCGTGAAAAATGTTGGTTCAATTTTTTTCCGTATAACCTAAAAAAATCTTTACTACCTAAAAAGTCAAGTTACTCCTTCCATGCATTGTTCAATTTTTACATACATCCCTTCGCCTTATTTCAAAAATAAGGAGGAAAACAAAAAATTATTAAAAAAAAAAGGTAAGAACATTTTTACCCCATAAATACTGAAGTAACAATCGAAACAGTTTGACGAAATATTTCTAATCTGAATTACCGTCTAGAAAATCAAATAAGATTCGTATACGAACACGTACGAAGACTCTCAAAAAGTATTATATATTTTTCCAAACATATAGAAGCCGGTGACCTACTAACCACTGTGGCGTTCAAGAAGCTAGTAAAGTCCAAGAAATATAACCCACCAATAAAATGGAAAGTCTACTTCTTCAAGTAGTCGGTAAAGAAACTTCAAAACTACCATTACCGACCGTACCGAAAAGTTCGTTAGACAAAATTACAGATGGCTTTGTGTTTATACTATAACATTTCGTGGTCTTCACGTTCTTACGACTCGTAAACTAAATTGGATTCCCATCATATACAAAACTTTTCCTTGTTATACCAACTAATTCGTTTTACAGGCATTTCAGCCCACCGAGAACAACCTCTTGTAACAACGATCCTGGGTTAACATTTTTCGTGACCGGGTCACGAAATTTAGTGTCGTATAAAAGTCATTGCACGATCATCACCTTACGACCCATAATGCACCAGGGGTTATGACTAAGAATAGTTATGAATCTCGTGCGGTTTACACCTCAATTTCAAGCGATAACCACTCTTCACTTATTTAGTACTCACGCGTAACACAGGTTAGTAATTTATAACATGACGCAAGAAAATTACCTACTTGTATTTCAACGTAACGGACGACCTAGCAGACGAAAAACTTTTCAACGAGATGTCTGAACGTAATAATAATACAATTTCACGCGTGACAAAATTCACGACTGTGCGGTGACTGACTGTGATATCAATGGGGGATTTTTCATATCGTTTCTACTGGGGTAAGCTTTGTCCTTTGACCCAGTATACAGGGTGATCGCTATCGATTATCACCGCACGGTGCCTTTTTGATACGGGAGGGTAAGTACACGCGTTACACGAGTTCTGAAGCGAGTTGTACGTTCCGGTAGTAACATTGTTCATGGCACGAATGGCCCAGCGGGCCCGTGGTGTTTTATTATAGTTTTCTTATTTGTCAGGGGTGGACCACGTAGGGCGCAGTCACTGCCCCCAAATAAATACAAAACTTGCGATCAATCCAAAGTCCACAAGGCGCAGATTTATCCAAAGAATCAATGCGGCATCCGAGCGTATTTATTTTTGGGGCCCCTTGCAGAGTTCGTTTTATCGGGGCCTCCTACGTCACTTCTAGACATTCTTCCATCATGGTACTCAAATGTACTGTACGTCAATTGTCACGTGATTCTGGATGATGCTTGACTTTGCAAATGTATCGTTATTGTTAAACACGTAATAAAATAATGAAAGAATTATATTAAAGTACTCGAGGTTACGATGTACGAGTATCTAAGGGTGGAAGTACTGTAAGGGTTGTACCCCTGTAGTGCAATTCTATCAACAACGCGTGCCCCACTTTTGTCTATTGTTATTTGTTGCACACTGAGCGTGTGGCCGTTCTGTTTTAATTTTTTTTTACAGTGTAATATGTGCTTGTTAAATTGTCAAAGAAATGTAAATTATGAGGGATGTGAATTAGAAGCGAACAAAAACCCTTTGCGACCCCTTCGCTTGTCTTGGTGGGTGGGGATTTCTTAAACATTGATATTAGTAGTTTTATATATAGAGGTGATAAATTGGACCTTATTCAATTTTCTATCTTATACGACTTCGTATTGACTCGTGTATCTTCGGCTGTCTTCGCCTTTCTTAATGGTTAAAGAAAATTGAGAATATCCTAAGGCAGAAGGTATAGCGCGTGGCTTCTGACATTTTCTATGGTGTTTATGTCGGTCTAAGAGGACCCTGTAAATTTCGTGGCCCAGCAGGCCCGTAAAGATAGCACGTTGACAATAGGCCCATGTCCAGTCTGGGGTGTACAGGGATGAGTGTCCACAGGGGGTGGCTGGAGACTCACTCGAGGCAAACGCGCGACTCCCTTCAACAGCCTCAGCTCTCACCCCCTTCTTTAAAATTCTTGAAAACACCAAAGAAAATTTGCCGACAAATTTTTCGAATTTTTCTAAAAACGGATATTTTTTATATCAAAAATTAACGACTTGTTCGTTATAGACATTTTTTTTTAATTTTTCTACCCATACGGAAAATTCAAAAATTTCTATCGACATCGAGTCTCATAAATCTCAGGGACGAACTTCTAACCAGTGAACGTGTACTAGTACGTTAAGGCCCATGGGTACCACGAAGCGGAGGAATCCCTGTGTCAACAGTCCCAACTTTTGGGACCGTCGTATAACTTTATAGATGTAGACAAAAGCCATGTACAATTTTCCATTTCTTCACTGCGTTACCCAAAAACGTAAATCTTAACCAAGGTCGCGCATGCGGTAAACCCAAAATGGTTTCACCGCAACTTCCACCGCAGACTTTGACTACCGATCAAAAATTTTTATCTTCCTTCACCCTACCTTGTCAGAGATCATAATACAAAATTTTTATTTTAATCTATTTATAATTTCCAAACAAGACTACCTGTACGTTTATTTTATGACTCTGTCTATTTCCATATGTTTTTTGGTCTAGACAATGTTATTTTAATCTCACGCCTATGTCCTCCCAATCTTATCACAGACGATCGTCAACGTATACCGAGATGGGATTTTAATCATAAAATTGATTAACTAACCAGTTTACAAGCTTCGCTAATATGAAACGAAGTATATATAACAAATAAAAATACATACTACCATACATATCCTCCTTATCAATTGTATTTCAACAAGATGTAATGATACGTTGAAGCTATTACAGAGCTTATTAAAGCCACAGTACACGTACAATCATTACGATTACAATCTAATTACACGTGTAAATTGTAGATTCTAATGATTCGCAGTTGAAAAAAAAAAATTACAATAAGCGAATATTTAATAGCTACAGTAAGACTAGGTTCTTACACAAATAAATATAAAGATTATTAACACAGGTTATCTTAGACACGACATAATACACTAAAACATATAGGACTATGTACAGGGGACATTAAAATTGACTAACCAACATAAAAACAATTAATACTCGCCCACCCAAATACCGTATTTGAGTGATCGTAATTCTCGCAATTTTTAAATTCTCAAAATAAAAATCGGTCTCGAAGCTTTACCGCGTACACAAAGAAAGCTTATGGTAAAGAGTGATCGTTGTTAGCAGCCAAAAGATTGATCGATTAATCCAATGGAAATGATCGATCTCGTTATTGATCTTATAAATTAGAATCAGCTGACTAATCAGACGTCGGCCTATGGACCACGTTATTTTTTTTCCTCTATTTAATTTTCAAGTACCGATTCGTCGCAGTCAATATATATATGTATATATACCACGAAGGTCGATCGGGCCCAATACGTTTGGTACTGATATGATTTGTCGTTAGTTAAACAATCCTCGCTCCTCGAATATCGGTAACAATCTTTTCAATGCACTTTTGTAATTTTCCGTACTGTAAAACTTTCGGCGTGACTTCATGGCGTCTGGATTATTTAAGAAATTGTGATTCAACGTCTTTTCACCCAGGACGATCGGCAAGAGGATAAAAGCTATCAGAATCCCGTAAGATCCACGTTTTGTCATTTCTTTCGTAAGTTCCTCGAACGTCGGTGGCTTCGTGCTGACCTTGAGCTTCCCCATGACATATATCAGACTCTCGTAATAGACGCGCAGGAGTCTTGTGTAATTTTTACTGCGCACCTCGTCCACGGGACTTGAAAATAGGAAGTGTTGCAGATCGATGACCGGCGAGGAGAATCTGGCGTTGGAAAAGTTGATCTGGAAAAAGAATTTGTTGTTATCATTGCCGTTATCATTCTTTTTGAAAATTGTGGATTGCAAGCGTAATAACTGTTGTAAACATGGTTTGAGTGCGATTTGATTATCGCGATCGATTTTGTACACGTGTCTGTGTTTTATACGTTATATATGAAATGTTGTTATCAATGTTTGTCATTTTGGCAAGGTCTGTTATCAATACGAGCAGAATACGTTGTGGGATAGATCATTATAATATGATAATAGAGACGTAATATTATTTAAGAATTGCACATTTTTTTCTGTATCTAACGAGAAATGCTTTTTATTTTTATTCTTGCATTTTTCCTTTACGAGACTTTAACGATAATTAATCATAACGGCAGATCAATTTTCATCGCGGACGCGATTTCGAATCTAAGGTAATTAACGTCGACTGTCATTATTGATTGAAATAATTCTTATGTTTTCAGGCATTGGAGCAATGGCGAAAATTTGTCCGTGCATTAAAATATTAGTATACATTTTTTCGGGCGTTGATTATGACGGATTGATAAGTCTTATCGGTAAGGTGGATCGTAATTTATAAAATCGACATGTTAACGTTACGTAGGTTAAAGCCGAACGAAGTACGTTTCACGTCATATAATTCGCGATACGTATAGCTTTTTAGACAAAAGGCGCCGTTGTGACTAGGGCTTATCATTCCAGACTGATAACGTCAATTTCTTCGAATTAAGATTACATTTTTAAGGACGCTAAGAAATACTGGCATTTTCGAATAAGCGTAGTAGCAGCTCTAGTAGCTACGTATGTCTTATACGTTGCTTGGCTAATCGCTCGTTAGATATTTAATGTATTCGTCGGATATTCAACTTACGAACATTAGATCTTCAATTCCTGTACCAGTCGTGCTATACTTGAACAGAATATTATTAAACCATAGGTCACCGTGGACCAGGACGTTAAAGGATGCTGGATCTCTGGTTACAGCCGCGTTCACACGGGACAATAAATTCTTACTGAGTCCTCGTATCTTTGGAGAATATTTCTCGCCATATCCTGGCCATGTGGACACTTCGTCCGCCACGTCCTTTACGGTATGCTCAATGAAATCCTTGACCAAGCTTTCATTCTGTTTATTCCAGGCATCAGCTTCGTAATGCTTCATAGATGAAGGATCCTGGGAAAAAAATTGAATAAATGTTGTGTAAAATTAAACATTTTTTTATAATTTTTCCTTACCTTCTCATATATAGCGATTGATCCTGCATGAAATGTTGCTAATAATCTCATGACCATCGTGGAATGTTCCAGATCGAGTCCTCGATGTCCTTTGGGACTCGCTATACAGTAACCTAAATTATGCAAATCCTCTACGACGATCAATGGTCGCGGTTGCAACTCGGAATAAATACAGTGTGACGTAAATTGTTGAATACCACATTGAGGATATTCCGCGCTTACGATTTTGTGTATCGCCGGTATCGTCTTTGATAATAATTCTATCTCTTTTTCGATTACGTAAATTGTCTGAAGAAAAATTTTATTATTTATAACTCTGTCTAAATTTATCGTATTTTTTGTTTTAATACCTACGTCCAGAGTTTTACTGTCTTGATTGTCATGGGTCATGACTTTGATGATCAACGAACGTACTTCTTGCGGCTTGAAGTCTAGAATATTACGACTTCGTGGACGTCGTTTGAATTCCACGGACACCCGGTATATCGATAAGGCGTTTGGATCGCTCGATATACTTCCTATGGTTACCGAGTGTTTTAGTACACGAATCGTAGGATCGTTCTCGCCCCGTTGCATACAGAGCTGAAGGAAATCTTCGTCGAGCCATTCGGGCAACTTGGTTCTTCCTGTTTGCCTGTAAAATATTGACATTAAATTTGTTTTCATCGAACGATTCTCCGTCGGTAATCATTTTTCAATTGATTAAATTAATTGGTCGCGATACACTTCGCTCTGTATTTTTTTCATATTTTTCTACGTTATATCAATATCATTTTTTTTTTCCCTCTTTTTATCAATACACTATTTCTCGTCGTACATTCTTTTCATTCTGAACGACACTTCACATTTTTGCGATAATTATACATTTTTTTTTTATATACAAAAAATTCAAACAGCTCCTGTATACCATGATCTTTTTTTCAATTACCGATCGAGATCCGGCCGATTGATCGATAAATGATATTCGACTGGTTCTAATCGATTTTCTACATCGTAATCCTGTATATTTAGACACTCACTTGCTTCCTACATTCGACACTCGCGATTCCACTTGCGTCACCATAAAGGACAAAGTCATGATTGGTAAAGCAAAATATTACGAGAGACTTTACTCTCACCGTCGATGATTTATTCGTGACTGAGGTTGGCTATTAATCGGCATCGAAATGTTGTGCTGGCTCTGCCGATAACTGTGCGGTATCTTCACGATTAGATACGGGGATTCAACTACCGATTAAAATTACGACTCGTCAGGCTCTATAACCGCATCATTGATCAATTGGTAAACACGGAAAGACATTAAAGTGCCAGAAGTCTAATAATTTGGTACTAAGTTTAGCTTAACGTAAAAATATTTACCGCGGAATCCGAATTTCTTTGCAATTTAAAAAAAAATCCTTTCTAATATTATTTTTCTGTCGGCCTATAAAATATCAGAGCTTATCTATTCCGATAAGAAAACCTATGCAGAAGGCCTGACGTAAATAGATGACAAATAGATTTTTCATATTTTTCATATTACCTCCGTGCCTTTACAAAATATGCGCTTTTCATTTATCTGTGACTAGCAACATCATTCGATCGAACGATTACATAATTACTTATCGGGATACCATCTTGATTACGTATCGATACAATTAACAAATAGGAGGATCACGTCGGATTATTATCTATAAAATCTTTTAGATATTATAAAATTCATTAAATTATTCATAATTTCTCATTTCAATTTTATTTTTTTTTTTAATTATTACCCAGGAACATTGTTTCAGGCTCTTTTTCATATCAGATTTTAATAAAATAACCATACGGTCCATTATCTCACCACATACCTGTTATCATATCGATAACGCTTTACAGGGCTAAGCATATACAGGGTTATTCACGACAAACACATCAACTGAATGCGAATATTTAAAAATGACCGATTCAACGTATCGATTGCAAATGTATGATATATATATATATCAGTAAGTGCATAACGCTGCAATTGCAAGTTAAGACATACATACATATATTAAAAAATACATTTTTGTTCTAACTATAATCTTACACCAAACCATCTCATTTTTTTAGTAATTAACGGATCATGACGTAATACTAATTTTACCGATATTGACTTGCTGTCATTTATTATACTGTTCATCGATCGTCCATACTACGTATCCAAGTGTATACCGAAGTGCATTGTTCCCTATTGTTTCTATAGTAGTCACTTTCTACACAATGACAAGTATATTATTTTTACGTAGTGACACATGGAAATAACAACACACCTATCAGTGCATAATTGTGAACAGTGCAGTGTGCAATGCATAATCAATGCATAAAATATGATTACCATAGAAAGGATAGGAATAACACACTGTGCTAGAGACTTGAATTTGTAGTGTAGCCTTGTAGCATTTAGCTAACTAATTTCGCAATCATCGTCCCAGCACGGAGAAGTAACACGTGACTCAATACCAAGCATTATTATTCTGCCATTAGATTGCATATACGTGAATAGAACATTCTTCAGTAGCAGCACAGATTGCGTACAGCGAGTATCTACGGTTAGGTTAGTTGGGTTTTATTGGCGCATGCGCAGTCTGCGTTACATTCCAATTTTCGTGCAAGCCTTATGACATGGCGTCAGAATTGTTTGCTTTGATCAAATAAAATTTGTATACACGGTAGCATATCTCTTCTATATTAGTATAAAGAAGTATAGATATAGTATACCTGTTAGAGAAGTGGTTGCTAGTTGTTGCAATGCGGTACAGATTTGTCCCACTGTACTTCTATTAATCTAAATCAAACAATACGTGCACGGTGGCTCACCCTGGCGTTTATAAATAAAAGTAACAGCCAAGATTTGCAGACAGTTTCACAGCGATGCCATCGTGCACTGGTTAGTTGAGTTTAGTGAAAACGTGTGTGTAGAAGGCAGTGAAATAACGCATTATACGTCTGACACGCGTAAGCGAATGAATGTTACTTTGTTGGAAGAAAAGGAATAGAAGAAAACTAACCATGGAGAACAACGTGTTTCGCGTGGATGTTGATTTCGTGAAAAATTTATTGATCCAAAGTTACGGAGCGAAGGACGTCGAAATCGTGGAATTACAAGTGTCGCCAGGGACGAAAAAGGGGGAGAATTTTTTGAGTTCACTTTTGAAAATTTCAGCGAGATACAAGATCGTTAGAGACGGAGAGAAAGTGGAGGAACAAGTCGATTGGATGCTCAAGACAGCACCTGATGACGAGGCTAGCAAGATAGCTGTAAGGCAACAAGGAATATTCGTGACCGAAATCAAAATGCTAACTCAAGTGATTCCAAAGATCGAAGAATTTTTTCGACAACGGTTGGCTGCACGTGTCGTTTATGCATCTGCGGAGGGACACGAGATTCTTGTCACGGAGGATCTGTCGAAGGAGGGATTTTTTTTAAAAGATCGTATGATCGGTCTTGATCGAGAACACCTTTTTTCGACGTTGGCAAAACTGGCCAAGTTACACGCCGGCAGTGTTTATCTTCACGAGACTGTAAGTTGTAGTCAATATATAATAGCCTGGGTATTCATACTTTGTTATACAGTCGAATCTCTGTATAAGCCTGTACGTTATTAGTACCTTGAATTTCAGCTCTACCTTTTTTTTTGAACTTCAAAATTTTTTGTCCGCTCTAAACCTGTTTCGAGTATTGAAATGCATATCTCGTTATAAGCCATAAGTGAAATGTGGGTTAAACGTACATTCGTAAAATTGAAGTCTTATGACCAAAAGTCTTGCCCAGTACGACTATGGACGATGGTAGGGAAATCGTAATGCTTAAAAGTAGTTCTTATGCAGCCTACGACTGAAGCCGTATAACGGAAATGGACTATATATATTTTTCAGGAACCGGAACTAATCGAGTCTTTCACAGTTGGAATATTCAATAAGTTCACGCCTCCTGGTTTTTACAAACTCTTTCGATACAGCCTGATAAAACTTGCTGATTACTTCGAAACCTTACAGGACGAATGGTGTCCTCGAGTGTCAAGAAAGATCAGGATAGTCGCTGAGAATTTTGAAAAAAATATTCACAAAGTATATACGTACGATCCCGATGAATTCTGTGTGCTTAATCATGGCGACTGTTGGGTTAATAATTTATTATTCAAAGAAGCTGATAGCGGGGAAGCTCCGGACTTACGTATGGTAAATAAAATTTCATATGACTTGTTTTTCTTCGCGTTAACGATAACGCGATTTATTCTTATACCTATAGACCCGCTTAGGATCAATTCTATTAACCCTCACAGGGCTGGTGTGCTTTGTGATGAGATCTTGTTGATTTCATGGCATAAAATTCTAGACACGCTTAACGAATGACTTACGCGGAATATTGAGCTGATTTAGACACAATTTATTATCTCCGACCCTGTAAAGTTTGACGAACCTTCACTCGCCATATGACCAATGAAAAGTCCAATTCACATTCCGTCAGTATAAAACTATTCTTTCTTATCCAATTGAATTTTACCAAATATTCAACCGTTCATAAATAAATTTCCATAATTACCCAGAAAGCAGTGTATAAATTTCATAGCAACGGGTTGTGAGCTGTAAGCAAGTCTATCAGCAAAGTAACGTAAAGGTCAGTTCACATGTGCCTGCTAGTTGCTCCCACGTCAATGTACCACATGAATCGTTGTGATAAAGCGGCGAACAGCAGGAAGGTATTGCTAATCGACTATACTATAAATGTATCAGAAATACTTTCTCAACACGTTGTTAATTAGAGATTAACATGTGGTAAATTATAGGAAATTTTATTGGCTTTATTTTTCTCCGCTGACGCTTTGCTATCTGGGTAATAAAATGGCGTCGGTAGTTGCGAAGGTCTGTGGTATTGCTGATATCATTGTAAATATTTATCAAAACTTTTGTCTCGTCAATCATAAAGCTATTTGATAAGCTATTGCGTTGATTCGAAATTAGTCTAACGCACGGTAACTCTGTTGAATTATAAAATCGTCTGTTACGTATTTTTGAATTAAAAAATTTTTTTTTTTCAGGTCGATTTTCAGTTATCGATTTACAGTTCGCCGGCTATCGATATAATATATGTACTTTCGACGTGTCCAATTATGGAATTTCGAGGCGACCACTTTGAATTCTTTGCTGAATATTATCTGAAGGAACTTCGTAGCAGTATGGAGGAATTAGGATGTAAGAAGAAACCATTGACGATGGAGGAATTAAAAAAGTCGATTTTAAAAAGAAGAATTTACTACATAATGGCGGCTCTGATCTTGCATCCACGAATGGTCGCGGACAAGAGCGAGGTTGAAGATTTCAGTGAATTTATGGAAAGCGGCATCTCGAAAATGAACGTTATGAAAAATCCATCCGTGCCCCAAACACTTCGTAAGATCGTTCCAATCATGGATAAAATGGGTATTTTCGATTAGACGATAAAAAAATTCGTCTTACCAACTTTATAAAAAAAAAAAAAAAATTTTTTTCTCTCTCAAAAGCCAACAAAATTACTCACCAAGATTCTACGACAGCGACGTCCATGGTCCATCTTTCGAAAACTGCAGAAGAAGTAACTTTCGAAAAGGACGCAAGAAAGGTCCCCATTGATTTACAGTAGGGCAGTAAAGCACTAGGTAAATTCTACTCGTTCTTCGCCTTGGTAACCTACATCGTGAACATAGAAATTGTTGTGGCAAGCCTCGGTGGGTGGCAGCCCTGCGCACGAGACACTTCGCCATAGAGTAGTCAAAGAAGATGAAAGGAACTAGCAAGAGACGGAGGAAGTGACAGAAGAAGCAGTAGCATTCTGTGCCCACAGGAAGAAACGTAAGAGAAAGGTGATCGGTTCCCCAGCGCTACGAATTTCTCCAAATCTTCGTCTCCTCTCAGTCGACCATCACAGTTTTCCCTGACTGAGATATTTATGTACGCAACTGTCGTAAATTATTCTCGTGACTGGGTCGTCGAGGACCTCCTGCGGCGACTATCGGAATCAAAATCGGTAGCTTCATATTCGGTCTCGAGGTTTGACGCAGGACCATAATGCCTGTGGAAAGTGGGCTACGAGTATCGGGTATACTTGGTTATATAGGTTATGGTAGACACTAGAATTCCAGTAGCTTCGGCAATTAGTCACGAGGTGGCCAGAGGTCCATTCTGTCCTTTCATTTGAAAAAGGTCCATTATGAGAAAAGTGCCATTTTCGTTCATTGCACATTTAACGTATATATTCGAGTAGAACGAAATTAGATATAAAATTTTACTGATTCTCCTTGGACACGTATTTTGATTTTTTTATAAAAAAATTTTTTTTGACAAACTTCATTTTACGGAAATACAATTTTCAGGAATTATGGTATAACCGACTTTGTGACTCTGGAGATGCTTTCGGAAGAGACTGTGTCGAATCTCGTGTGAATACAAGACTAATCCCCGATTTGTCAGTTTCGTAGATTTAATACAATTTACTCGGGAAATTCGTCAACGTCTCGCGTATGAATGACACCTTTTTTTTTTTCCCCCCCCTAAGACGTCGGCATCTCGAAGCGTCGGGACGCGGTCGATTGATAAATTCGGAATGTCAGTGGAATTCTGAACAGGGTTATTTTTTTGGGGATGTCAAAAGTAAATACTAGTATTTTTTTCTGGCATCCCCTTCCACCCTCCTTAAGAAGGGTTTTGCTTCTGGAGAGGAAAAAGAAGTTCATGGTCAACGGACGCCATTGTTGTATCCATAAGGATATACAACATGAAATTAATCACGTCAAAAGGTTCTACCTCTTTAGACTCAAAAGTATACCGAAAGGTATTATGGGAGTATAAAGGATAAAAAATATATGCTTTACTGTATTCCTGTTTAGTGTTTGCGGTCTCGTATTGCAGCAAGTGCCACATTCAAAATGGATGCTTATTCTTATTAAGGGGTATATAATGCCGAAGTCTTTGATAATTGAAAGAACGTTGCACGGGCTGTATTTATGTACTGTAGCGTAGATACGGGCGTATTTACATGAGACGTCCCGCAATTTCGGCTCTGCAGCCGTAAACGTATCATTGGGCAACAATATACCCGTGGGACCGAATTATCGGCGTCAATGGCTACGACACTAGTATTGTCCCTGACATTATTCCAACACGGCAAAGTAAATTATTGCTAAATATCGAGAGACGCAGCTAGAAGCGAAGCGGATGTCAAGATGCGGGCTGAGAATCATGATTCGTGGGATTTTTTGGTATCGTTGGTCGAAAATGAAGAAAAGGATAAAATATTGAAAGATTCAGTCGAAGTTTCTGATTCGTAAAAAAAAAATGGTTGAATTTTTAATAAAATTTCGAATATCGTTTATATAACAAGTTTTTTTCGTATTTTTAATACTTTTTCCACTTTTTTTTTTTTTCTTGTACCACGACAAATTTCGATCGAAACCACAAATTTATATTTTTCACTATTTACGAGCGTTTACGATCCTCCCCTATATTTTCAAAAATGGTTAACTTCCTTGCGCGTTACAAGAGGGCGTGTACTGACTTTAACGTTCTACGATGTTTTGGGAATCTGTGGCTGCTTTTGCATTCAGTTTTCGCCAAGGCAACAGAATTCTTTCCTGACCAACAGTAAATCATAAATGCGGATTTATGGGTCAATTTTCCTAGGTCCCAGTGAAAACCGCGCTTTCACCTCCAGTCACTTTTCTTCCTTTCACGAAGTCGGTGTAAGCACGGTAAAAGTGCATCCCAGTGACTTTCTACGAGTTCTAAAAGATCCTCGAGGTATGACAGTAAGACGCAGCCAACGTATAGAAAAAAATTTGCGAAAAAGTTAAAAGAAAATATCAATCTACACATACAGAGAATCCTTAAGCGTGTAAATAAATTAATGAAAAAAAAAGAAAGAACGAAAAAAAAATGAAAAAATTTCTCAGTCCAAAGCTGCCACTAAAAATAAAATTGTTCCCCAACTCTTGCGGTTTAAACCACCATTCCACAATATCCTTTGATTCTCAAGCAGCGGCTTACCCAACAGCCATCTTCATTCGGTACCCAAATAAAATCTGAAAAGTAGGTACACCGAACCTCAATTTCCCTAGAACAGCCATAACCTCAACTTCGAAAATTCCTAGCAGAATAATATTTCAGTATTGAACCCCATAATAAAATTGCACAACGTGTTTACGCCATTTTGTGGCCATACCTTAAAGCAGTAAGTAGTCAGGTCCAACCTTAACCCAACCATATAAACCATAGACACGTATAAAGCCACGAGAGTGCAAAACATTTGCGAAGTCATAAATATTTCAAATCTTTCAAATTTACAACCTTCAAAAAGACACCAACCACTGCGACAGATATTTCACCTAAAACTGGAGTAAAACCAGCCAAAACCCAATTACACGAAATTGTCAAGAAGAATAAATAAATAAATTCAAAAAATAAATTTACTCTAAATATTCTCTCTCCTTCCAAAAAATCCAATTCCTACCCACCCAAGCCCATTCAAAAGTCTCAAATTCCAAAAAAAAATACGTACATCGCTACCCACGTCACATCCTTAAAATTTCATTTAGATTTCAACAAGATCGATTCACAGAAGCGTGTAACACATGAATAGCGAATACAAATCGTACGTGATTTCTGTATGAATGGCAGAAGCCAAAAGCGATTACGATCGATTGTACAGGGTGTATACGGGGTGTAATAAACGAAAGAGAGCAGAGGGAGTCACGTCGAGAGCCACGTGTTAGTCGTGTGACCGCTATCAATGTATCTTGCTGTATTGATGTACCAGAGTATCATGTATACTTATATATAGTATATATATAAAACCATAAATACATAGTATCACAAGGAGCCACGCGACTACCACTTCATAAACGTATATTATCCATTTGTTAGATAACAACTAGGAGATCACCGATTCGTGTCAAATCCGTACCAATTTGATTATCCTTATTAAAACTGGTGCACCCTGAGAACAGTATCGTCCACAGGGAATAATATATTGAGAAATAGTAGACGATAAATAAGAATTTACAAAACGGATGAATCTGACGTTTCAAATCATGTGAAGATTCGAGGTTATTAAAGTTGCAGGCATAAGAGAGGAAATGCAAAAAAGAGTGTGTAGTAGCCTGCGATTTTGATTGTTGGTATGTCTGTCTTTCTCTTACGCGCGTAACCGCCGATGCGTCCGTCTCTCTCGCACTCGCAGGGAGTATAGAAAATTGAAGAAATCCCGAAATTTCTGATGAATGATGTTTCGAGAATGACTGCTCGCGGAGGTTGTTAGTTTGTATGTTAATGTATATCTATATTACTTTTACTGTATAAGAAAATCATTAGGGTGGAAACTTTACGCCCAATTTCCACGACGACTGTATGCAAAGAATAAAGTGGTATGTGCCTTTGCTCTCAGCCCCAATTTTCACAGTCCGAGGTCCGGCAGGTCCTGTTTGTTTCACAAGAGAACATTATTTGCAGAACACAAGGAGTTTCTTCTTTCGCCGAGGGATGCTGTGTGTATTTGTACGTATAAGGAGTGCGATAGAGGGTGGTTCGTACTGTATGGGGTGGCGTAGGTAGACCGCGTATAACGACGTCCTGATGCCAGCTTCTTGTTTCATGTCCGAGAAAAGTCGAGTAACGACCAGAAGAAGGAGCGAGTCTTGAAAACAGCTGTTTTACTTGGCTTTCGTGGAAATCGCAAGAAAACTTACCCTCTTGAACAAATCTCCTAGAACCAGCCCTTAATTCAAACATTTGTATAAAATAGCAGCCTGTAGGACGTTGAGGATAAAAATAGATAATAATAAATTCAATCAAAAATCCCCAATGATTCTTGTTTCTTGATTGGCTTTTTTATCATCCCAGTAATATGTATATGCTAAGGGTTGAGATAATAGTAATAATAATAAGGGTGTAAAGTAGTTCAATCGGATGAAACGATCGCTCTCCTTTCGTAAGCCGCAAAGAGACAAATCACCCTGGGGGCCTGTGATGGCGACTCTATTTACTCGTGTCCTACAACACGCGCTCTCAAAAGCACCCCTTGCTACCCCTCCTCGTAAGGGTAACAGGGTGAGAATTGTATGCGGTAGACAAAACGCGTAACATCCGGACTGGTCAGTTTCCCAAGGCTCCCACTTGGTGACGTGTTACCCTCATGGACCCTAGGGGGTTGGAACCCTCCAATGATATCCGAGGATGAATTTTCGAGCTGGAGACAGCCTGACGCCTGATGTGGGTTGCGTGTTTCTTTTTTTTTTTAAGAAATACAAATTTTGATGTCTGAACAAAATTTAAAAAAAAAAAATACTAAGAAGGATAATTCTATGGGAAATCATATCGCCATAGGTTGGATTATTAGATCAATTTTCTAACCTTGATCGGGACTTGGTATCGAATACGTGTTGTTTTTCTGTAGACGAGGAAACCAGGACGTTCACCGCGGTTGCAGTAACAGCACAGTTCTGTGACACAGGACACGCGTAACGGTAATGTAACCAATCACGAGCTGTAAGGCACCGACAGAGTTCGCTGGGGGTTGCACAGGGTTGGTCGGCTTCAGTAACGAGGAGTTTAATGACAGCGTCGACGTCGACGTTGGACACGTGGATCTATCCAAGGGAAAACTTTGTTTTGATGCTTTGTGTCCATCCCCTTCTTGTATATCCTCAGTTCAACTCCTTTCCGCTAAAAAAAATAATGAATAATAACAATAGCAGCTGTCAATTAATATATACAATAATATCCATAACTATTTACGTATACCTTGCAATTGTTACTTTGACGTATTTTCCATTTATTTTGATTTTCTTCCTCTTAGCGTCCCACTTGAAAGTGGGGTACTTGAAGATGATGTTGCAGTTGCAGTTGCACGTGCAAATAAACGGGGGGTCTTGTATTCGTTACTGCTTTAGTATATAGTAGGCGTCGTTACGCACGTGACTGGAAGAGAAAGAATGAAGGAAAGTAAAAAGGGCGCCACGCGACCCGACGCCGTTTTTCGGTTGTTGCAAACACACGCGCGACACGAGCGCCACTCTGAAGGATGCGGCCCAATGATGCGTACTGGTAAGTCGTTAGTGTTCTGGCACCCTGTTATTTTTACATTAAAAACACTCCTCTGTTGGGACCCCTGACTGTTTTTACTTTTTTTTCTCTTCTCTGGATTCACAGCCGCACGAGCTTTGGGTAATAATGTTAATTGTTGGCGAGAGGATTTGAAATGGGATGTCAGAGAGATTTTGCCGCTTGTGACAAATTAAAAATTTTGAACAAAAATTTTTTTTTAATACACAGCAAAAATATTACTTTGATTATTTGATGAATAATTGGATTATTTTTTTTTAATTCCCAATATGCTAAATTGTATTTTTATTGGTCGTGGGAAATAGTATTAATTAAAATCTCATTTATTTCGTTTTCGTGTATTTTTACGGTGTGTACGTATTTGTCCATTTTTTTGTCGCTTCTTTCTCAACGCTTCGATTCCTTTTACGAGCACACGAGCGCACGCCGAACGTATTCCAAGGCGAGTCGATGGGAATTTTAAAGGGCATTTCTAGCAACATTCTCGTGTAAAGGAGCATGAAACGAGCTTTTTAACCGGAGAGGATTAAGAAATCCTAGCGGTGGAGAACAATCGAATCACTGTGGTCAGGTCAGGAGCGTATCGTTACGTTCTTGAAGAAGGTCCTGGAGCACCTGCCGAAAAAGTGGAGCAAATTTTCTATGAAAAAAAGTATTAACTATAACACAACGATCATTACACTAAAATCTGTATTATTCTGAAATTATAATATAATACGTAAAAATATGTATCTACAGCATCTTATAATAAGAACCAGTAAAGAAATACAGCCCTGAACCAATCCTGGCTCCGCCACAATGTATTAATCCCGCGACATTTACGACTTGTTTTCTATGAGATTCTGGGCCCTTTATGGGCCTTTTAGGCGTTTCTCCAATTCCTGTAAATCAGTGCAGCGTCGATCGTGCCGCACTCGTTATGCTCAGCAGGAAATTGATCGTAAAACCTGATCCTATACTGTCAAAAAGCCATGAGGCGACCGAGCAAAAAAGACGTTAAGACCTCGTTGACAATTTTTCAGAAAAAAAAATCTGATCCATTAAAATTTGCAATTCGTTCAAAAAGAAGCATTCGTTACAATCATCGTAACACGTAGCACACGTGTATTGTGTTAAATTACAAAAAATATATTATATAAAAAAAGATATCGAACGTGTCTCCATTTTTGAATTCGATTGAATGGTGACCATCCAAGAGTAGCATTTCGAGGAAAACACATCAAGGGCTCGTTAGTGGCAGGGAAGAGCCGACCTTAGCAGGAGTTGGGCAGGTGACCGGTCAGGTCGGCGTTAAAGTCGATTGTTGCGCATTGAGAAAAGGGCACGTTGCGCCATAATGGGGCGTGCGCGCGGTGCCATTTTCGCCATTCACATAATATAACGCGCGCGCAGCACTTCCACACAGCCATTCTTAAATCCTCGCATTCCCATAGCCTTTGAAAAAAGTTGTAGCTCTCAGTGTGGGATGAAAAAATAAAAGAACAAGAAGAAGAAACCCGCCAGGAAGTCGTTAACCACCCCCTCCCCCCACCCCACGTAGAGAGCGCGTGGATCCGGTTAAGGGATGCCAGGTGAACGATTTTTCACTATGGAGGAGACTAGTTTGTCTGAAAAATAAATTGAACTGAATTTTATTTTTTTCTTCGCCTTTACCCCCCTCGCGGATAAATTATTATTGTTATGAAGAAACAAAATCACTTTGTACTTATTAGGTGCAGCAGGGTAGTTATTGAAATTTGACGCAAGTCCCATATTGAAAAGGAGTATAAAGTAAAAAAATCATCCCCTCGTTGACGAATTGGGGTTAGTTGGCAATTATAATGATTTTTCGAAGTAACGCGAATTAGATAGATGTTTTTTTTTTTTTCAATAGAAATTGGATTTCTAGATGTGAAAATACAAGTCTACGGGAGTTAGGTATTTAGACGAGGGGTCACGCGGTGAGACATCTGTTGGACAACTTAACAAGCCCCAACCCTTGAACTCCCTATGGCATCCCTTACTAAACTCAACCTTTCTGAATACACCCTCATCCCTATGGAACACATAGACGTAGCCTATTCCTATAGTCCATGTACACCAACCCCATAGCGCGGTGCAGACAGTGTCGGATAGCTTAACAACCCCCGACGACATGGGGTGAGTTCTGCAGAATAATGTAACACCGTGTACTATACATAGAATGAACCATCCCTGAGACACCCCATGGATACCTTGGTCTCACCTACATCCCCTACCCCCTCGCCTTACAACCATCTCTCTTTCTCTGTAAGCGCACTTTTACACAAACTTATTCTCCTCCCTCGTTCTGTCTCTCTCGCACCCTCTTCGTACTCCATTTAGCGCTTGTTAGACACGACAGTGTGGCGCAGCTGATCCCCTTAACGAGGTGACACTTTTATGCTCAGACATAAACACCTCCGCGACAATGTCAATTTCTTGGGAATCCTAAAATGTAAATAGGTGAAAGATACAATTTTGAAATTAGAAAAAAATTCACAAATTTATACCGTTTTATAGCGACGAATTTCACACGGACCACACAACCCTGTAGGTTCTAGGCGCCATGGATGAGACGAAGTGTCGTCAGTTGTACAGTGTTGTAATTAGTTAACAAGTGAGGTCTGGATATTTGAACATTTTTTCCTCTTGTCACTGCAACAAGGGGAAGTGCATGTCTAAGGAGTAATTTCCGATGGTACGTTTCAAGCCGAGACACACATCAGCCGGCTAATTTGACGCGTGGCAGAGACGCCGGCATGGCAAGGATACGTCAATTAGTTATTATCAAAGAGAAAGCGACGTGTGCGTTCGACGTCGGGACGCCACGAAGTAAGGAAAGAGACGTCTACGTGTGGCGAAACACCTTGTACAAACTAATTATCAGTGGCGACCAAAGTTTTTACTAGGTTTCATAAAAATAGCGTGTTTATTCGATGAGCCGGCGTCCCGACGCGCTGCGTGCCTCGCCGTTTTCTCAGTTTAAAAATACGTAAATTAATAACCGTCCGCCCACGGAATTAGCTGCGTAAACACGATTTATAGTGGAGACTCCTTGAGTATTCCTCAGTAGATTTTGGTTCCAGCTAAAAAGAAAAGGAAAAAAAACATAAATGTATTTTCCATGTAAATGTATATACATATATATGATATATATATGAAAATACATTACATATATATATATACTGATTAATTCATCACTCCCATATGCGATACATAAAATTTAGTTCAACGACGCTTACCGACGCCCGACGTCTTCTGGCTCATCCACATAGAAGCGACTCTCGCCGTCGCCGTCGTGATAAAGTAGGTACGAAGAGAGCGAGTCCGGCATGTGTGCAGACAGTGTGCAGGCTCTGTGGTCCATTGATGATCCTCCTTGATGCATGGTCGGGGCCTTAGGGCCTATTTGTAAATACAACGCCACGTCCTCGCAAGGTGGCTTCTGTCGCTGGAGGATTTCAGGGATTTTCCGGATTTGCCCTCAGCTCAATGCGATATGTTAAACACGTGTAAGATACTTCACATGCATCTACTTCATGAAATTATGTATTAGTTCCGGTGAGACTTCTTCGAATTTCATCCATTCCAGAAACTAGTAAAATTCCTTAAACATACAAAATAGCTTCATTACAATTTTTTAATTAAATTAAAAAAAAAATCAATCTCACCTAATCCAATGCTAGCAGTGATTAAAAAAACATATAAAGTGTAATTAAGGATCGCGTGTGAACCGAGCTTGAGGAGTAACAAAGCGTCAGCGTAACGAACGTATCTGACCATCGGTTATATATCTATATATCAATAAGCATGAATATATCGTACTGGTATAAGACGTATGCGAGGTTAACGTTTCACTTGGCTCTGTTTAACGTGGTTCCTTTCCACGTAGTGTTACTATAACGGTACGATAAGGGCGATTGAGAGTACTGATAAGAAAGATCAAAAGAAACTGTACGACGTAGACTGGTTGAGTGCAGTAGCGAGTACTGAGAGCTGTTTGGATTCGTCTTAAAAAAAAATACACAAGCCGTGACTGCGAACGAACCCGAAAGCAAAGCTAATTATAATTGTGTTCCATGACTGTCATGGGATACTGATAAATGACATATGTGATGTATTATGTGACGACGCGAAATTTCTTGGTCACTGTGTATATACGTATGTATATGGGATACGAAAGGAATACAGTGCTATGCCTACATATGTATTACAACATATGTAATTGATTGTGAAGATACACATTGATATTTTTTGAAGGTTGCTTTACATTTCTTATAAGGATGTCAAAAGGGTACCGGATACCGTAGAAGTCGAGTAAAAAAATGATGACGTATGACTACAGTTTCTATGTGAAATGCGACGTACCAGTTTTCTGTACGTTCTCGTCGTTCCGTCTTATTCGTTTGTGAATTAGTAGAATTGTGGTAATAGTAAACCACCGAGTGAATGGGGAACGTTTTGTCGTATCAAAGTTGTCTAGGATCTTCACACGTGAGGACAAGAGTGATGGATCGCTGGGTGATCCTTCAGTGAGGATACGCCGCAGAGAAAAGATCATTGTAAACTCGATTTGCATGCTCGGTTCGTTTTGAATGTCTTCTGATTGCTTTTGAATTGGCCGGTACAAATCTATCGAAAAAGTCTCCCACGATTGTGTCCTATGTATTTCTATTCTTGGACCACCGACTGATTTCATAGTTCAACCTAATCTGTATGTACACTGCAAGTCTAGGATATTCCATGCAAGGAATTAGAGTGATCGTGTAAAGTCTGACAAGTTCCGGTTTAGCTATGTCATTAGTTCATGATAATGGCAATGGTATCCGGTGAAGAAAAAAAATGCTAGTATACTAACTAACCCTGACTTTGTGTCCTGCTGGGTTTAAACTAGGAAGCCATTTTGGGCCAGGTCGTAAAGACATCAAGAGAGCGGTCACGCTTGGCAATGGGTAAATGCGTAATTTCGGGGTACATGAACGTCTCCACAGGAAGAGGTCCTTCGCACTCCAGTTACGAGAACGCCTGCTGAGTATCCTTAGGGGTTGGCGTACGCGGGTCCTAGACAATAATGCTTCAACTATGAGTTTGACTGGTAATAGACGCGTGTCCCAAGCAACGCGCGTTACGTCCGGCGCAGTCCTAGGGATTCCAAATCGTTCGAGGAATCCATTGGAGGCGTTTGTGTTTGGAAGCCGGTCGACGGAATCGTCGGCATTTTGCGTCGGCTCCATAGAGCTACTTCAGTGGATCGTCTCTCGCGCTTGAATTAATCAACGCCTGGGCATCAAAGACCCGAAACGCTGCTGAAGTTTGTTTATCGTCGGCGAGACCCTGGCCTGTTGTTACCAGGCCACCAGCGCCGCTTAGCGGTGCTTCCTGGAATCTTCTTGCGGCCTAATCAGCCTATCAACTGATGCGCTACAGCCCTCCTTGCTTAGCTCGGTCAGATTCGTCGTTCTTCGGGTTTCGTCGGTCGTCGTCGCTTTGGATCGCTCTCTGCTATCTATAGACGTGTTCCTATTGGTCGTTGCCGTTGGAGACTGGATTCTTATTAGCTGAGGAGGCTTATACGAAGCTTGTTGAAGCTGCACACATTTCTTGTCGACTGTACACTCCGCCAACCTTATCTCCTCCGGTTCTCTGTGTTAAATAAACACCGAGTGGACAGCTAGTTAGTTTACACTTTGTTTTAGAGATGTTAGCTAAACAGCTGAGCTTGCTTTGAGCCGCCGCCAGGGGAACCAACGTAAACTGGAAGCCACGAGGATTTCAATCCCTTGAAACTTTGACGATCCTTGCTTTCGTCCACGTGGAGCCAATCGGAAGTTGTAATTTGACTTTTGGTATCTGTTAAAAAATACAGATTCTTCTTAGTCGAATGAAGTTTCTTATATGGTTTCTATTACTTACTTGGCAACATCTACCGGCTGTAATTTTGATACCTTTGGCAGGTCCCAGGTGTTAAACGTCCCTTCACTGATCCTTACGGATCCTCTTGGATTCTCGGTAATTTAGAGCATCCCCACTAAGCAGGCATTTCCCTCTAATAAACCGTCACGTGTGTTTATTGATGCTCGGCTGGCTAAGTTATGGCCGGTAAAACACTCGTCGCCACTCGCTACTTGTCCGGAAAAGTTTTTCTACGATGATGACACAAAGAAAATCATGTCACACTTACACAGTATTATTCGAGTAACATTTGCAAGATGACTCCGATTTTTTGAGTGTGAACTTTGCCAATGGTTTTCGCGAGTCACGCGACCAAAGGAATAATAGCCTGGCGAATAAATCGTCATGTAAGAACAGCGACGATGACAAACGAAAGAAACGATTTCCTGGCATCGGTTACCCACAAAATAGGGCTCACGCGTCTTCGCACGTCTTTTTCCTTTTATCTTCTTCGTTCATTCACACTCAATCCCCACTGTCTCCCTCTCTCATCCTTACCCTCTTCCTAAAAGCGGATGAACACAGTAGGTACACAAGCGGTCTTTTGGATATTCAAAGATTCGCAAAAGAAGACTTCATTGTCGTGCCTCATCGACTCCTTGGAAGAATGGCTGGACCTAACCTCAAAAGTTCTTTATCCAATCATCTCGCCATTCACGCCTCTTTTGGTACTCACCTACACGGGCCATTGGAATTAGATCCATCACTCAATTCTAAGGGTGCTCTCCCTTCTTTCCATCCAAGGTAAGTAAATGTTGATGAAACTGTACCACGCCACTCCGCACAGCCCCTGCTGCGAACTCTAATTTCCAGATGGTCCACCAGGTGCCACCGCGATTATATGCCGGAACCGGAGATCCCGTATACTACAAGTATCATATATTCATGAATTCCCCATAAAAACAATTTCACAATAATTTTACAATGGATATATCAGAATTTATTTATTTCTTATTATGTAACGTCGTCCCGCGAATGGTCACTGCACGACAGCTGCAAAATTTTGTCACTCTACTCTACCGCCATCTAGTTTATCCGGATTCAGTTTGCTCTAAGAATTCTTGACAACAAGGAACCGTTGTCTTCCTTGCGACAAAAAGCAGAACTCTATCTTTCCACGTACTATATGCCAGTACGTGTGGACTTGTATCGTGTTACACGAGCGTCTAGACTCCGAACATTACAAAAACACACTGGCAGGTTAAGCGCGACTTTACATTGGGGTTATGTGCGTCCTATGTTTTCTTAAATACGGACAAAGTGCCTCGTAACGAATTTAATTGAAGGCAAGTTAATGTGTGTTTCACGTAAATTAATACACAGTTAATCACTCGTGTCATAAAAATGTATTAATTATACAACAGACCACGGTATTAAAAGTGTATCTTACACACGTGCTCGTACCAAAGAAATTTTGTATATTGAAACGGGAACTTAATGTGTACGTAATTTAATACAGAATCAAGCCGAGGCTCCTGTCAAGATGGCGTGTTATGATGTTTACTCGATGGTGCTGGTTACACAGAGCATGTGATAAGATCAAGTAAATAAATCCAATCCAAATGAGTGGACTAAACTGCGTGAGTATATTTATCTTTGAGACTAGAAAGCCACGAAGTGGCGTCCGTGAGAATATTACAAATATAATTAACAAGAGGGTCGTTTAACAAGATTTTTATTTATTACATTAACCTGTAACTTATTCAATTCGAAATCTATTTATCTATTTCTAGACTATCTTTAGAGATTAAATAATATTTTTCTTTTAGAAAATCGTCTCGCTGCAATCTCTGTATCCAGTGTCGTAGCTGACAACCGATCTAACCTCGAAATTAATGGCGCGCTATAAATATTGATACGTGGCGCGAATGTGCCGATATATATACAGAAGTAACGTGTCACTCTATCCTTTTATCGGTGTAACCAAACGCCAATTATCGACGCCTCCGAGGAGCGTAAGGCGAAACCTTATAGCCCTCGCAGTAGTATTCGCGTGATCCTTTGCACGTATTGAAAAACGACTACGTGTCGCCTCCTTGGTGGAAACAAAAGAAAATAAAAAATGATAAGGAACCGTACAAAAATAAATAAGGAGAAACAATATTTTTTATCAGCAGGTAATAACGTAATCAAAAATTAATATCAACAGGTTATGACTATAATAAAAGTAAAATTCGACGCTGCCAGGAATATAATAAGATTAATAACGTTATTATTACAGAATATTCTATTGATATCATTGAATAATATGACCAGGAATATTGTATTGTAATGCTTGGATCTTTTTTCTAGTGATTACAACACTTGCTTTTGTCGCAGCCAAACGTCTCGTTAGATAGAAAATCAGGATGAAATCGCAGGATGGTTGTTAAGGATTGAGAATGATGAGGCGTCGCGACCCACCTGCGTCCATTCGTTGACGTAGACTTACGTCACGTCACGTTAGGAGGATCAATGAATACAGAAAATCCTTTTTAAATTTTCTCCTTTCGTAAAGTTCAGGTAAAGCTGTAAAAAGTTGGGTCAAAGCCATTGCGGTTGTCTGTTTTTTGTATAATATATATCATATATAATACTACTGTGCAAGGGACCTGCGGTTTTCTTGCGGATCCGTACGTAAACCGAAAATGCAGGCTAAAATATCTTTCAACCAGTACTTTACTGCCTTGTATAATATTTTGAAAGCTGTAAAAAAATTTATACCGTCCAATATGTCTGCAGCCCAAAGTTTTACAATAGCCAAATTTCGAGCGTCCCCAGTCGGCTACAGATTTAAAATCTGTCGTACCTTCCAAAGATTGCGAAGAATTTATGAAAAAAAAAAAGTCAAAAATTCAAAATTAAATTTTTTTTTTCAAAATCATATCGGTATTAGTACAGGACAACTCGTGGATAGAAGTGTAAGTTTGATATATTCTTTAAAAAAATATATATATAAATTAGCCCTTCAGGGGCTTGTACTTCATTTCATGGGGGTTGTTAGGCAGTTAAAAAAATCTTTAGGGAAACGAGGGTGTCACAACCAGCTATAAGTGAAACCACGCCTGTTCCACCGATAACCAGTATACTCGAGCTTCGAGCTGGCTCAATGCTTGCGGCAAGTTCTGGTTGGACAGAATCGAGAGTATAGTTGCCGGATGTTGTACGAATTGAATCATTCAGCCTGACGACATTCCATGATCCATCTTTTGTGCGTGCAAATATTGCCTTTCTTTAGTCGGGAGGTTAGCGGCATTAGAATCAACCCTTTTATGGCCTCAATGAGATCCGCTTTCAGGTCTTTGTCTATCAATGTATTTTATCAAGGCTAAGTGTCTAGTGTAGCCTACAGCATCGAGTAATAGACCTCGTTTACGGGTTTAACTTAAGAAATACATTTTCTTTTTTTCTCTTTCAGCCGGCGTCAAGTGCATCCGGGATTTTTAGTGGCTGCCTTGACTCGGTAGGTAATTGTAAAAATGTCAATTTTTCAATGACTGAGTCGTAGGGGAAAGGAGAGATGAAGATTAAAAGGGAATATAGAAATTTTGAAAAAATTTACAAAAAAATCAGAAACCTAATTCGTTCCGCCGGTGGCTAAGACGCGAAAGGGTTGATGGTAAATCGAAAGAGAGATCTTCGTTTTCATGCTTCTCCATGACCATTCGGCAGTCTTGAATTGGAAACGTATAAAAGTTTTCTAATTCTGACAAAGGTACGAACCGCCCCTGTGTTTAGGAAGCAACTCGCACAACAGACCACCCTTGTGGTATTAGATTGCTGTGTATTATTTTTATATTCTATTCAAGATGGCCGAGAACGACGACTTTCAGATTATACTCTGACCCGATCGGATAATCCTGGAATAAGGGAATTTGCATTTGTTGTATTGTAGCCTGTAGGATTTCGAAATCCTCGTGAACTGAGAGCCAGGTACGTACTACCGAGTGGAGTATAGGTGCCCTGGGATATTTTTCGCAAAAAAAAATTTTTTTCAAACGATATATATTTTTTATGCATACTTTGCTTATGTAATTTTTATATCGAATTTTTTAAATAATTTTTCTAATCATTTTTCAACGATGCATTGCGAATTTTTTTTACACAATTTTTTACTCCCCGTACATACACCTATAAGTTATCCATTTAGATACGGCCCTGACCGCTTCGGCACGGTGCCAAGTGACCGGCAGATTTCGGCAGATTAGCCGCTTATGTCGACAGGTTAACCTGCTTAACTTTTTAAGTTAGCAAATCGCATTACGGTTTGGTTCGCCTCGCAAATTCTCGGAATTTGCAGGCCGCTTGACTTTTTCGCCAAGATGTATTTTTTTTTTCTTCTTTCTTTCATTCTTTTATATCTCCTCTCCCTGTCGTGGAGAACACAGGGGGGGAGGGGGGTTCCTGTAGGATAACCCGCTCACCGTCAGGATCATCTCACTAACCCTGTCTCGCAGAACCAAAAGATTAGCCGCTACGCGGTCTTTGTCTAATGAGAAGTCGCGAATGGATTTTCAAAATTCTTTTGGCGTGTCTTTAAGAATTTTGTCAAATTCTTCTATACGCGATTCAAAGCTATCGAAGCTACGATACTCAGTCATTTTCACTTGTTAGTTTTTCAAAATGTTCACTCGACCCTCTCAAAATCCAATTCCCATCGTCTCACGACACTTCCTCTTTTTCAGACAAGCTTGACTTTCTCCGGATGATCTTTTTGACTTTGGTGTCAAAAAATTTTCAAATTCTCTCTATTATACAGCCTCCCTGATATTCCCCTCGAGCCGTCTTTGATGTCGACTTATAAGATTTTCACGTATCCTTTCCCACTACTTTTATGCTTTTATATATATTCGTGTATATTAAAAATCTATTCATTTTTTTTTTTTTACCCGTCAACCATAAAAGACACCATAGCTCCTACAGTACTTTTCCCACAAGGGTATCGGTAAAACCAAAGAGTTTCAATTTACATCGACCTCGTTTACCCGCGCTCAAAAGCCACACTACAACCCCATTTTTCCGAAGCCTCAACCAATGGCTTTTGCGAAGTCATCCGGAACTATCGTGAACGAAGTACACGCTCCATTGTATTTCATAAAACTGTAGCATCTTCTCCCAAAGAAGAAAGAAGAATAGAAGGCAGAAAGAACGTGAAACAATTTTGCGAGATACAATATCTCGATTGTTCCTAACCTACGTCTAAGAATCCGTAGCGCCTTTTCATACAAATAATAAAGAACGTCCCGAGTGAAAAGTTCCCGTTTAACACGGGGTGCCGCGGAATAAAGAATTCTCCCCCCCGTCGCCGAACTCAAAATATCGAAATATTCGAAAAATTGATCGACAGCTATACAGGTATATATAAAAATAATCAGGTAAAAATTTTTGAAAGAAAAAAAAAATATATAACAACCCCAGAGTCTTTTTGCCAAAAATTCATAAAAGCAATACAACCCTCCCTTTCCTCAAAACCCTTAGCACGGAAATCGATAGCGATCGGAACCCTTCGATGGGAAGGAGGTTTCCAAATTTCACCCCTTTTTTCCCTAAAATCTTGATACCTATATATATATGTATATATATGTGTTATATAGAAATTTGACAGAATTCGGAAGGGTCGTTCGGAAGAAGGTGACGGGCAACCCTTGGAGTCGATGTGTTCCTTGTCAGGGTGGGTTTTGTTGAGCAAATAACCTCGTTTGTTGATCCACACCCGGTACCTGGTGCTTTTCGCAGGAGTCTCGGAGGCTGGATGAAAAAAGAGAGAAAAGAGGGAATAATACTATATAGGTATAGAGATGCGAGATGAAGACATTGAATGTCCTATACCGTAACTGTCGTTAGGAAGAGGCTGAAGATGAGGACGAAGAAGAAGGGAACGTGCGAATGTATAAAGGAGATGAAAAAAAAAGGAAAGAGTGGAAAAATGGTGAAGAATACAAAATGGCAAGTAGAATGGAAAGATCCTGGAGTTTTCGAGCGGTGTGACGAATTCGGCGTGCTCTTATGATAATGACGTAATGAGTGCTCTGGGCCTCCGATTGGAGACGCCTGTCTGGACCAAAAACTTCTTCACTACGGTAAGTAAAAGTTTCGAGCGGAGAGTAAGTAGCGATCGAGATATAAAAAAAATTTTGTTTTTTTTCCAACCAATCAAAGTAATTTTACTGATAATTAATGCAAAATTTGAGTTTTTTTGCAAACAAATTTTTGACAATTTCAAAAAATTTTTTCATACACTTAAATACTAGTCAAATTTAGTAATGGGATTAATTGTGCTCAGCGTTTCTCAATTTGATTATCTATCTGTATTCTTGTGATTATAAAAAAAATTATTTTTTGCAAACATTTTTTCAAATTATTTTTACTGTCCACGGCTCAGTATTTCGCAAGTGACTCAAACCTCTCGCTATATGGCTTTCTGGTCTAGGGAACTAAGGGATGCAGTCAGATCTAAGGGTCTCCGCAGGGTGACGACATTTTCACGATGGGGGGCGAACCGTGCGTATATAAAGATGTCATTCCGACCGGCAAAAGACATCTTTGCCTTCGACCATGCCGCTCGTACTGAAAAATCTGCAGCATCCCCATGACCTTACTCAATACCCTATATATATATATATATATATATATATACACCCACACACATACTGTGCATAGGTCGCTCCTCACGTGACTTTCTATTCTATGCCGCCCTTAACGAACTCAGCCACGTTCTGCATACACGGAATTGCTCAGAAAAAGGACAAGATGAATTTTCATAAAAAAATTATATTTTTCAAGCAATAAAAAAAATACTAAAACGACCCCTGTAGAAAATTGTATTATCTAAAAAAATTTTTTTTAGGGGAGGCAAATTTGAAGTAGCTTTATCCATTTACTTTTTTTTCCCCTTCTCGGACGACAGGTACGTTTCGCGTCGGCCCCTTTTCACCTTCCTTATTTTTCATTTTGGAAGATCGAAATCTTACCGGGCAAAGGTATAGCGTAGATCGCGAGGATCTACGCAAAGATTTATGGATTGCTATGGGGATTCTTTGCATTATTATACTCCGGGAATAATCCCGCACGAGGGTTGGATGTTGCTTCGCTATCCGACAGGTTGAATAAACATCTTCAATTAATCGCACGAAATCGCGCACCTTTTGGCTTTATCTAAATATACATATATAGTAGATATACATATATACAGATATACTATCCCATAGTTCGGACAGCAACGCCATCTGCAATGCTTATGTTTAAGATTATTTGCCAAACGGCGTTTAATAATAATGAAAATATTGTGTCACGAGGGATTCGATAAAATGAAAATAGGTCAAAGGTGTCTGTGTGTTATTACATGAATTTCGAAAAATTGATGGAAAACTGCAAGAAATAGAAATAATGATAATATTATGAAAAGGTGTCAGAAGTCACTTAAGGAATCGACCGACTGGTCGAATCCTTGGTATCGTGCATTGTATGGTAAAGGTACTTTTATATGTGAGGTACAATGAATATAACAATCCCTGTATTAAGGGTTGGATTGAAAATTTGAACGAAAATAAATTTTCGTTCGGACACTTTGGTATATTCAGACTGCAATAAAGATTTGAGGTATTGGTTGTACCTAGGCTTTAGTTGAATATCTAATAGGGACTTTATTTTTGACTTTGAGCTTAGGTTAGGTAACTTTTTTAAGTTATTGTACCGATTTAACAAAATTGAGTTTACGTAGATTCTGTATAATTGCTATTTATTTATTGTACCACTCTTATCTAGCTGTACGTCATTGCCTTGGACGCTAAGGGTGAGATTGCAAATTTATTTACTTGGGGCTGTTTAGTAATTGACTATTAACGAGAGAATTTTAATATTAGGTTAGGTTTGCTCGTCAGTCGTATGGAATTGTGGGAATTCGACCTAACCATTTTATAGGGAAATCGTCTTTCGTCGTAAAGAGTCGTTTTCTTATGGGCTGACTGTCCAAATGGGTTCGACCAACCCCTTTTATACCTAGGATAATCCTGTTAATGTACAAAGACCTTGGACAATCGTTAATCGCTGCACGTACAATTGCTAACAATTGTTTTCGGTACTCGTGAATGACCGTTTTTGTATTTAGGAAAAATCGACCTAATCCAATTTAGGTTGATAATAGAAGGGGTTGTTAATTTCATTATGAAAATTTTATAGTGCCGGTAGTTTTGATTTTGAAAATTTTTACAAGCCTGTACCAGGGGTTAGGAGGTTTTATGGGAATTTTTTTAATTATATTTTCACCCTCACTAATTGGATATATAATGTGTATTTGGATTGTATATTTATATGTAATATTTATATTGTTTTAATTAGATAATTTTTTTATACGTTAATTACAATTCATATCGGAACTTATTTAGTTACTTGGAACTTGAGGTTTTGGGGTTTATTCTTTTTTTTAGTCCCAATCATTCCGTCCTTTGATCCGATCAGGTTTGATCTTTCTTGCTAAGGATCACTCGGTGCACGTTTCGACATCTATAAATTTACGTTCATACAGTGTTTATGCTTTCGATTAATATATTTATATGTTGTGGAATGATTGGGCGCAGCAGACGATTTATACGGAGAGGAATATTTCGTGGAATTACTAGTGATTTTACGCCACTGAAAGCGACAGGGGTGTTGATTGAGTATAGGAAACGTGTACAGTAAGCGTGGATGAGTCGCTGGAAGTAAAGACAAAAAATAAAAATTTGTTCATTTACGAATCGATAACAATGTGCTATTTCTGCGTAAGAGATAAAAAAATATTTTCAAAAACGTACCTGTCGCGCTTGCGATATTTTACAAACTTTTCACGAGGACCGACGGGAACTTTGAAGCGGACCAGTGAATAATTGGTAAAATTTCCCAAAAAATCCGTACGAAATATACATCGTTCCAGGAAAGTTTATTCGGGGGAAAAAGACGTTTCTCACTGTTATTAAACTCGTACAATACTTATAATCAAGAACCACACTGGTACTTCGAAACAGTAGAATAGTTGCGATCAAACATCCTTGGTATAAAGTCCGACAGAGTAAACCGCAAATCCGGTAATACATCACTGGAAAAAGAGAGTAAAGTTTGTAAGCACAGATTCCGTGAAGTTAGGTATGAATCGGTATGAGTGAAAAGCAACGAATAAAAACGGATATGGTAATATGGAAAAATCGCATTTAACAGAAACAAGTGAAATCAATAGTTAAATTATAATTCGATGCGTTAAAGAAAAAGAGAGAAGAGAGTGAAATAAAGGAGGAAAATCAAAGTATTTTTTTCCGAGGAAACAAGTATCGCTGCCGTCAAAGGGAAATTATTTTGTGTATGGCAGAGCCGAGGGCGAGCGCTGCGAAGTAGGCGGCGAGCAAGGATTTGTTTGTGTTCTTGTCGGTGTTGCGGCTGCGCTCCCTACCATACGGCGGGAGTGCCGTGCTCCTCTGTTTGCATTGTTTACGGACAAACATCGTGCCCAAACACGAAGAGTGGAAGACCTTAGGTGCAGAAAGAACGCGTGTTCATTGGCGGAGGCACAGTAAAGGCAGAGTCTATTGGAGAATGGGTGGGGCTTAGCGGCAGGTATAAAAGCGTGCGGAAGGCATGGAGCGAGCAGATATGTGCGAAGGCTCGGAGGGAGAAGTACAGTACGTTTCATGAGTGTCAAAAGTTCACTCGTGTTTCCTCGAGTCCCGTCATAACCAAGTCTCATCCACGAGATAGTGTAGAATAAACAATCGTTAAGGAAATCGTGCTACGGTTCCGTGTGTTTATTGAATTACAAGTGTAAACCCACAGAGACATATTTCGTAGCCATTAATAAGTGTAAACGTGTCTATCGTGGACGTTACGAAAGAAACAGTGCGCCTCGAAGGATAGTAGACGAAGAATGGTGAACATGGAAGGTTCAAACGAGCAGCATACAGTGACAGCATCGCCACCGCCAAGAACTGCTTTAAAGAGTAGTTTTAGCATCCGCAGTATCCTGCCTGAAGCTTGCGCCGGTACGCCGGCACCGTCAGTCAGCCAGGCTTTAAGTCCTGAGCCAGTGCACGCCGACGACAGTGACGATTCGAGTGACTTAGACGTTACGGGCGACGGCGCGGAGACGCCGCCGTTGGACTGTTCGAGAAATGCTGCCTCCTCGAGTCCCAGTCAACGTGACTCTAGGGATCAGCCGAGCGACGAGAAAAAGAAGTCTGAGAAACCACCGTACAGCTACAATGCTTTGATAATGATGGCAATACGTCAGAGTCCTGAAAAACGTCTCACTCTGAACGGCATCTACGAATATATAATGCGACACTTTCCTTACTACGAGAACAACAAGCAAGGTTGGCAGAATTCCATAAGACATAATCTATCCTTAAACAAGTGCTTCGTCAAAGTGCCAAGGCATTACGACGATCCTGGCAAGGGAAACTACTGGATGCTAGACCCGAGCTCCGAGGATGTTTTCATCGGCGGCACCACGGGAAAGCTTCGCAGACGAACCACGGCGGCGTCGCGGTCGCGGCTGGCTGCTTTCAAGAGAAGCGTGGTACTCGGTGGTCTTTATCCTAGTCCTTATCCGCCACCAGGATGGCCGGCGTCCTTGTACACGTTGCCTTATCTACATCGTGCCAGTTATCCTCCGGCAACCGGGCCGTATACCACTCCTGCAGGATATCCAGCAAGTCTTCTGCCAGGAGCCGCAAGCTCAGCAGCCGCAGCTAGTTTACCCTGTAAGCCGCAGGCCTTACCTGCCACGGCCGCACCACCGGCTCACGGCGCCTTCTCCATGGAAAGACTTCTCCAGGCACCACCCGGATATCCCAGTAGTATATCCGCACCAGGCTTACCAGCGCCCACCAACCCCTACGACTTTTACACCACCCTTAGGTCACTCGCTGCTCATCAACATCAACAGGCTGTTTTTGGACAACATCAACAACCCAGATATCATCTCAACCAATCGACTCCTATTCTCAGTCAGACTCCCTCGACCACGGCTTCGCCCGGTAGTAGCCCTGAACCTATGTCACCCCACTCACCCCCAGTATCCATCTGTAACCCAGTGCAACCCAGATCTCACCCCCACAGTCCACCTCAATTATTACTCAAACCAATCACTGTTCTCACTGCCAGACACAGTTGAATTTTTATTAGTCTCATTATAATTATACCCGGTTACGATAACAACAAACAGTACCTATCTCAATTCTTAGCCGCGTAACTTTAAATTATTGTGAACAGACCTTAGGGGATGTTCCGCTCATGACGCGTCGCTGCTTCGCGGGTTCCTTCAGATTCGAGACGCAGCAGCACTGTTCTTTGATGGTGACGCATTAGCTAATTTATTTGTAGGACGATACCTAGTGATTGTTATGTCTGTACAAGTGCGACGTCGTGAATCAAAATGCGATGCGTTGCAATCAATCGACGGAGATTCGTCATTTTAAAATTATCATTTTTCAGTGTCCCTTTATCACGTTTAAACACAACAAAAAAAGACTAGAGGGGTGAGGTTTGCGCGTGTCATTTTAATTGTGATTCATACGGATACGGACGACGAGATTAGAGTAATATAATAAATATTGTAAATAGAGATGGCGCGCGTATAACCAGGCGTACTTTATTATATTATATAAATGTAGATAGAAATAATCGGGATCTCGAGCGATTAATCGTTCAGTTATCCCATTGTAAATACAAAAAGAGATTATTCGATATATCACAGCCCTGTACATATTGTCGCAGGCGTCAATGAAGAGACCTGTACTGTGAAAATAAATGTTCAAACTTTTTATAAAAAAAAAAAGTGAAAAATTCTAATTTTATTACCCAACCTACCCGATCTAACCTAGACTAACCTAACCAATGTTCATTTCAGACAACCAAAATCGTAATATTTTTCATAATTTTAACTCCTGTAATTACGACACATTTGGCATTCACGTCGCAATAAAATAAATACAGGATATTTAAAAAAAAAAACCTGATACTATTTCTACACAACATTGCGCAATCCAGTCACGAAAGTCTGCAAGACTTTCGGTCTAGTCCACGTACACATATATATACACAGTGTCGTAAAAGTAACAGGCAGAACCCGCCGACTGTCAAAACACGAGAGACAGGTAATATAAAAGTGTGCCCGTTCGACAAACTGAATACAATAACCGAAAGTGCAAGAAGGTAAGAAGGAAAATAAAGGAGAAAGAATATTTCAGAACCGTCTAATTGGTTTACAGCGTCCCGACCAATATAACCATAAACTATAACGCAAAAACCTCCTTACATCAACTGTTCGAGCTTTTCGTCTACGTAGCAAAAGTTTTACTTCGACTCGAGTACAAAAGCACGCGGCGTGATAGAAAAATCAAACTTACTCAATATTACCCATAAGTCCATTACGAAAGTAACGTACACTTAATAATTCTATTTAATGCTTATGCATATATATACATATATATACACATACGTATACGTATACACATTTTATTTAGCTACCTTTAAACGAACCCTGACGTATTAACAGGCATGGACAACATGCAGGCGCGATATTGGTATGATACATTGAGACAATGAGGTATAAATAAGATAATGGGGGACACTCGCGTACGTTGAGGAGTTTAAACGTTTGAAGGGCCCGAGACTCGAGACCGGAGACTCTGGCAGCCACAGTTCACCAGATGGGATTGTGACCCGCGCAGGCTGCCCACTGTCATACGTGCTCGGCATCCTTATGCCATCTCCGTATTTGATCCGTCTCTACCATCTTACCTCATTCTCACTGCCATTTTCGTTTTCTTAATTATAACCGTTGACATCATACGTATAAAATCATGCGACGGTATATCGAGCATAGTAGGTATACAAGTAACGTTATAACACAATTTATTTTCTGATCCAGTAATGAGCATCACGAGTATCTCTTGGGGGAATGAGCGGTTATAATGAAGATATACTTGAGATATAGGAGAAACCTTACAGTCACATTTATTCAGTCTGATCAAAGCGTCAGGGAATGTCAATTAAATTGGATAAATTTTATTGCTTGATATTTTCCTCCGATTGGTTATTTTTTCTTATTTTAATTATTATTATTATTGCTTCGTGGCATGTATATGTATACTTTTGGTCTCGATGAGATTCATTCGTATGTACTTTTACGCGTGAAGCGTTTTTTTTTGTGGAAAAATTTTTTTAATGTTTTTACGTGGGAATAATGTTTTTTTTTTTATTTGTTGGATTGTTGGTTTTGTGTATTGATAATTTTTGTTGTTTTACTTTGTTTCTGATATTGTGGCCGATGAGGCAGGCTGGAAAGTTGTATCTGGTTCTTAACAGTGGTTACCAAGGGAGTAGTAACGTTAACGCGGTGTATACGTTGTGACGAAGGTTGCATAGCGTCACGTAGAACGAGGGGACAGTAAACACTTGCGTGGGCAATTGCGCCAAGTGGCAAGTGGGCCTATGGTATGTGCTGTGTCTCTTGGGTTTGTGCGTTTGTTTCTGCGTGAGACATACGTGCGTCGCGACGCGTGCGTCACGACGACGTGTCGTGCAGACATGAGAAATAAAAGAGAAGAAGAATAGGAGTAGAAGGAATTTGAGGATAAATATGAAAAAAAGAATAAAATCGTAAAAAAATCAATTGACGAGGATACGAATAAAAATTGTTGAGCGACAAAAAAAAAATGGTAAATTTCTAGTGATTGGGTAGAAAAAATTTTGTTGATAAAATTACTAAAAAAAAATTACTTTAGTATCTACGGTTATTTTTGTCGCCATCTTGAACCCTTGACTATTCATAGAGGCTTGCCAGCCAGCAACCAGTAGTAGAAGCTCACACTGTACTGGTACGTACAGTTGTGCTACTCGTATACAGGAACGTGTATGGGGTGAATGGATTTGCCGGTGGTGTGTTACATTATTTTTGGTTAGGGTGCCCCGTGAACATTGGGGGTAGACACCCTGGTGACTGGTTTTCGATTCGAATCGACTCTCTCTGTCTTTCTCTTTGAAGTGTTACGACCAAAGATCTTTCTCACTCTCTTCCTCCCCTTCATCCCCTATTTTTCTCCCGACTGTCGAAGGGCAGATTTCAGGGCTACGAACTCCTATGGGGTAGTTCGTACCTACGGCCATACGTAATGGTGGTTGGTCTGTGGTTAATAGACCACGCACGATCCCTCGCCATGCTTTCTGCCTCCCCTGATCCTTTCAATATTTATCAATATGGATTTCCTACAGGGTAAACCCACCCTCAGGCACCACCCTTGATTCCCATAGAAAACTTAACAAATCGTCATCCGAGTGACCATCGACGTCATACGTGTCCTTCTTATCAGTAGTTGGATCCAAAAAAACAACCCTTATCCAAAATTCATTCAATTTCGAGGACACCCCAAAACACCCCCTCCCCCCAATATTACATTCATCATACAAATTCACACACATTCACATCCACCTTCAGCGTGAACTGCTTTGCGGGTCTTAGGTCGCGCGACACCTACGCCATCGTTAAATTAACTTTAACGCCGCTCAACTATCCAAGATCTACCATACATAGTCTAAGGTTCTTGGTCAAGGTACATTAGCCTTACCCAGCTGTTACATCGAGCATCCATATGCGTTAGTTGAAAAATAAAAAATTTTTTTTCACACAACCGACAAAATCAATTGTGTACACAATAGACGTGCGATATAGTATGATAAGAATAAATGGTCCATCTCAGCATCCAGCTTTTAATCACGTTATACAAAACAGTTAAGAGGTTCCCAGGGAGTGCTGGGCAGCAGCAGCAGTCCCTCCCGGTGCATGCGACAGAAGACCCGTATCTCCGCGTCACACAAAAGTGTTAAACGAATGAATGAACGAACGAAGGAAGAAATGAACGAATGAATGAGCGAGCCCGGCGAGTGTCGAGATGAATGGAGGAGCGAATGGTGGTGGCCGGAAATGTATCAGCAGTGCGTCGCGACGACAGAGCTACGAGGAATTCTAGTGTTCTAAACTTGCGGTATATATATATATACATACATATACATGTAGCACAGTATATATATATATACATATATATATATATAAGATACTATAGTCTGTTTGTATTTTGTATTACACTTGATTAGCGTAGACGCTCAAGAGACTCGTTATGTGTACCGACGGCGACGCCGCTTAGATTTCATGCTCTTACACCACAGAGACACCAGGGACTCTGGACATTATAGTGCCGTTAACTTCCTCGCCATGATCCTCAATGGGTTCAATTAGCTTCGTTAGACTGTACGTAATTGTTTCTTGAGAATTCATCCTCTATGTTGGAACCCTTCGAGAAATACTTAATACAGTGTATGATATTTTTTTTTATAGCGATCATTTCCGGTTTTTTTTTTTTTTTTTTTTTTTTTTTTCATGCCCTTGTATCTAGGCAATATAGAGTTCGGTTTGTAATAGTCGAACGAGATAGGCATTTCCAAGAAGCATTTCTCAATTGAACTAATCAACGTGTTTCACGTACGATTCATCCTTTGCTCTTGTTATCCGCTCGATTCATATCCGTTTGACGTATGTTATATCCTAAAGCGTGACTCGTAGTCTTTTTGCGGAATTGTAATTAGAAAGATTTGCGTTTGTGCTTATGACGTGTTTGTGTGTCTGTATGTATGTGTGTGTGTATATATATATATATATATAAACTTGCCTTTGATCAATGTACTGTATATATGTAGCGTTGGATTCAAAGTGATTCTGAACTTGTATTATTTTGTATGTTGTTTAAGAAACCGTATATGTGTCTAGTTGAACTGGCTGGGCTAATTGGTTCTTACTAAAATAGATTTCGACATTACTATTTACCCAATAGAATGGACGTCATGGGGTTTCGCGAATAGCAATTTCACGCGCCGTTTGAATTCCTGTGAATTCACTCTGTCAGAGGGTTATTGAAAATTTGTAAAGAGGCAAATGGGAAAAATGTTGAATTTCATTTATTTTGACTCATTATTTAGTCTTGTTAAGCATTGTTTGTACTCGTAATACTTGTTAGGTTATTTAGTGCTTTTTCTTTAATTCCCTTACGGGGTTGCGTCGGGGGACACTTCCTACTTAACCGACCGAATTGTTTCCATTTGTCCAGATGATCGTAGATGAGAATGAGAGAGCCGCTGAATTAACGTGCAGATAAGACTCGTGTCTTCGCGTCCCCACTTTGACTCATTCCTTGGTACACATATGAACGCCTCTTTAGAATGATTTACATACTGGTCCAGACTCGCCTCCCATTGGAGGAGTCGATCTGGTCCATATTGAAGTTTCAAGTAGATTCTCGTCCGTTTGAACTGTCAACCAACCCTGAAAAATTTTTTTTTTTTTTTTCAAATTACTACCACCGTTATGGTATAAGTCAACGTTTTTTGTGTGAAATGATTTTTTTTTGGTTTAAAAAAATTTTGATTTTTTTTTTAATCTGACGACTCATTTTTAACGATGATTTTGACTCTGGGGTCCAGTATTTAAACCAGAGCCATGATGACGGGATGCTGCGCGAATCAAGGTACAGATAAGGCCTTCCTATCTCTAAAGCGCATCCCCCGAAAGGCGCGTACGCGTGCGGCACGCACGTACACATATGCAATGATACACGCAACCACGACCAACTCTGAGTGACTGAATGACTGAGTGACACTCGGCTGACGTCCCTTCCGGTGTGTCTCGTGTTACACCAAGCCTGTTAACCGTTCATATTAAAGTTACAGCATCGGGCGCGTGCCACCCACTATGGTTACTATTGGTCGACGCCATTAAAAATGTTTTCTCTCTCACTCTGTCTTTGCCACTAGTAGGTAAGAGAGAAAAAGCGTTTATGGTTTTTGGTAAGATTATTGAATCCGTGGTTGAGGCGGTTGTTTTCAATGAAATAATTCAATATCGAAATAAATCAATAACAAAATTATTCGAGCTTGTACCAACAATTCGTATACCGGATTCTGTATGTACAATCGAACATTTCTTGATAATGGCCTAGCATTGTTTCGCAGCTGCCACTTGGCGAACTGGCACTTCAGTGAATTGTACCTACGTATGCGCGCGGCAAGAACTTGAAAGCTTTACAAAGCTTCGAGCTGAGTACCCTGATGCTTTGTTCGATATGCGACGCGTTGTTTGTTTTAAAAAAAGGGAGTGCGAGTGCTGCTCAAATGGGCAGCGGATTTATATATTGGATATACATTAGGTCTTGCAAGAGAGTCCTTGGCTGGAAGTCCGTAAAGTTCCTCCTCTTCACTTATGCGAACTCGTTTGAGACATATGAAGACTACATTTGGAAACAGTGCAGGGTTATTGCGATTAGGGTTACGTGTGATTGACACGATTAAAGCATAATTATTAATTAATATAATTCGGACGTGCTTGAAACGTTAAGAAAATTAAAAAATTTAAATAGATTAATTTATATAATATTTATTATAAATTAATTATAATTATGTTTTGTAGTATATATGTGTATATATATATATATATATTTTTTTCTTTTTAACAGGGAAAAATATCACTCGGCAAAGATCAAAGAATTTGGTCGACAGAAGTAATTCCGCTTCCGCGGTGCGTTAAAAAAACGCGGGCGCGTAATTTAGCCTTGACAAGGTTGACGGCACGGCGGGTGCGTCTCGTGGCGAAAGAAGTGAATGAGCGAAGAAACGTAACGAGCGAATGAATGAAGTGAATAAAATGAATGAAACGAGTGAATGAACGCGCGAGGAGTAAATGGAAGTAGTGAGCGCGTAATTTCGAGGTAGCAAGGAGGGCAGCTGTCGCGGCCGCGAGTCAAGAAGTTCAAGAGAAGAGTTGACCCGTGGTCAGCATAGAGAACGGCCGGTCAGCCGGTAATGAAGGAAAGGGCCAACCAAGACCCAGGATACGAGGTCGTTCATTTGACCCCACGGCGCGCGCCGGATGCCACCATTTTTCTACCGAATTGACTGAATCAATTGGAAGACGGATGCCATAGTGCAAAAAGATCTAGCAAGAGGCCCACTTTGTGAAAGAATGAACCAACGACCAAAGGCCCACCGAGTGAGTATAAGGCCCAAAAAAATATGGGCCTCGTTCATTAATCGTTATAGTCATGGATCTTTAATATCAATAAGTATACCTATATACATATAAGAATATATAAATATTCCAGTCGATTTGACAATCCGGCCACGAAAAATAGCGGGTGGCCGTAAGAGAACTCAGAGCCTATTAACAATGAGCCGAATTGATACCGTCATGGGAAACCGTACAGCCTCTTACAGTCGAGCGACTATACTAAACACAAGCCGCGTTTCTAACCCCTGTATGGTGACACTTATTTCAGCAAAGTGAAGCTCACCCTTCACTTGCGTGACCTGTGAACTCTGGTCCGTGAATTCACGACTCTTAGGCCGTACAGGCCGAGAGCCAAGAGCAACTGGCTGCGTGCTCATCGATTAGTCATGGTACCCGCTTGATGCGAAGGGTGACTTTACGTTTCGAATCGGCCCGTTACTACACGGCCATTATACTTCTGTATACGCGTTTACGAGACGTGTGCTGCACCGTGCATACACGGGTTATGCTGTCGCTTCTACGTGACAACCCTGCCGACACAATAAACCCGGATAAACAACTTCATCTAGAATTTCCAAAAGAATAACTGTATACCCATTAGTTACACACATCCTGTAGCGACAATGATTTTATCTCCATTGTTAGGTTTTCTCTTGATTCTCAATCAATTGAAACGAATTAGCCAGTCTCGAGACGATTCTAGTCTGTGACCTAAAACATACATGTTTTAATGTCAATTTCACTCTTATGTCGTTCCAGACGTACGGTAGCTAAAATATATTTAACTTACGTATGCCAGCATGACGGTTTGTTTGCACGCAGATGCCGCTAGGGGCGCCCACGACGTCTGCGTAAAGAAGCAGGAAACTCGGGACGTACACATAGACATATATTCTTCAAGTAACTTAAAGCATCGAACGCAGTGGATGACGTGTGACTACCTCATAGCTTACACGCGTGCGCATATGAGAGATTCCTAAGTGGCTCGTTAATGTATTAAAATACAGACATAGCAAAATTACATACGTGACCCACGCTCCTTCGGTTGACCGGTCGAATCCGGAGTGCGGCAGGTTTTCCTTAATTTAGAAAGAAAATACGAATGACTTAGTTATTACCAGGTTCCTTGCTATTAAGTAGATTATCTAGTCATGTATTAATACTGGGTCTACACTGGTAAAAGGTATTAGTTACGCAATAGGGGACCTTATAATACCTTGTATGCTAGTTGTCATACGTATAGCTGTATATACATATATAGGGGACTCGAAAATGGCGTACCTCCGAGTTCACGGGAGGAATTAGTTAGCGGTCGCTTTAGAGGCACAGGCACCCCATGGTGCCAACAAAAGAGTTACAAGCCGTTCGCACCTCGACACGAGGATTACACGCCATAAAATAAACCCCTGCCTAGATTATAATATTATACTCGCTTGGGTGCGATTGCCCCCATGCGGCTGTTTTGTGTATTACGAGCTACGCATGCGCGCGGTCACGTGACCGATCGCGCATGCGCACCAACGACGTACTATCAACGTATTTCAAAGGACGCTATCTCGTCGATGAAAAAGAATTGAGGATCTTTATCCTCAAGGTGGGATGCATACCAGATAGGATTGTTATGCACGTTATGCTCGTATATGTATACAGCTATGCAAGTGCCGTTAATGCAGTTGGAATCAACACTCGCGTGAGTCAATTCACGTTAATTCTTGGTAGCACGCACGGAATTCGGGAGGGTCGCGACATTTCTTGGGCTTAATTGATTAATCGCTGCGACTTGCTCGTTAAGAGCGCGATTATCGCGTCGACTGGTTGCTTTAGCTTTTAAAAGTGTCACTGTGTGGACGACTGTCTTTAACGCCTTTTTTCTCCTATTCGTTCCTTTGTCTCGCTTCTTCTTCTTTCCCACTCTTTCTTAATCGTCTGTCTCCTTCTTTTTTTTATCTCAAACCACAAGAGACTTCCTGTCGCGTGGCCCCCACGTTATCTCGTTTTCTCGACTCCCTCGACTTGAATTAACCTTCTACATTGGGATTAAAAAGCGGATATATTAATTTGCTTCTCTTACAGTCAGCGCGCACGACTCTGCCGAGTCTTCGTGAAGAACTGGAAGAAGAACAACTGGAAGGAATAAGACAGAGAGACCAAGCGGAGTCGAGCGAACTCGAATAATCAATGGTACACATGTGAATGGACCTTAATATTTTTTTTGGATTCACGTATATCCAGTGTATTTAATAATAAGGTGAGGTCATTAATGTAATAATCTACGTGTACATGTGTCTGTATGAATTCTGAATACCGCTAATATTTTATGTTTACACGCAGGTTTACAGTCATGCAACTTTGTATTACTATACCAAGAGTATCGTTGGGCTTGCTGAGAGAATTTAACTTGGGCAGGTTTTCAATTCTCGGAACAGCTGATCCTACTACCATTACTGTACGTACCGATGGTCTGTATAGTCAAAGTGTTGTCGCTTGGTTGCAGTACGTAATAAAATTCTGCGTTCACGGTGTAACGTACTGCTAAAATCACGGAGAATCATTCGAACTGTGTCTTACTATTGTTAACGATTTAGATAACGTTGATAAGACAAAGTAGATAATACAAATAATTATTATATGATTACTCAACGTACGTATATTCATATGTTTCAGACTAACCTGACCTTGCCAACGTGAATTACACGACACATGTTTTCTAGTATTTCGTTCAGGAATCACAACACGATTTCACGTTTTGAAATCCACTTGGCTTGGTAAGTTAAAGGTGGATTTGCATACGAATGTCTGAGCTCGCGTCGCTCGTTATACCTACGAATAAAGACAGTCGCGCGAGCGGCGTAACTAATCGTTTAGGCTCGTCGCCGCTTTGGAAACGCGACACTATAGATGTTCTCCAAAGAGATGCTAAGCAAGGGTAAAATCTGAACGATACTTTTTTTTTTTTATTATCTTTTGAGAAACTTTGACCGATGTACTTTTGAGATATTTGCTTGATTTTGTCGAGAAAAAAAAAATGGTCGAAAATAGAAACTTGAAATTGTGTGGTTGGCGAGGTAGAATTTTTTTGTTCTCTGAAATTTGTGTCAACAATTTTTCTCGTCTCGTTGCCAATGGATTTAATATAATTGATTCTCATATTTCTAGTGTCACACTCCTTCGACCCGTCTACGATGGTCTCCGCTCAGGATCACCTCGTAAATTAATCTCCTCGTATCTTCAGGAAATTAATGAGACAAAGCCGAGGGGCAGATCGGGATGCTGAGAAGCATGAATGGAGTATGGTTCCCATTATGTGAATGGATTACGAGGTCTGACTGTCTGTGCTTGACTTTCTGTTACAGGGTCAGGTCAGGTCAGTTCAGAAAAGCCATCCCTAATTTCGTTAATCGCTGTCTAAAGGCATGACCGAGGATTAAATTCAAAGGAGGTTGCTGGATCGATTTGTAAAATTTGGAAATGATTTCTTCATATTATAAAATACAGGTAAAGATTATACGTTGATCTAACGAAGATCTGTCATTTTATTTAATACAAATTTTCTTTTCTTTTACTCACAGAAATATTTCCTCGAGATGGTTTTGCAGTAAGTAGGAGCAGGAGAAATCCACTTCAGCGAATTTTCAGTGGTTCGAATTTACTCGAAGTGGAAGGGACTCTTGGCCTCAGGGGCCACTTGTTGCGCGGGCTCAGACTTCCTGCTGACTTGTCCCGGCAGGGCGCGAGTTGCTTCAGCAACTTCGAATAACCTGGCAAACCGACCAGCGGAATGCCTAATCGTTTCTTTATTCGAGTCCTTAATCGATCTCGCGAGCAATTCGCAGATCCTGATAGAATTTCGATCGTTGAGTGCGGTGTGAACGTCGCGATATACCGATTCCCAATGTATAGAGAAATTCACTCTTAGGAAAGGTCAATAGAAGCGACAAGATTTCGAGAACAAATCAAAAGTTTCACATACTGAAATAAGCCAAGGAAATAAATGTGGAATAGCCCGACGTCATTACAGTAAATTAACATAAGAAAAGTCAACAGATCATTACTGTATACATATACAGGGTGTACTATATATATATACATGCATAAATTACACAGTGAATTTTTATCAAGAAATATAAAAAACAATCCTAATAAAAAATTATCGATATCTTGAATATTTTAGAAAAATTATTTCACCTTGTATTTTATTTACAAGGAATTTGTATTCCTATACATTTTCTATCTGTACACCCTGTATATACGAAGCGTAGTCCGGGATCGCTTATTAGCTTGATTTAATTTAATCTAGGTATTAATGACGAGCGTCTACCCTAATAGGATCGGTGAAGATGTCACACGGTATCTTTCTGCCGTTCGGTCCTCTACGTGTGCCGCTTCGTCTGGGAATCCTTGATTGTCGTCGGCCTGTCTCCGCCACTTAGTATCAAATTGACACGGTCCATTGCTATATATATATATATAGATCATTTCTACAAAAACAACTTTCCACCGTCGAATCAAAACCACCATACATATATTAATTTCCCACGCATTCGCATCCAGAGCAGACACAGCATCCCTATAATGATCCGTATAATCCCGTATAGTTTACAGTAAGTCCCTGGCAACTATTCCTAATTCAAGATCCCTACAGTAAATCATTTATCCATTCAAAATGACCTAAATCATTAGTCGTCATAGCAACTAGTGCCCAGGCCTTGTTACAGTCTGAATGCCAACGACGAATTCCAGTATTTTATTTTATTAAAAATAAAATCTACGACGTAATCTAAAGCTAGACTGATTTAAATGATTTTTTAAAAAATTTTTATACCTATAAAATATTGATTTATATGGGTAAACATTTTCAATGGGTTTATACAGTGGTCCAGCTTATCCGAATTTTTCCACAGCATCCGTGAATCATTCATCATCAGACTCATTGGAATAATAATGATCGCTGGACCAATGAATTTTCAAGATTGTGGTAACTGTGAGAAAGTAACGCGGCTCCGACAGTTTCTCAACAATGCGGCGATCATGAACGGATGATTGGGTATCAATGACCCCGCAGGGATCTTGTATCAATATCCGGATTCGCTCCCTCGAGTACACCCTCGATATCTAATGGCGAGGAATAATAATACAAGCAGCTGCACCCGAAATACTCTGCGTACCGATGCTGTGGAGGAATAAAGAAAACCAATAGAAAGTAGTTCGACGAGGCAGAATGAAATGGAAGATAGATAAAAATTGTATATAAAATAATAATAAAATCATAAAAAAAGAAGGTGCCAGTTATTTCTTAAGTCACGTAAAATTATGACGTTGGCACCCAGTTAATAATACCTGCATAGCGATAGGTAACGGGGCGTTGTTAATTAACGCTTTCCCGAGCTAATTGTAACGATAAAATATGAACCCGTGGATGGACAAACAGACGGACATCCCTTGGGGTTAAATAGGAGAAATAGAGCGAAGCAGAAGGGTTGCCCAGGGCTGTGCATATGTCGTTGACGTACACGCGACACCCTCGTCCCCCTTGACAAAAGGCCATTCTTCACCCTCTAATTATCGCGGCTAAGACCGATTAAGAAATCGCCCTTAATAAATACCGAGGGTGAAAATCTCATTAACATCGAAGAATCATCCCTTGATTGTTATTTTTATTATTGAAATAATTTGAAAATTTTAATATCATCTGAAATGTAATTAATCAAACCGACCGTTATTATATGTACGTTATTACATTGGGTAAGGTATTTATGTATGATAAACAGTATAATTCTCCCGCGAGCTATTTGCATACTACTGTTCGACGCTACCAATTAAACCAATCAGGTAGCATTACGGGGCGAGAACAGATGACGATCTAATTCAACCTACTGCCGGCATTGCTTCCAGAGGGTGAAACAAACGTCTGGGTCGATCGTACGTATTAGATACCGTATACGTAGATGGGATATAGGACTATGTATATTATCAACGTTGTACATACCAAGGTAATACACATAAGGTAGATTGTAGATTGGCTGGCTGGATAACACGGCCAGGGCGTGAAACGCTCTTATTATACCAATTACTATTTTATTACTATCGTCGACTACCTCACGTTGCTATTATTTGAATTATCCACCCGTTACGATATAACGCACTGAGTATATACGGTTTATGCCTTGTATAGTAATTTAATTTTCCCGCGCTTTTCATAACCTTTTACTACACGCGTCCTTCCGCTTGACTCTTGTAATAAATCTAAGGAGTAATTATATTATGTATTATTTATTTATAGTGTGGCGAACTTTTCTAATTTTTATGTTTACGTATGATGTTAGACTTTTGAATAGTCCCGCCATAGCAGACGAAACGCCCAGTGGATTCGGTTGGAAATAGCGCAAGGAGTGCTTGTATCTCTATGGAACGGGACAGGCCTGACGGGAAGCGTGTTTCGTACAATAAAATAATAATAATGGATAGAGTTATCTGTTGGCGGCGCTGGGCTTCGTAGCTTTGACGACAAGAAAGCCGCGCGGTGATCCATCTTAGCTGCCAACTCACAGCATAGTCGCACTCTCACGAGAAGCGCAATCCGACTGCTCTGTCGGCCATTCCCGTTTGGATTCGTTGAGACATACATATGGTTATGGTGAGTTTAGATCGAGTAGGTTGGTAGCTTTGATTTTCCGGAGAAAAGTCGAGCAGCTTGTCAAACGGAAGCAGCACTGCGTGGTGGTCAAGGATTTGTCAATGTTGAGCGAAGAGGTTAACAGATTGGAAATACGTGAGGGAGTCTATTGTGGTATAATTATGAAAGCAGGGTTAGTGCTATAACTTTGATATCGTTACGCAACGCACGTCGGTAATCATTATTAAAGATATCAACAGATGTGCCCTGGTAATATATTTAGGTTTATACTCGACAGACGTTTAATTGCACTCCCGTGTGGCTACTGTATACTTTATTATTGTAGAACGTGAAGGTATTCATGTTCCGTAGTATACACCTTGTTGATACGCCTAGGGATATCTAGTGACTTTAGTGTATGAACGCGTAGCAGTTCGTCTAGGGAATTTTTCTGAAAAATTTTGTGAATTGTTATTTACTGTACTGTGTGTTTAAGTGGGGTGCGTTCAATGATCAGAGGAAAAAGGACTTTGAAAATTCTATGTAGATGGGTATAACGTTATTATTCCAAGTGGCTGGATTCGTATAAGGCTGGACTCTCGATTCTGGAAGCGAGCCCTTTTGGCTGTTTCCGGTTCGTCGAGAAAAATTCTTTTGAACCCTTCGCTGTAATCCCTTTTCGCAGCCATTCCTGGTAATTACGATAAATATTTGAGCAGCCGTCGTACTGTCGCAGTGCAACCCTTGCTGGTTGAAATGAGCCGTGAGCCACGCGATGCTAAGGCCCTCTGGAAATAAGTATTCGCAGTTACAACAAGGTAAGCGCTTAGAAATCGGATTGCTCGCGAGAAACGTTTGAACGAGCAGAATAATCGTACTGTGCTAATCGGCCCTAATGGTCGGCTAGGATGGCTTTGTCGTTTTTAAATCCTATAAATATTTTTCCTAATATTTTCGAAAACAGTGCTGCTACCGTGAAAGAGGAACCTTTTGGAGAAAGGACGAGGAACTGTTCCTGACGAAGAGCTCGATGGAATCGATGCCGGTAAAAATCCTTTGACGTGCACAGACTGCACTAAATTTTTGGAATTTTTGGAACCCATTTTATACCCATGGTAATTGTTCTATTTTATCCTGTTTATCTTTTTTTTTTATTTTGGCAAGTTTGTAATATATACGTTTGCAGTTTAATTTGATTGAACAGAAAATAATAGTTTTAATAATTTTACTTAACTTTTTTTTTTTATATAATTTTGAATTTTTATAACTAACATTAGCTCTCTTTCCTACACAGGTAACAACAGGGGTTTCTCGTTTTTGACACGTTTCTCAAAACACAAACTACAATATGTCCAAATACAAAATGGCTGAAAAACAGCAGGTAGGATACCAGTGAGTATATCAGAAAGAAAAATATAATGTAAGCAGTTCTTGATCCACTATGGTGTCAGTCGGTGGATCCGTGGGAACCCGAAGACGCTATCGAGGACGGGATGTCAGGAAACTGACTAACTGACAGCCGGGTTGACATTTTCGCCGAAAATATTTGAACCGTTTTTTAATTTCAGGTAGGTAGACATACCTCTAAAGGAGAGTCTGCGACAATCCTGTTCGGTAGAAGAAGAAGAAGCGATGAAAGAAAAGGACTAGAAGAAGCAGTCATGGAAGATGAAGAAGAAGCAGAAGAAGAACAAGAAGGTGAAAGATGCGCCAAGAAAGATAGGCTCGCGCGGCTATGTTGGATAGTAAAAAGTCCTAATGGACGACAAGGTACAGATAACCCAAGGACTGTAATGGATATCCCTGCCGAAGTTTTTAGTAAACAGTTCATTTGTCATTTGGCTCAAGCGACGAGAGCATCCTTGACCCATCATCATCATCATCATCATCATCATCATCATCACCAAGAACCAGTAACAGCAGTCATCACCTCAGAGATTTAGTTTTTAGATGATTAAGTCTTTTCAATTAAAAATTCTTTACAAATTCTATGACTCTTATACACATTCTGAAGAATTGAGTCTGATTAAGTATAGACAAAAAACTGGGTTTGTTTAAGCAATTTGTTAATGGATATCAAATTTTTGTGACTTTCGACCATAGAGTATTGCTAATATAATGCTTAATCAATGTATGACAGCTGTCAAACCTGACTGGTGCATTTGAGCTGAATGACCCTGTGGAGAGATCTGTCGCTGTGGTGGCAGGGATTCTTGAAGAGAACGAAGAGACGGTGCACCGTTCTCAAAGGCACCGCCAGAGAGACGTCGTATCGTCGAACCGGACCCAAGCAAGTCCCGACATCTTCACTTGTCTGCTGCCTATTAGTAAGTCCCGTCACAACCCGCTAATGACCGGCCCAACCCCGTTCCTTAGGTTCTCCACCCTCTCACTGAGAAACCGAATAAGTAGAAAGAAGATACGAATATACGAGTATAACAAAAGCTAATACTTTCTAATGCACACATTATGACTACCTTACATATTCAAATTAACCAAATAGAATTAATATGATTATTATCAATGAATAATTTTAATTGAATGTTTAAAAGAAATTTTCAAAAATCTATCAAAATTGTAGGAATGGAGTAAATCACAAGTCAAAGTAGAAGATACGGATGGACGATGAAGATGGAGGAAGAAGAAAGGACAGTTGAAATAACTGAGTGTCTGGTGGCAGAGTTAGCGATTAATAAAAGGAGAAAGTATATACTGTCTCTGTAAAGTAGAAGAAAGAGAAAAGTTATTCGAGAAGGGGAACCCCCTGCAGATGGTAAAGGGTTTACGGTCCGTCAGACTCGCATACATGCCGGGCGTCGTTTCTTCCACGTGAGCGTCCAGCTGGTATCGGGCATGCAATCACACGGAGGATTAAGGAGGTGAGGCAGTCGAGGTTCAACCTGGAGGAAAAGGTGAGTTCGTGTTTGTCTTTATTTTCAAACGAGTCGAAGAGAAGGCCGCGCGCGCGCAGCATTGCTGACGGATTAGCCCGTCATCCTAGGGAATTTCTTTACCTTCTTATTTTCCGATCGCTCTTTTTCTTTTATTCTCTTCTATACTTTTCTTTAACTTTTTCGAACCTTCCACCTTCAGTTGGTACCAGTGCAGATGGACTTACTACACGTATAGGACACGTATGTGAAAAGTATGTATTTAAAATTTTATCAGATATAAGTGTAATTTTCATTTATTATATAATTTATTGTTTCTTTTTTATTCTTCCTAGGAGATCCGGAATTCTAATCCCCATGGAGAATTTTTCTATTGTGATACTGACTCACAGCATTATTGTCAAGGTGTCTCGGATCGATACTTGGAATCGTTCAGATGGATCTAGGATGGTAAACCAGTAACGTCCTCTAATGGAATTATCAGCCCGACAAGATCCAGGACTCTTTTGTTGACGCGCGCACGTGGACGCGTCTTACTCCATTGTGGATCCACGGACTGTCGTCTCGCTCCTAAATCAAACCAAAGGAAATGAAACGAGATGATACAGTCAAAGGAGACATTGCATCACGGAATCAAAGCTCCCTTGGCTTTAAGACTTGATCATAATGCCTCCATTACTCGCATCGCCTACACTCACGCTCTAATAAAACTTAAGCCTTGGGCTGTGTACAAAACTTGTAATATATCTGGTATGTATTTTTATCACTACGAAGCGTTAAAGAACTAAGTTAAAAAGTGTGTCATACTTGACTGTCATTATAACAGTTTAATTAATGATTTTTTTCAGACCATTGCAAGGATGTAGAAGAGTGGGAACGTAGCTGATAAATTTCTTTGAATTTCTTGTTAGATCTTCTACAATCTCTTTGTGATCCTCTGATCTTAGGAGGAGAATGTATTCCATTGGATTCTCTAAATGATACGAGCTCCAGAGTGGATGCTGTGAACTGCAGACTCTCGGACGGCTCGTGCAAGTCACGAAATCCATTGTGTCCTACCTTGAGATCTTCTTCGTGGTCTTTTATTTTGGCCCGTTACGGCAGATATAGTGGCTCTAGTGGCCGCACTGTTGATAAAACAGATAAACGCCTCAGGAACGTTCCCCGACGATGGTATAGTCGCCTTCTAGACACCTGGACACCCGGACAACTGCCTGCTTCTTTGGACACCCCGCGAAGAGCATCGATACGGTCATTGAAATAAAACAATTTCAATATAATAAGTCCTTCCTATGGAGGCACTGACTCAATAGATTTTTCTGACTGGTCTCGCTCCCATGAGGCCCAAGAAAACTATCCCTCTTGGACACTGTGTACTCTGACTCCTCGCTACAGGTACTCTGGATAAAGACATTTATTTAAACACTCACGGGATCATCTTAAGATACCGGAAAAGGAAATCTTATGTTTACTCTAGTATGGATTTCTAGGACTGTCGCACAGCATCCTTGGACCCTCTGTGAAAACAGGAACAGGATTGGACCAGACGAAGTTATTCACTGAAAATATTTTGTACCTGCTGAACTCGTGGGAAGAAACTAAATTTGGATAACTGGTACTCCTTTTTTGAAAGGACAGATATTACCTCACAAGGTAATCATGCATTGTTAATGGATTTTTGAAGAGGTTACTTTCTTCACTCTGAAAGATGCCGTTTACTAGTTAATTATTTGTCTGCCAGGAATAGTGGGATGCATATTTTCTGCATTCTTTGAAATTCAAAAATCCAGCTCCGCTGTTGCGCCAAATGAAGTCACAACTTGGACAGCGGGTGGCCAAGGGATTGCAGGCTTCTCGTGGCGTAGGGAAAAGATCACGAGGAACCATTGTCAGGCGGTCGTGAGAGGCGTGGGAGCATCACGGCGGTGCCTTTCATCTTGTTTCACCCTCGCGCCACCCTTCGCCCGTCAACCTATTGTGACATGACACCCCCGCGGTGCCGTGCACCAGCCCTGACCGTGCATACGGGACGGCTACCGTCTTCTTCGGGATCCTCATGAAGTCAGAGAAGTTAGTAGGGTAAAAGGAAAAAAAAAAACGAAGAAATGGATGGCAACGCTTAAAGAAAGGCCCAAAGAAAACGTGCCGACACGTAACTAAAGTGCGCAGATCTCGCGCGAACGCTTCACTATGAAGTGGGGTGTCAAAAGTGCCGACACCTGATCATTCACTGTCTACCATTCTTTAGCAAGAAGAAAAAGGAATTGGTACCAAAATGACAACAATCTGTATCGATTATCCAGGTAGTCCAGGTATAGTTAGTACAGTACTAAAATATGAATGGACCACTAGAAAAATATAAGTCCCTAGCAAGGGTTGCTGTATATTTATAATACGGTAGCTGCTGGGCTTACGGAAAAACTCATTTGGAATTTTTCTTCAACAGTTAAAATTAGATTATGCTTGATTAATGAGATGGGATCCTGGTAGCGCCGCTCTGAGCACAGATCCTGCTACCTGGACACTTTTAAACAATGATCTTCCTCACGGTGGGGGTTACCATTCTGGTAACATCATTAATTACTAGCTACTTTTCCCTAGGGAAACATCACGCTCTAAGGTTATCACGTTAAGAGTGATCGATAATACAAGATCAATATGATAATTATACATTTGAAAAGGGCCAACAAAAGTGACAGACGTATATGGGTAGCATATATGAAATTCGCAGAATTGTTAAAAGATTCTAGTCTGGATGATAATACTAGTGGCATCAGGCTGCCGCATAGTTGCAGATCAGATTAAAACTGGACTTGAGAAATCTCTCATCTACTGAAGCTGGATGAGCTACTTTGGTCCAGGACATCCATCATTCCCACAGAGCATCCTTCATTTCGCGCATTCCCTTCCTTCTTCAGCATCAGAAAAAGATAGTCCAGGTCCATTTTAAATTCTTGTGTCTCACGCAGTCCGGTGTCTTTTGTTTTTCCCTAGATAGCAGAAAGAAAAACAAGAAAAATTCCCCAGACAAGACTAAAGATGATTCTTCAAGCTACCCACAAGGCCCAGAAGTCCCATTCTTGGTACATACACTTAAAACCCTAGTCTACCGAGACTAAAATGACCAGGAGGGGTTTCTTTTTCTCAGCACGAATCACCCTGTAGATGAGAACTACGATAGGGACGCCCACATATACATGAGAATGCCGGCACAATGCGGCACTCGGCCTTTGGCTCCATTATACAATTCAATTTGTTAATAGCACTATCGATACATCGAGATGGATGGATATCTTTGGAGTAGAAACAAAGGGGCGGTGCACCCTAGTAAGAAATCCTTTTAGCAGACAATGCGCCGACAGTGCAGCATCCTGTGAGGGTCCATGTAAATGGCGACAGAATAGAATTCGATTGATGTAAATAGACTCGCTACTCGGAAGGGCTGAAAAAAATTTGTTTAAATTCATTTTAAAAAATATCCAGGTTACGTGCAGTTCACAGTCACATGGAGGATGCGGGGGTGACGGTGGCTCCAGAAGGTGGAACCAAAACCGCAATAAGGTATGAAGGAAAGCATTCTTCACAGAACTATAATATTGTTCACACATAATAGAAGGTAACCTGACCGACTTATCAATAACCACGTAATTATAGTACTAAAGAGTTGGTAGTGCTCAAAACAAGCCATAATAAGACGCAGGCGTCTTTCCCACAAGTAACCTTATATCCCTGTCGTGGTGACCCGTGCCGTCCAGACTCTAGTCTTTGAGCATTCAGTTTTGTCCGAGCAGACTCCATTGAGTCCATAGCCACGTTCTGTTTTCCTACGCTCTTTTAGCGGTGCGGGCATTGTTCGCGAATTAATTTATTACGGCCCAATTATCAGCGCGTTGACACCGCTGCAGGAAGACTTAAAATTCCCTAGGTAGGGTACGTATGTATACATATATACATACCTTGCCTACGGTATCTAGGGGAATTATCAGACAGCGTTAAGGGGGAATTTTAAATCTGTCTAACCTTTTTGTATCTGCCGAATGTATTGTTAGGTTATGTAGTTAGGTCAGGTGGCCTATCGTTATCTTACTTCGAGCCTTTGGACAGTCCACATGAAAACGACTCGCGGTACCTAATAAAAAGTAAGACATCCAGTTACACAGTTCAATGGCTTGTTCGACCGAAGTTTGAGTGACAAGCTATGAGCCACGGCATGAGAAGAGGCATACCGGACCGCGCGGCACATCAAAGCCACTAATGCGCACCTCCCCCATCCTCATCTTCTACCTCATCCTCATGCAACGCCGCCACTGCCTCGTCCATAAGCTCCTCGACTCGATCGACGGCCCCCACTAGGAGGACTGAACCTCGCGTGGCCCCGATGAAGTCCCAATGAGGCCCTGATGAGGCCCGTACCGATCAATTTACGCCCCTGTCTCTAGTATGCACGGGAACGTACCAGACTAGTCCTCTATTCAAAAGTACCCGCCGAACAATGCAGGTACTCGGATTCTTTTATTTTTTTGGGCCTTACCAAGTTTAGGCATACGTTTCCTCGTGTTGATGAGAACTAAATATTTTCTTTCTAGTCAGGATTTTTTCGTTATTTTTATTCACTGTCGATTAACGTTGGTACCAGTTGAATGTGACTTTGGTATTAGGAAGATGTATATATATATATATATATATATTGTTTTTTGGGACTGATTTTGATTTGTAATTTTTAAAGAAATAAGCTTTATACGTATAGTAGAAATGGAGTATCGAGCGTGGCGATGGAAGACGATCAATGGAGGCATTAATTCCAAGAGAATTCTACGGCCAATAAATCTGTTTGCAATTAGCGGACGCTGCACGCGACGCGAGTGAGAATAAATGACGTCATAAGGAACGGGGCTTGGTTGGCCCCCCCGTTGAGCCTAGAACCCTCCAGGTCCCGCGAACCCGTGCGCTCTCAATAAATATCCCGCGGGTCCACCGGTGCCCGGGGCCCCTGATCTACAGCCCCCGAGAATGTGTAATGGAGATATCACGTATAAGGCCCCGCGATGCCTTATGCAAATAGGATTGCCCTTTACATTTTCGCGCGATCCTCTGCACGGTAATTGGCTTTTGCCGAAATTACCACCGAAGGATTAATATCCACTTCGAATTCCCCTACTTACGGATTACCCAGTGAATACTTGAGGCTCCATTAAAATATAGATGATACCAACCTAACACTTATATTCACCCCACTGCGTGAGATATTAATTAGAACGCGTGACTGGCGCTTCTCCATTGGGCCCCTCTAGACGAAAAGGGGACCGCTCCACTACTCAATTCCCAAAGATAGGTGTCCAAATTATTTCCCTCATCCACAGGCTCAGCCACATAAATCTACGGTAAAAAATATTCAAATTTCATACAGCAATGTTATAACGATAAAAATCCAATAAAAATGTTTTATAACAATTTTACTTCTCTAATATATGTATATATATATACATACGTATATCCAATTGACGTTCTCGTGTAACGAGTTCATATCGTGAAATGTCTGTAAGTTACTTCACCATAACCTGTACCGAGTATCTCATGAAAAATTACTAGTAACTATATCAGTATCGTCTTCCAAGTGTATATCGTTGTAAAGCTTAGTACGTTATACCCTGCCATATAAGAATTTTACAGGAATAAATGATAAGTAAGCAGCGTGTGGTTGGTTAACGTGAGTCCAGTAAGTAAACGTAAGAGGAAACCAGGTATTCCATACGAAATCCTAACCATTTATATTTCTGTATCCATGTTTCACAATGTGTAAGAGAATTAAGGAAAAAGAATTCATAAGAGAACGGTTACCTGAAGATAGTACAGTACTCATTTCACCAGATGGCGCTGTCCGCACACCGTGGGGAGCTTCCAGCGACAGCTATTTCATATATGTGTAATTAAGGCTTGAATCTTGTGTACTGGCTCGAGCAGTGTCACTTATTACCTTTTTCCAACAATTATGGTAATGTTATAATATCAGTCTATCTACAGGGTTATTTACGACAAACGCATTATCTGTAGTTAGTGTGTCTATTTGATTTCTATGGTAGAATCGCCTTCAGACGGTCGCGAATAACCCTACACGTACTCATCGTTATGTACATCTGTATCGGACGTGTGAAACTTTAAGGTTAGGTTGTATAACTGGCTGTGCATAACGAGTCATGCCTCTTTAACGGTAATTAACGAGGTAACAACTTTTTTTTTCCTCTTTCTTTTTATTACACAACTATTTGTATGATTTACACGTACGTATTTACATATTTTTTTGTTGTCTGTTAACAGTAAATAGTAGAATAGAATAGTAGTTGCTAACAAGGTAGAAAGTTATCGTAGGATTTTGACCGATGACCGGTTAGGATTTTTTTTCTATTTTTGTTGAAGGAGGGGATTCACTCACAAGGCACGCTTTGCATCTTAAAGCGGTTTCCCATAGCAGCGAACGTTGTGAACAGGCACGTGAATGACGAGACGGGGCCATGTGACGAAGTTTTTCAAACAAACCGTCTAGATTTGTAGCGCCCAGGGATAACAGACGGGACGTGCTCCGCGCATGGTCTCTCGAGTATTTTGATAAGGCGTCCCGGTGCGTCGAGACGGACCAGAGAGTAGCATTGTCGCTCTGCTCGAGTGGCTAATATTGGGATTTACATAATTAGATTCCTATTATTTTTTCAGCCCTTCCAAATTCTGCGACACGTGCGCACGAAACACAACTGGTACAGATAAAGAAGACAACAATCCCATTGCTCACGTTCCTTACGAAAAAGTGTAGGAATAATATTTCACGTACGTATATGTATATAGGAATATATAGATAAAATTTATTTTTAATTTTTTCGACCCTCGATACGCGATCTCTTATGACTTATTCAGCCATTCACCCCAGCATCCAATCCGCCCTTTGTTTCTCATTTCTGGATCTTTTTACAGAGAAACGTGATCCACGAAAAAGACCCGGAGCATAGTATCCTCGTCTAGAAGATCTAAGGATAAGAGGGATTCCGTGTTCCTACCCGGAGTAACGGATCCTCGGTTAGGTCCTTCATTGGCCACCACGTGCCTAAGTACTACCAGGAGGACGCGCAACCCTCTTCAGCATCCTCGTGCTCACGCGCCAATCCGGAAGCGGAAGATTCCTCTCAGGAACGAGCCCAAGAGTGTACTTAACCCTTGGAGTGATCGAAGCGATCTGAAATATGATCATCAGGATCCCTTAACTGCTTGAAAAATTCGTCCCTGTCATCCCTGACTCTGACAGCTATGACTGTCACGTGGAACCAGTAGACATTTCAGCTTTCTCCTAGAATTCTTGGTGATTTCTGGTAACTGAATGTTCTTATTATACGAACTGGTGTTTACTGTGTGGACTATCGTTTACACCACAGGGAAACCTCGAATGGGACCTAGTAAAATCGTAGGACCCCGCATTGACAAATGTCCGGGAACAATCATTAATACGGATTACGAGCTGTATTACGTTTCACGATCAGACGACACTGTTTTCCCCTCAAGCTATTTTCGAGTAATCCCTCGCGCAAACCAACAAACAGTGACAGCTGTCGACGTCGCGACGCTTCGTTCTATTCATTTTCGGTTACTGCGCGAGGAGAAGGAGGAAAGTGATTTTTTTGCCAGATTTTCTTAGCACTTTCTATAGTTGATTGACAATTTGGAAAGTAAACGATAAGAGATTTAAGTGAGGAGTAAACAAAATTTACTATAATTGGACTAACGAATTTTGAGATATATTTTAGAAAATTTGACAGAATATTGTCGTAGGATACACAATGATACAAGGAATTATTAGGAATTTCCAAATTTAAGACGTTGAAATCCTTTGAAAATTTTGGTATCCTCTCGAGACGGCATTTTACACTGCAAATGAGATTAGCCTAATCGAAAAAAATCCCTAGAATCCTATAATTCGCAATTATACTAGTTCACTGGTAACAAATCCTCAGGTCCTACAAGTACAATGAGTTCAAGTCGTTTCTCGAGATTGTCGCAATTCCTTAAATCGTTCAAGGAGTCCTTGAGTTTTTAAAAAAGGATTCGACAAGAACGTAAAGAAATCACAAGCGCGAAAACCAGCCCAAGTAAATCCTTTTTGGCGAGCAATCCTTTTATACCAATGGTAAATCTCTACTTCTTGATCCTTTTTCTACTTTGCTACTTTCACTCTCTCACTCTTCTTCTCTTTCTCTTCTCCAGCATACCGGAAAATGCACCTGGCCGCAAGGACTCAAACGTGGTTCACCTTTCACGCGAAACAAGATCGCACCAATAAGATTGTCCTGTGTTACTATCTACGATTAATCAAAAAGAGTTCCATGAGCACTGGAACCACCGCTCTCCACATATCCTGGGGACAGATGCGTCGCCAGGGTAGAAATTCGTGAGGACGTATACTACAGTATATATGTATATACATACACCATAGACGATGAGAAACGTAACAGGAAGCCGCGCGGACTGGCTAATCTGAATGGCAAATATTTGGATTGTCGCATTCATGGCATTGATACATCGAGTGCAGCTCCCGGACGTGGCAGGGAGAGAATTGGCTGTTTACATGGCGTTCGGCTTGCAGATCCTTTTGAAAATACAGCCGGGAATTCCGGCATTAAGATGCCAGATAGCCTTGTCCAATAGGACACCATGGATTTCGTAATGGGAAATGCACGGAACGGGACAGATGCCAAAATGTAGATACATCTTAAAGACCTTTTTGAGCAGTAGCTGTATAACTGGTATATATAGTAACTAATATACTCCACTTAAAAGCATATAAAATGGACTTGTAAGAAATGACATATACATATGTATGTATTTATAGGTGTTCATATTGGATATTACACCCACAATGCTATAAGATCATTATAGGTATATTCACTGAATCTTCTTCAGCCAAGGATTATACCTAGTGGATGATTCATACATCAGATTGATAAAGCTTGAATTCTTTAAATTCGATCTTCTATAACGAGTAATGGTACGTATATACTAACTGCTAAATGTATGCAGTAGGAACGTTCTTAATAACAAAGTTTTTGTAGTACAATAGGATCATCGTGGACCGATGAGCACCGATCTGCTTACCTTGGACTCTCGACTCCTCTCCTAGATGAGGACGATGAGATATGGTACCAATATGAAAGAAAAGGATAGATAGAGTCGTTGAGTACCTAACCTAAAAGAGAAGAGAGAAGTTGGGTCTTGGAGCTGTCAGATTCTCATACGCCTGAGTGAGAGAGAGAAAGAGAGAGAAAATGAGAGAAAGATTAGCTTCTTAACCAAATAGGCTCAGCTTAGTCTTCACCGTCGGCTCGACATTCTCGATTTTCGAGGAGGTAAGGATTGTCCTTTAGGTATAATAAGATATACTATATCTACATAGCTATTACTATAGTTAGGTTAGGTACGTACACAAGTAACAGTGAATTAATCTGTTTAGCGGTCTCGCGGCTTAACTACCCTGGACCAAGTTACCCTTGTGGTTATATTTACTTTATGATCAGCATCTTCCTCGGGATGGTCCTGGTGGAGAAATCAAGCGGAAGCCCGCTTGCATTCCTTCCGGATGGCACGACGTTCCCACGTACATAGACATTTTTATTCCTTTAGTCATTCTTGTCCTATGACGTTCTCTAGGTGCTACCTAGTGCATGCATATACTCTATGCGATATATCTATACTTCTGTATCTGCTTTCTCGTAGCTATTATACAAGATATCCTGCAGGAAGAGTCTGGAGGAATATAGGGTGAAGATGGTACCTATATACTTGTCTACCTATGTACCTCGTAACAGACTCAAACTCCCAAGGACTTGTCAGGAACGACTTCGCGGCTCACCGCGTCGATCCTAAGCCGACGGTAATGTGACGTCCACCTGGTAAATAATCGAGAATATTCAAGCCTCCATTTTCAAGTTCTTACTAAGGTCCTTCGTAGTCCTTGTAATCTTTCCTGATCCTAGATCGTTGTCGCTGATTGAATCCACGTAATTTATAGAAAGAGAGGGTGGCTCTTGATATAATTATTAATTAAAGGGTTGATTAATTAATATAGGATACTTAGGATAGGTCCTTAGGATACTCAACGATTGTCATAATGTACTCATACTATTTATATTTTTAGCACCAGTGGATGATGTTTCGTGTTATGAAACCTGGTGAGGGTTTTCACCCTCAGGCCATAAGGGTAAGCTATAGGCACTGTGCTTTCGTGCACGGTCGTAACACCGAGCGTTCTTCGTCAATGAATCATTGATGAGTGAACGATGGGGTCGTGGGATGTCGCAGCTGTGATGGCGGCTCTTCTTCTGCGGTCGCGACTGCAACCCTTGCGCTTGCTCGCGATCCCTTCATACCTTCTGCCTTCAATTCCACCTTTTCCTTACCGGCATTTTGTCCCCTTTACTTCTCCCTGCAAAAACAGAAATAACAGGTGATCACGATATGGTTTACCGATATGCTTCACTGTTTACATAATGAATAACTAGCATCGATACATATGGGAAATGTTCCCTATACCATGTTGCACAATCTGCCCTTTTTAGTTCTGTATAAAAGTACTACCCTGGACTAGGTATGAATATACATTTCATTGATATATTATTCATATAAAAATTGTATTGATACGAGGATATCGATTAATATGGAATTTAATTAATTTCAGGGTGAAGTCTACTTTCTTATGGGGAAACATATGCGTTTTATTAAGTACAAAGTCACGTTGCGTTCCGCAAACAACTCACGTTTTTATAATGAATAAGTAAACGTGGGGGTATGTCACCTGCTCGGAAACACGAAGAACAATAATTTCTTTGAACAGGATGCATAATGGAAAGGATCATGTCTGTGTGGTTTGGCAAAGCCATCATCCTGCTGTCTATGATGTGAGCAAACATAAGAATCCTGGCAGGATACTCGCGTGTCTGGATTTACATACGTGATCGATAATACTTATAAAATTGATCGTTAAGTCCTTGCATAATGCGAAAGGCTTTCTGGTATTTTTTTAAAGAATTATCTAGACCCAACTTCTCAGTGGGTCCTACGGACCCAGTGGGACCGGTGAGCAGTTAATAAACTAATTCAATAAATCCGTGCTTAGAGGCACTTTTAGAAGAGCATCTCTCTTGCTCTGAGCTCGTAGCGGCGTTCACGATTAATTCGAATGAATTAATGTGAACCGCTGACACCGAGGCCCAGGGTTAAGTCGACCATTGGAGCCCTACGGCCTCTCGGGACAAATCTCTTCTGCTTTGTTCAGTAGACTCAACAAGGCTCCAATATCGCTGGAATTTTATTAAGGTATTTTTTCCAATTTTTAATATAACATATTACTGTTATACTCATTCTATATTTGTCTGCAGATATTTTTTGACCCACCTCTGTTTTCCTGAATGAACGAATCATACCACGAAATGACGATTTCGTACGAGGCCAATGAAGGAATTATGATTGGTGTGGGCTGTGGGGCCACTTGATCGCTTATTGACCACTGTTGACTCGTGTTGACACCGCAGACCTTAGTTAGGTGGATAAATATACGTAAGAGTCCCGGGTCAAGTGGATATCAGCACCGCCTCCGTCGCCCACGTCAGGTTACACATAGGTGCCAGCTACGAGGACGTGGATCTGGAAGCATACAAAATGTTGGTTAACTATCAAAACATCCTAATCCATCCATTTCTGTTTCTGCTTAAAACAAGTTTTTATAAACTAAAAATTGCATAAAATTATCAGGTTACCAAGAAACAGTACAGGTTCGGAAATTAGGGAATTTTATGCAAAATATGTAATTATACCTTAAAAGGTATCTGTATGATATACAGGGATTAAGGGTTGCTCCAGAAGGGGGTGTATAAATTAAATCCCAGACTGTACACTCCATTGATAATTCAAGCATATAAAGTGGCCAGTAAAGGCATTGCTTATAAAGAGAAAGAAAGAGTCAAGCAAGCAAGAGAGCATCAATCCATTTGGATGCTTAGCGAAGACGAAGCAATTATGATATTTGTCCCCATTAGGTGAATTGGGGTGGCGACTTGCGTGACCCCAACTGATCGCGGCGGTCCGCTAACTCGCGCAATGGGCCCGGGGTCAAATAAGAGCGCCTCTCTTCGTTATTCTCTTTGTATCTTTCTCTCTCTCTCCCTTTCTGTCTTTACTTCACCTCTCTTCTACAATCATTCATAATACTCACCGTCATACATCTACGTCCAACCAACGCGTACCTAATCTACTTTGCAGTGGATACATGAGTCATTAGCATAGCATTAGCTTACGATTATATATGTATATATACACGCAGGAGCGTATATACGTTTTTTGAAAATTTCCCATAAGTCACAAGATACTGTACCTAAATTGTATCATTTAATTGCTGACGATACCAGAATTAAGACCACCTCCGCATTGTGTCGTGAGAAATATAATTTTTTTTCTTTTTCATTTCTCCAGAAACTAGGTCGACAAGGAGATCACATTAGAAGGAAAGACTTGGCTAACAGAGTTCTCGGACTTGTCGTGGGCGCGTAACAAAGATCGAAATGCCGCTCGCTCTTCGAGAGTCTCACAAGAGTGACGTCCATGCGATACTAACGTGCGTGAATATATCTGGTGAAAAAGAGTCATTGTGAGAAGCCACTCGGCTGTCGCACGGAAAGGAAAGGAGAGCGTTGAAGAACTTCATTCAGGTGAAAAAGTGAACGCGAGGATTTATGTGCCGCATGTGGCATTTATGTACGTCACAAAATTCTTTTGTCACATTGACTGTCTTGTAAATACTGACAGTGACGATTATTATGAATTTAATGCATGACAATTGTATTTTCGAATGAGGTTAGGTACGCGGGTTGAAATTGGATAATTTTTATTAATTTTACTAATTGCCACATTTTTTCTTTCAGGAATACCAGGTGACTCATTTTTTCCTTTGGAGACTCTTCACCGTCTTATTCAAAGTGGCGAACGGAGAATCTCGACCGTCCAAGACGCTGAGAGATGAGAGAGCATCTTCTGGATCCGACTGAGAGAAGAGAAAGAGCGAGGGGAGAATATGAAGAGATAGCAGATAGAGAGAGTAGAAAGAGAGAGGAGAAAGAGAGGACGTCACTATCACCCTATTCGTTCACCTCTCACGAGGATTCGCGTCTGATTCGTTGCTTTCCAATGGCGTGGGCGGTTCTCCCAGGTATCCATATCCGGTTTGGGCAGGGCTCTACTTCACCCTCATCCTCATCTTCGTACAGCGTATATACATACATACTGGTGTATAAATACTAATAGAGTTCCAAGCAACGTAAATATATTTACTGTATAGTCTCACTTTGATTAGTGAATTTTTGATTGTGAATTAAAATCAATAAGTTCAATTATTTATTTATTTTAGAAAACTATTATTATTCAATACGCAATGTTATTCTACTAGTATAAATACCGTTTATACGTACTTCAATGGTTCTATCCTCTACAACAGTACTTTTAATATTATATTGTCAATGTAGCTTAAGGCAAGGCCCGTTGCTCGTCCGAGGTCCATTGATTTATAGTGTTTACATCAGTCATCCTCTTAATGAGGAATCATCCCTGTCGAAAAGTGTCTATCTATATTGTGTAGAGAGAACCAAGAAGTACCTTTTGGGTCTAACGAAATGGGTATTTCTTTTATAAATGGGCAGAAAGGGCGTTTCCGTACGTTGCGGTTGCATAGATTAGCGCCTGCGCGTACAACACTCATTAGCGGATTTATTACCCATTTTCTTGTTAAGGTTCACGAGGTACGACCACGCCCATTAAAATAATTTCTATGGTACAATCGAATATTGTTCTGAATCACGAAAGTAATTATATAAAATCTTTCGTAAATCTTATGGTTAAATAATCTTTAGTCCTTATACTATGCTTATAAGTTTCTTTGCAAATCCAATAGTGTCTGTTACTAATCTTATTCACTTTCTGTACTCGAAATCTAAAAATTCATGTACCATACTGTATACAATTGACAATATTGTTCATGACGTACAATAAATCTTGTTGCGGTTTGTCGCGTCACGCTCGTTTACCATGAGAGGAAAAACGATGAAAACTGTACTCCCTGTCGGTAAGGATCGTTAATCCATCTAATGGCGGCAGGTAGAGACCGGTATATTCTTTACTGTACTTATAAGGCACTAGTAACGAGAAGCATGTACCCAGATCGACAATGTTGTAAATTACATTGCGGTTTGCAATTGTCGCTACTCCTTACTCTTATGAAATGGTTAATTCTAAGCTACCGTGCCAATGGTCAGTCTTACTTCTCCTCCTCCATCTTGTAAGAAGGTTTTCTTCTTCCTCTACTTATTCATTCACAGTCTTCAACCTCTTCGCCATTTTCACTAATCCTCTCGTCTTTCAGTTTTGTTCAAATGTTTGGGAAACAGCAGTGGATTAGTTCACGTACCGTTTACTGAACTGATATACCCACTAGGGAAATTTTCTAAGTTCCAAATTCATTATACGTATGGGTATAGGTTAGAATTGAATTCTATACCGGAATTTCAAAAAACGATCTTTCGAGTACGTTCATTTCTTTGAGTGTTTTTAGTAGTTTTCATTTAGGAACTTTATTCTAGGGACTTTTTCTAGGGGCGTTTGTATTTCAACGTTTACCCCATGTTGTATTGTCGTGGCAACCCTCTTCTTATAGGGAATATGTCATATTCATGGCAGTCAGGACGTCATCTATGTTCCGTATGAATCGACAAACAGATGAGTGAGTTTGCGTTTTTTTTTTCAAGGGTGAAGAGACACGAGCTGATCGAAATGACAAGTTCAGAGGGTCCTAAGGTACCTGATAGATTCCAGCATCTGCTCCATTTATTCCATATTATTAAACTTGGCCATTATTATTTAATCCAAGCGTCTTAATATCTCTGGTACGTATAAAAGTACCACTTTGAGTAGGTACCTACCCTGTATATACCTGATCCACCCTTGAATATTCTTGAACCGTCAAATCGCTGTCAATCACAATTTTTTAACCCCGATACAGATCGTCGCATTAACCCTAAGGAATTTCAAAACGTATTCTCCATACCTATACATATATATGTACCCTTTTTTTTTTTTCAAAAAATTCCTAAAAATCTGAATCTAAAATGTAATCAGTAATTTTTTTTATATTTTTTTTTCAGACTTGACCAACCAGCTATTTCATAAAGTGTAATTGGTAATTGGCAGCAACTGCTCAGGATAATCTTATTACACATGTATCTTGAGCAGCCAAGAGGGTGTACATCCCAGGGGTAGAAGTGGCTCCAACCGAATGGCCAAGTGATGATGTGATTTAGCTCTTCAAATTCCCTGTGCAAAAGCCTGAAGTTCCCGTGCAACTTCACTTGAGGAATGTTCCAGCATCCAGCCAGCTGCAAGGTGCAAGTGCGTTAATAATTGCTCTTTGATTAGATTTAATCTCGTGAATCATTTCGAGTGCGGGTAATACTTGAATTTTCACACACAGGGATTTATGGGAACTCAACGTGAGATAGTTTCCACTTCGTGAGATACCATGTGGGCACCAGGTAAGCATTGAGGAAGATGTTAAAAAAAATATAAGGGAGCATAAGGGTAGAAGTATTAGGATCTCACGGGGGTTGTAATTTTTTGCGACACCCACACAAACCTAAGGGCTGATCCGCGTAGGATAAAATTTTTTCTTCATTTCAAGTGCGGTAGCGGTTTTTTTATTTTGTATTTTTTTTGGCTTTCTTTTTGACAAAAATAAGGTCCTTTCACAAAGGTGTTACACGTACAGCCAACCGCAATGTCCTTACTGGTTTTCTATCCTCTGAGATCTTTGATCCTGCTATACTTTTGGGACTTATTGGGTCCGCTGGTCGCTTCTCTAGGATCCAGGATAACGTTTAGATTTTTTTGGGACCTTTCACCGATCTCCTACGTTACAATGTACGTCAATTGTGAAGTGATGGAATGGGGTAAAAAGGTGCGAGTCCTTTGTCAAGCCGTTTACGTGGCTCGCGAACAGACAACCCTTTCAGCCAATCCGATTGGTCCGTAGAATCTCTGTTGAAATCTTATTATCCCAGTTTTTACGGAGGCTTCACAAAAATAGAAAAGCAACAAACAGCCCCTATTGTAATCCCAGCTTCAGGGGATGAACGTCAGTGGTTCTTAAACAACCTACCCCTAAAACGTTACAGTCACTATTTGCTCTACCGCCATATGCAAAACTATGCGGCATTCTATACGTAAAAAATAAATCTGACATAAGGCCCAATATTTTTCGGAAATTATAGACCCCGAGTATAGCGACAATTAAGAAAATCTTAAAATTAAACAATTCCAGTTGAGAACCCAAAGCTTACTACGCTCCTGACTGTATAAATAGCGTTATAGTTTGACACTCCGCAGCTTCCCACGCAAGTCCCAACGCCCAGTGGGTCCGCTGAAAAATATTTTTTTTCGGGCCCAAAGGACAATCACACAGATTTCTCACTGGACGAACGTACAAACCTATAATTCCTGACAAACGACTCCTTGTCCAAGAGCAAAGAACTCTAATCGTACAAGCAGTTCGAGTCGACAGATTTCAAGTACAGAGTGAACAGAGTCTCAACTCAGGTCAAAAAAAAAAAAAGTTGAAGAAAACAAAAATTACGAACAATTGCTGAACGCAGATATCTCAGTGTGTTCCTAAATAAGAAGAAAACATGGCCGTCACTTTCGAGGGTATAATTGACTTGTTTATTTCACGGTATTGTCACGAGCAGTGACCGTGTTACCACAAATGTTTCGGGCCCCAAAATCGTAACGCGGCAGCTGGGGGCCCCCCTTTTATTTCTCCCTTATGCACGTCGAGTTCCTCCTGTGCGAAAACGAACCAGTCCAGTACGACAGCGATATTATAACATCGTACGCCTATTTGTTACACGATAAATATGTAACTGGAACACAATGTCATCCCTTGGTACCGAAGGACCCATGGGGCCCAAGAGGGTGATGCACTCGATCCAAAAAGGGGGATGTTGGAAACATTAAATCACAGGAGGAAGCGTATATAACTACTGTCCTTGGTAACTCGCATATTCATATACACTAGTATCCATATATATATATATACATCGTACATATCCATATGGATACACTAAGCAGATGGCACCCCTAAAAGTCAAAAGTTCCCAAATAAGGGTTTACCTACAATAACACTGTACACCATTCATGAAAATTAGCTAGTAGATTTTAATACAACGGACAGTATATACTGGTTGTTTAAAATAACAATTTTTTAGGGTCCCTTTCTTCAAGGGTTCAAATTCTTTTTTTTCTGTCTTACTCAGTGACGACAATTTGTATTTTACGCGATCGAAATACGTTATGTGAAAAGTACTTGTCCCAGTCCGTAATCCACCGTATCTACTGTCTTTACAATGTATTATACAAGGAAGCCGGACTGGGGTCGAGAGTTACGAGTCTGATCGATATTAGAATCTAGAGTCTTGTGTATCTTTTACGTTGGTATACGATTCTTTTTACATTAATAAAAAGCACGGCCATAGTCGGCCGGGACACTTAGTTACCGCCATAATTGGATAATTTCGACGAAATAATGTGGCTCATCTTTATACCTCATGGCAATCTTTAGGACCGCTTTTAATAAATGATAAGGCCTATTATGGCGGTACAAGAAATCGATGAAGAACCAGTCATAAGCCGTATAGAGAATCTACGATTTTATTATAAGAGAATAAAAGAGCTTTTTACCTATCCGCTTACCATATCAAATTATGTGTACGGTTATAGAGTGGATTTTTGAAAAATGAAATTTTGAGAAATTCATATTTTTAATAATAAAATATACCAATTTTTCACCACTGAAACGGAATCGATATCTTTCACATCGATCTGTCTTGTAATATAAAATAGACGCGACAAACTTGCCCTTATACGTATAGTAGGTATACCGGGTGGGATAGTTAAAAGTTTTCATTAAAAGTCAAGGGCATTACCTAGGATGGTTACTTTTAGTCGAGCCACCCTTAGCGTTGGGGGTTACTTTGCCAAAATTTTGGAACAGCACTCCAAATCCAAGTGTGTAGCAAATTGTGTTATTCTCTGGTCTTTCTCTGGTAGTCACTTTTTACGTACTTGTAAGTCTGTCGTATTCCCATATATTTCAATGTAAAAACAATAGACTTGTAAGCACGCAAAAAGTGACTACCGTAGAAAGGATAGGGAATAATACAATTTGCTATACACTTGTATTTGCAGTGAGACCAAGAGGGTTAAATATTCAGGGGTAGTGTCAACTCGTGTCTGTACGATATGCAATATTAACTGCTAATATTAGAAATTATAAGAAAGCCATAAGAGCGACTACTTGAAATACAGTTTCATGGACGTATGGAAATTATACCGATTTACGATTAATAAACGTCCATAATTGCGCAGCAGTTGATACGAATTTATAAAAGTAACATTATTTAATTTATTACAGGGTTAAAATTATATTTTAGAAAATTAACAAACTGTCTAAAGACATTGACTCGACACTGTTAATTCCTGTAAAATGAGTTAAGGGGATGAAACGGTACCATAGCTGAATATATCCTATTAGTAAGGCGCGAAGGCCCAATCCTATTTTCCGAAATATTTACGACAAGGCCCAAGTTGTAAAACCAATATGAATCCAGTAATACCGAGCTTACAACTATATAACAGTACTCGTGTTTACGATAACTGTATTACTATAGTTTTCTTTAAAGATTCCATATGAAAATCTTCAAAGTTGCATGATCTAAGCCAATCGATATTTTGTAGTAACATGTAATATATATATATACACACACAAAATTGAATCACACCATATACAAAATCGAAGTTTTCTTAGAATATATGGTTCATATGTAATAACAAAGTATGATATTTGCAGGCGCGTGTTCTGTGCCATGGGTTGAGCAGAATATATGTAGTGGCAAACTATCATTATAGGTTTGTCCATAACTACGTATCGTGTCTCAGTAGGGCGGTGATCGGTATACTCTCATGTGGGAGTGTGCCCACCTGCCCTGACCTGCACATCCAGCAAGTCCTTAAATACATACCAAATGAACGAGCATTTATGTTTACGCGCCTATCAATATTATATATGAATTATTAAAGGATAAAACTCTAGACGAACACGCAATATATATATATATATCGACTGGTTAAATCCATTATAGCGACATAGCAGGGAAGTTTGAGTGGTCGACTTAGGTTATGTGATATCGGCGAGAGTCGCTAACGGTTTATCGATATCGAGGATCGATTATTGCGAACAATAGTGAATACTTGGTAGAGATTAAAATATCCATTTCAATATGATCGATGTATCCATTTCGAATCGATCGATAAGATTGTCTTTCCTCTCTGGAGATGGAGTCACTTTCATTTCTTTTTTACTTACCACCAGACAGATCGATCTAGTTCGGAAGTTCCTCACCGGGCTTTGTCCGCGTTGCTTTATTTTTCATGCGAGTTACCGCTCTCTTATGTTTTTCGTGTTTCGTGGATCGAGAAACTTAAAGACCTCGTAACGTCTCTATCGTGCAGACTTCGGCTGAATCGTGCCACAGGCTTCTCTGCTGGAGCCTCGAGCGGCACCTTTGTATCATTTAATATTTAAAAACAAGCCATAAATATGTCGCCTCGCGTGCTGCTCCGAGTAAAACGTAGCCGCCGGATTACCGCGGCTTCTCAAAAGCAAGACGAATGCTATGTTGAAATCTTAAGGTGTTAATGATATTGGGCTGCCCTGCTGCTTAAGGATATACCTTGGCTATAAGGTTGGTACTACTTAATATACATTGCATGCCTGATACACGGGATCTTGAACAATGGCGTTTGCTTCTGATGACGTTTACGAAGTATACTGGTCTAATTTACACTACAATTAGATAGGCTTAGATCTGATACCATTGATACAATACCAATAGTCATTATCACAGAAGGAAATAGTCTCAGAAGGAAGGATCCGCTATTCTTTATTGATAGATCGATCGCTATGCACCCAGATCATACACTTGGTAGCTCGAGGTGACCCAAGCGTAACGTGAACTTGTGTTTCTAAAAAAAAGTTGACTCAGAGCCATTACTCCATCTCGTAAACTCGATCTGTTCGACTTGGAACCTGTTCGACCAAGCAAAATGGTAGTAACACATGGATTACCAATCCCTGGCCACGCCTCAAGAATCGTAAGTAAATGAGAGCGTCGTTTAAATTATACCGTGCTGCTCACCAGCCCTGATCATCCAGTTGGACTAGTCCGATTTAGCTACCGGATCGAAATACATTCTTTGTGAACCACGTACTTAAGTGTACTGTACACTTGGAGCCACTTTCTACACGCTCTGGTGCTTAGTGGAATGATTTAAGTACGTAATTATTTTCTGATTGGACTGTACATATTATTTGTATGTTTTCTTGAATTTTTATCAGTATTACAAATTAAAAGATTTGTCTTTTAGCTTGTGTTGTATCATAACTTCGTTACATATAGACATCAAATTGACAGTTTTGCATAGCTTGGGGGTTATGGCAGACGAAAGGGCTTCCCTCCCTGCACCCCATTGCGAATGGTGGAATTATTTAGTGCACAGGCATACATAGACTGTACCCACCGTGAAACCGCCCCGCCTAAACAGTGCGTTAACCGATGATTTACGACATGCTTCCCGGTCCTGGTTTAGCATTGCCACCCATTCCTAACCCTTTCTTCGCTCTAGATCTAGTTATGTCGCCATTGTCATCACCCCTGACGAAATCGCGCATGCTGCTCATTAAAATCCAAAAATCGAAAGGGCTTGAGTCCCTAACAAAAATCCCATGATAGTTTATCCCTCGACAGAATGAAAAAAAAAAAAAAAACAAATTATTTACCTCACAAAAATCTTCGTCCACTTTGATCAAAGATCAACGCTCTTTTAAAAATATCTTCCACCTCGCGAAAAAATTTTGGAAAAACAAAGCCAACGGTTACCAAATTGAAATTTTTATTACTGTAACGCAATCTCAAAAATTGCAAGAGCAATATAAGTAAGCGATAGAATCGTTTCACGCGAAATGGGACCCACTCAAGGATGGGCCTTACCAACAGGGTCAATACATCATGTTGACTTATGAGACGCATTATCGTACCATAGGAGATCACGAGCGTACAGGGAGCAAAAGAGCGTGAAGGGCGACATATATATTAATATATTATGTAGCAAGGCGGCATCAAGACGTTACCCAATGACAATATATTATTACCGTGTGCAACCCTTTCCTTTCTTTTTTTCCCCTTTATATCCTTTTCTTTCTCCTCCCATCCTCTCTAACCATCCCCTTCCCCACGCTTCTCGTCCAACCGGGCCTTCCTCTTGTTATACGCCAAGGCTTAACCGGCCCATCGCAAGCTTTAATTCGATCGGCGAACCGGATGGCACCGTGTGGGTATCAAGTGCCCCGACACGCTATTATAACGCGCGATATTATAATACAAGAAAATCCGCTAAACCCACCAGCTACCGTATAGATAAGTAAGAAAAAAAAATGTTTTAACCTCACTGATTCTCCCGATATATGAAAAATGGAATATTACATGTATTTTTCTACAACGGCCAGATGAATGCCGGGTATATTCAAAGTGGTAGAAAGTTATGGGAAGTATATATATACATATACAGAGCAGACGGTATTATGCGTTCAAGTAGCAGAAACGAGAGAATAATGGAGGAGATAGGAATCTAGATATCGTAAAGAGAGAAAGAGAGAGACTATGAAAAAAAAATGAGAAAAAGAGTAGAGGCTTGAAAGGAGCAGCATTGAAAACTACGACGACGGACTGACAGCGCGGTGGCTTGTGTTACTATTATGTTGCCATTATGCTACCCGGTATTATACCTGCAATTTCAACCCTTATCATAAGGGTCGATCGCAGGAACAGTAAATTTCGTATCCCGCGGGATACGACTATAGGACAGGGCATTAGCATCCCTAAAGAAATTTAACTAACGCTGATTTTTCTTGTGGTAACAAAAACCTAACCTATATACACCTTCGCCTTTTTTTTTTTTTTTTATTAAGGCTCATGAAAATTTTTATTAATCTCATACATTGATACCTTTTTTTCCACTCTCTCTTCCAATGGACTCTTTTGTTAAGATTTCTATGATACCTCGGTCGTTTATTGTATTGTATGAAAAATCCTCGAGTCTCTTCCACGCAGTCCTATACCAAAAACGTAACAATCCAAAATACTATCTTGACCATGGTAATCCGAGTATAAAACGCAGTAGTTGGATTTACCTAATGCCAATGTTCTCACGGTATTGTCATCAAATAGTAAGAAGGCATTGTTGCTCATTTTCAAGCATTGTTACCAGATCCTTCATCCAACTAGAGTATTACGATTACGATCAATGGCCAAAGGGCAGACGAGGGGAGGCGGAGGTTAGGGATGACCATGGTCCATCTAGGTTAAAGAGCCTTACATAATAAGTCTAAAACTCGTGCGTTAATACTACGGTAGATCTATAGTAAAATTGGACTCCCTAACCTCAAAAACTCAGTCCCAGAAGGAACGTAAGAGATGGGATAAGTTTTTGAAAGAAAAATCATACAGTCTTATAGAAGTTGAGAAAAATCTTAAAATAATTTATCCTATAACCTAGAGTTGACTGTCCTATTGAAAAATTGTCTATGACTGTTATTACTACTGTAGATTTCACAGTTATAACCATCCGTAATATCCCGCACGTTATTCAGCCGCTGTTTGCTAGAGCGTTTGAAAAATCGCGCTTCTCGACCGCAGGTTGACAAACATAACAGATGCTGGCACGATGCCTCGGGGGGTCTAGCCAATATCCTCATAACACAATAACGTGCAAGCGCTCACATTATGCTATTGCCGGGTCCCCATTATCGCGATTACGTTTCAATACATTGCCTTGTCCCTTGGAGATAACTAGAAGATAGAGCACAGCACACGTTTTGGATTTCATCCACAATGCTGGCAGCCCTGTTGGACGTACGTGCTACACATGATTACAGCGAAGGCAGATACACTTACGAAACGCATTGCACATGTCTTTTACATAGGCAAGTTCGAAGTCGAAGTACTTTTTTTTTAGAGCAACAAGAAAAATGGCGGCGGTGAAAGGGAATACGTATTATTGGTACAGTGATGGGTGACGTCAGGTGTTGGAAGGGGGAGGAGGGATGGCGGGTAATGTTTTATTAGGGACAACAGAGCATCGATCCTGCTTTGGGAAAGTTGAAAACAAATCGTAAAGACTTCTTGCCTGTTACGCTGTCTCGTAAAATGTTTGGCAGGGTTTTCAACGTACGGCGGAAGTAAGAATTTATTGGTATAAAGTGCACGCGACGTAGGCACTGGTGATACGTATGTGTGACAGACACGAAAGATCGTACGTAACACGGCGTAAAGCATTTACAAAATGGCGTTGGTATTCTAAGGGATAAAAAGAGAAAGACTACTTTGTGCGTTTCTTGACACTTTACGAGCGCCATTATAAAATCGTGCCGTATTATTCGCCGCGTTGCTCACATTGTCGTAGTCTCTTTGTTGTACGTTACTTTACGAGACAGGTACGATTTGCTTTGCGATGCTCACCGGCCCTTCGATTACTTCCGGATGCCTGCTTACGTTAGCCCCAGCATTTGTTTCTCGTACGTGCATCTACCCGTCGTTCGGTACGCGAATAAAAGGTGGGGGGCCCCCCTCTGTCTCGTCACGGCCCTGCTTACATTTCGCTTGGATCTCTCTATGCTTTATTTATACAATTTATTCGATCGTTGCAACCCCTTGTGTCAAGGGATGCATATTCCCAGGATGCTGACTATACGTACAATATAATAAGACGTACAGTGAATGAAATAATAATAATAAACATTAATAAAATTATTAAAATTCTACCAGAGTGACAGTCAGTGATCGAATATTTATTTTTTCAATTTATACAAAATATTATTCTGATAAATTGTTCAATTTATTCTTTTACCGTACGGATGATACAATTTTTATATATTTCAAACACTGCTTAACCTGACAGTCGTGGAAGTCTTAGTCAGCGAAGTTAAAGCCTCCATTAATTTAATAACCTCTTCCTCCGCTAGAGTTCTTACCCGTCGGCCATTTTTATTCCCGTGTAACACCAGTTGTGTACGCAACGCAGAATGACTTTCCCTTGTTTGTTTTAGGGCGCACTCGCAAGTCAGTCTTGCCTCTCGGAAGTGACCGACAGCATGATGGACAGCATAGAATTATCTCGCCCCCGGTTTCACTAATTGCACAGCAATCCGGTGTGACTCCATTTTGTCAGAAATCCAATTGAGGAAACTCGGCCATGTTACTGTTACAGTAGTATCCACGGTACGTCTAACTCAACACAACCCGTCCATTATTCTATCACGTGACGCGCGTATCCGCTGAAATTTTCATGTGTGTCCATATTCGTACTAAATTTTAATAATTTCCAAGAGCAAAGTATACTTTCCACGTAGCCACGTTCGCACGATCAATGAATAATACCGTCTTCGTCCGCTAGAGGGTTTTATCGAGACTCGCAAATTCTTACGATCGGCCATACCCACTGTAAGTGGGAGAGAGACAGAGCCATCGTGAGTTCCACGCGTTAGAGAGAGACGGACGTCGAAATATTCAAAATTCGTTAAACTCAATATCGACGAACCTATACTGTGTTCTCGTATACTCCGACCTGTCTTCTTCTACATAATCAATCTTATATAACTTTATTGATTATTTTTCAAATTCGTCGATCTGGTCCAATCTATGCTGCATCTCGAAGCAACTCGCGTCTATCTACGAGTCGTCATTAATTTCTGCGTTGGCCACGCTCGCGGGTGGCCGGGGCTTCAATTCTCCGGCATTTTGTAGCCGCGGCTGATATTAATGTTTCCTTGACGCGGGAAAGCGTTGACGGGCTTCTATGAACGAGGTTACAGGTTAACGCGTCCACATGCTCGAGCGTCGCTAGCCACAGGGTGCTAATGACGATCGATTACCGTGGACACCTTCGCCACCTTCGCGCCCGAACCTTTGTGCTTCTCTGCCTATTACCTTCGTCCACACCACGGGGCCTCATATTTCACACGGTCCCAACCACTTTGGGGCCTTCTATCAACTTGGTGACTATAACGTCTGTGGATCAGACATTATGCTCGTGCAAGTTTGTGCCACGATGATTTGTCTGATTTTTTTTTTTACCACAGCGAATTTACATTTTCGCCACTTTGTGCGTATCGACTCAAAATTTTTGGTGATCTTGAAAACTTTTCAAATTTGTATAGATATACGTATGCGAGACGGCATTTAAGAGGATTACTCGCGACCGGCTGTATTCACGCCGAAGACAAAATGGCTGTCCATTCCAAGAGGCCGAAACTTAAGGAGATTAAAAGTTAACCCTGCACCGTTCGTAGTTCGACTCAAAGTAGATTAACGCTTCGTTCCATATAACATTACCCGGGACACGCTGATCCTGTTACATTCTGCCCGGAATTAAAAATATTGTCGTCCTCGAGGATAATACCTTGGATAATATCCTCGGGCCTGTCAAACAGAAACGAATTTTTCGGAATCCTTAGACAGACGTTGTTCTAACGGTAGTCAAGACTCGACGGGAGACTCAAGTTGTATTGAGAATCATTGAAAATCCATGCTAAGATCGATGGAAGTCTTGTAAATCTTTTTTCGAAATAACTACATTTCATATATATCAAGATACATACGACATATATATATATATATATATATATATATTGAACTCTTAAATTAGAGTGAGCATCGTTGAATATCTTTTTGATATTAAAGAGCGGCGTCGAGGCGTCAAGCGTCCCTCCTATATCCAATATGCCGAGGCGTAATTAATAGGCGATAGCTTCTACGCGATTCGGGCGTCTATTATTCAACCTCGGGAAGACAGTAATTGTTTTGATTTGTAAAGGCGTCGGCCATTGTGAAGACGGCGGGCTGGTCCCACCTGTCCGTCGGATCAGCCGCTTCTATGCTGCCGTTAACTAACTTAATCACGACCTGACTCATCTTGGGGGTTTTATCATCTTGCCAGGGAAAAATGGATAGGACACGTAATCCTTTGATCCGTCAACTTATAATAATAATAATAATAAACGTCCTGGCAACAATCGTTTGGCATGTTGGAATTTGAAAAAAAAAATTTTGTCTATATATATATATAGGTCAGTATAGCATACTTTGTGCGTACCTATGTGATTCGCTTGTTTGTAATAAATGAAGTTGTAAATTTTGGACTTTTCGTGAATTTTATTTATAATAGGTTATTCTGAGGGAAATCGCAAGTATTTCACTGGACTGTCACACCTCCGAGTCGCGGGTGTTCCATTCACTTAGGAAACCCGCCTACGGCGCTTGTGCCAAAACATCCTTCACGCTTGTGTCACAGAGCACAATGATCGGAGTGATCGATGATCCTGACTGAGATATTCCACGTCCTGGGAATAGGTGGGATCGAGGATATTTGAACTGAAACGATCTGGGATCTTGTATGCCGGTGTAGTCCTTCTCCCAGAGGACGAGATCAATCGTCCTGTGACTTTAGGAAGAAAAAGTGATTTTGGAGATTTTGAAATTCCCGGGCTTGTCGTTGCTATGGCGCTGCTGGGTAAATTATGCGAATTTGAACTCGTTAAACGATACTTATGGATCTTTTTTGAAGATCAGTGAGGACTGATGAAATATTAATGGTAGACATTTTTTTTTAGGGCTGTTTTTGGAAATTGCTACCTTTAGTTTTCCCTGGGTGCCTGACCTAACCTAACCTCACTTTAGGTGTCCAACTATTTGGTGAACTATCGGTTAAGTCTCTTGAGACTGAGGCGAGGTCAGGGTTTACTAAGTGTCAGCCTTTTTTTTCTTTTTGGATTTGGAAAAAGGGGTTTTGGATTTTCATTGTCAAAAAATAGTACCGTGAACTTTCCTTGTGAAGGCGCAGTGGCAGTGATCGAGAATGATGTATTGGGCATAACTTTGCCACGCGTCAAACGCACGAAGGCTGGGAGAAGAAGTTTTCGAGAAAAACTCTTTTAAATTTGCAAACTTTTCTTGGTGAACGATTGCCGGTGATTTTTTTGGAAAATTTCTTTAAATCGCTTTCCCATGGGTCGCATCCATCGAAGGGATTTCGGATTAACAAATTTTTGTTTCTTTGATCACTATTTCGAAAAATGGCTACTAGTTCATCTTCAAAATTTCCTTAGGGAATTATTTATTTTTTATATATGAAAAATGACTGGTATTTTTTCTAACGTTTTTATCAAGAATATTTTTTAATTTGTCAATTATTCGATAGTTTTCACGGAATATAGTGATGTCCTATGTCTAATATTAATTCTTTATTGTTATTCTGTAAGTAATCCTTCGCAATCGCACGTGACTTACACACGTGGTAGTCAAGCTGTCAAAAACGTTCCTATATGGCAAGACTCGCTAATGCCACGAGATTTATTACTGGGAAAATATGGCGCTAGATATTCTACCAGTTCTAACGGCTTCCCGGGTAACGTGCGAATCCGGCTTCTTCGAGATCTCAATTGTGATGTATCGATACACGGGGTTGGTAGGTCTAAGGGAGTCCCAACCCTCCTACCGGTTGTAAATTAAAGCCGACGATTCTATAAACCAGCCATTTCTTCATGGTTACCACGATTTATTGGTTTTGTGGTTTTGCGATTCTCTCTCTCTCGAATAAGAAATAAATCCACTCTCTTCTCCCCTCGATCGTCCCACCTAGTTATTTTTCATAAATCGACTTTACGATATTTCAAATACTATTTCATATGAAAATTCAAAATATCGCCAGACCACATATTTCCGTGTATTATACAGATCCAAGAAATACTTGGTCCTCGTTAAAAACCTTATTAAAAATGCCCAAAAATTATGGACAGCGTGAAATCGTTTTTGTGGTATCATCAAAATTTTTGAATCGTCTAAAAAAGTGGTGTCTAAAAAAAAGTGGTTTTTGATAGAGAAATCCAGGTATAGATATATACCCGTAATCTATTGCTTGGTAACCCCGTGAGGCTATTACTATCCAATAGGCCGACCCTGGTATCAATGGGTTACTAAATTGGGGTTAAAAGCGGCTCAGATTCTCTTTCGTTAAAAAAAAAATCCTAATTCGCTGCAAAACTCCGTAAAATGGTGCGGCAGCTGCCGCGTTTACGGCGGAGGCGGAGCTCAGGTAAACCGCGCGGTGTAAAGAGGGGGCCCCAAAAGGGCCCGAAAAAGGTCCCCGACAATCCGATCCCCATTCGAACCAACGCTTTTAACCGGTTACCCGCTCGATTACGCGTAATGATCGATTTGATTTAGAGCGATCCGCGGATCGCGTTACGATCAGGTACCTCGAATTTACTGTACGACTTTAACAAACCGAGATTTCGCAACCGGTTGGTAGAAAAAGGAAGAATGAAATATCAAGATAAATCTGTTAATAAATTCATCAATTACTATATCCCTGAAATTATGATGATAATCGATAAAAAAAATGTGAATTTTATCATTCGAATAAGACAAGTTAAAATATAAATAAATTAAGATTTCAAATTTTTTTTTGACATTTTCAAAAAATCAGAGCTTACCAATACTTGTTCATTTCGCAAAATTCTAAACAGTATAACTTTTGTTTGTCTATCATAGAAAAATTGACCGACATTTTCGAGATCTCCAGAGTGGTACCCTTGAACCGTACAGGAACAATGACTGCTCTGATGATGACAAACGTCTGGTAATCCGATATAAGCCCATATGCTACTGTAAGGGCCCTGTGGGCCCAAATATATCCAGGGCAACTTTGCAACCAATAACGAAGCGAAACAACGTCATCGGCTGACAAAAGGCCCCGCGACCCGAATACAGTACTAGGTTATAGAGTTACATTGGGGTGTAAAAAAAACTGAGTTTCAAGATTTTCAACCTTGTGCCTAGGTATACGTAAGAAGAATGGAAGCAGGAGAGAATCAAGATACGATTAATACCAAAAATTCCCGTCTACCGGCGCCACTAGTCGGAATACGTTAAATTCCACATATTTCTTCTTATTTCAGCCTATTGACTAAGAACGCGGTAAAAAAGAAACGTAGATTAAAACCATGCCACGTGTCAAGAATCTCTATTGACACGATCTCAACCCGTTGACCAATTAGTAAATGAGAACGTCATTTGGCGTCCGAAATATTCGACGTATCCATCTAGACTCGTTTGAAGTTTCTGAAAACGAGACAGCTGGAGAGCTGGTATGAATCGGCAGAAAAGCCTATAATTATGAAATTATTAAAAGGCTCGAAATACGTTTCTTACTGACATGACAGTTGACGTTCGTCCTCACCAATTAATAAATTACTCCAAGACACTCGGAACGACCGATAACTAAATTCCATTGGTATACATTGGTCATTGTATCTTCCGCCATTTTACAAAGCAGACGTTGGAATCCGTTCACGAATAATTCCGTGGAAAAGGATGTTCTGCGGCAGATGCACTAAATTCTAACCTCGAAAAGGGCACGTGAACAAATAGAACCCTTTCTGGCATCTGAGTAAAGGTTCGTCATCAGGTTTTAGGAAAGCCGAGGATAGCCGAAGTTAACCGAAGATGCTTTTCGATATTTCGATCCTTACAATTAATTATATTCAATGTACACTCTACCTCGTTATTCTAATTACAGCTGTGTTCTTCCATGTCCAAGCGAAAGCGTGAGGGAAATAAAGATGGCGTCGTCAAAAAGAACCAACAACGGCAGCATTTGTCATGATTAGCCCTTTTAGTCACGGTGACCCTTCATTATGCTTGGGTCTTATGCTGCACACTCTTGTAGCCATTAACGTTCGAACGGGCCCCGCGAACCTTCGCTCTTCCTTCCATAAGAACCTTAACGCGAGTCCACTGACAGTCGTCCCCTTGCATTACCGTGGAAAAAAGGTTAGCGCGTTATTTTACGCTGGAGATATAACTGCGCATGCGCAGAAAGATTTTCACGTGATATCATCCTTGCACGGGAGTGGATCATCGTTATTCCATTTATTTTTGCTCCCCTGCAACCATTCAGGGATACCAACCGTGCACCGCTATTAAAATAAACACTCTATTATCTGGAACCATCAGCCCTAATATGTTGTCCTACTGTCTTTTGCATTCTATAAGACCCTCGTGGATAATCCAGAACAACAACAACGGGGGCTGCATTGTTTGACGATGCCTCAGGATGTAGACCAACTATGCAAACAATTGTATTTCGAACAAAACGTGTGTACGTGGATTGACTGTACCAAGTATGACAACTGAAACGAGGTATAGTTTTTGAGAATTAAAAAAAAATGTGCAATGGTGAAATTTGAAAATTTCCTTTTTTTTTTTTCAATCGTTGTTACCCTGCGCAGAAATTATCGGCGCGTTAACGATCGTTTGTTATTTTAGGATCAGATGGTAACAAAGAGCACGAGCACGAAACAAACCACCGCGAGAGAATTGCCACGGTTATTATTTCCGTTGCTTTTATTTTCTCGCAGCTCCTTTAACAGTTTCCCTTCTTTTTATTTTCCTTTCTCAACGGACAAAAAGCGCGGCGTTACTCAAAAGACGGGTGATTCGGCTAGAGACGTTTTGGGGCCATTTTCATTTTTAACATGGGACCTATTAAGGGAATAGGGATACCAGCGATGATACGGCAAATCGGTACGAGCTGTCTCTTTTCTCTTGGTTCTCACGTCTTTCTTTCTTTTTTTTCCGTTCTTTTTATTTCATGCCACGCGTGCCGAACCCTACGCACAATCGGATTGCATGATGTGGCAGGTATTTCGGAACGGCACGATCTGGCTTGGAATATATTTTTCGAACAATTTAAATTATATACGATATCCTGATAAGGACGTACTTTATTAAGGGTCTTGGAAAATCATATTTGAATTCGTGTGTTTGTATATATAGGTATAGTAAGCAATAGGGTATAAGGCGAAAGACGTTCCACTATTTCTTGTTTATAGAAACAACTGCGAAATCCGACACTCCTAGCTCTACCACCCTAGAGGGATTGCTCTCTTATGCTTTTCTTTTGTGGGCGCTCATTCGCAAAATCCTGGGTCCGCCATTGTGCTCTGGTTCGCAACAAAGTCGTAACAAAAAAAAAGCGAGCTCCTTCATTATGGAATTATGTAACTGTAAATTGAGCAAATACAAGGCAACGGTCTCAGAGCCCCAACAAGGGTTTTTATTTCTTCTGCCTTTTTTTTTTCTTTTTCAATCCCTCCTCTCTTTTCCCCCTCTTCGCCCTCTCCTCAAGCTTGTCTCATATTACGGAAGAGAGCGGTGCCTATCTAATTGAAAAATCTAGCTAGGAAGATTCTTTCGGACGTAGATAAGATTTATAGGTATTTTCTTTTCTGGACCAATTTTCCATCTCCGAGATGAATAGCAACGCGGAATAAGAGTATTGTGATTGTAATAATAATTTTGATATTATTCTATTGTCGTAAAGTCAAGTCATTAATTTTCGTGATAATGTATGTACCTGTGTGGTATCTGGTTATTTTTATGACGTTTTAGTTTTTTTGTTTTTGGTTAAATTTTGAAAAGTCTGCACAAACTATGAAGAAATTCACTTAGTAGACACGTTAAAGTTCTGCAGGCAATTTCACGTTGGTTACAAAAGGTAGAATAAGTGGTAAGTGGCGTGCGGTAATTCTGTATTATTTGGACGGCCAAGTGTTGCAGTGTCCTCGAGTGAGATTTGCGTCGTTACGCTATTCAGGTTAGATTATCCTTAGCCCGGGATTACGAGAGTTCGGTACTCGAGAGTAAAACCGTCGTGAAGGTGGCCTGGTGTCAGGATACAGACTCGTGCTAATTCCCAGGATTTCCGACTAGGGTCGATCGTTGCCTCACTTCACGACAATGGCTACCTTAGACGACTAATAAATGCACCGGAATCAACGTTACTCGTGTTACTTTACACTTTAGAATCCGCCCTTACTCTTGAGGCGACTAGTCAAGTTACCGTTTAAAAAAAATTACCGCAGATTTTTGAAAACACGTGGGGCGTAAATAAATTAGAAAAAAGAGAAAAATAAAAAGTTTGAAAAATGGCCTTTTTTTATGTGAATTCTTTGCACTGTGTGCAACGAGTATATTTGATCGCTTGGATTTTAACTGCTCTTATTGAAAACGGCTGTGGCCAGGGGTGCCACAAACAAGCAAACAATAAAGACACGCATCTCGATTGTCATGTCACAATAAAGCACAACGCGCAACAATGTATCCATCAATGTCGTCATACTACACCACCTCTCAGGCATCCCTGTAAATTAGTCCTGCAGGAGCTCGTGATGCATCCTGTGGGATGTTCTCGGCTGTCATTCCCGTTTACGAGGACAATACCGTCACGCGAAACCCCTGCAGCATCCCCATCGTGGTCCAGAATGAAATCATTGACACCATATTTCAATATATATAACCAAAAAATATTAAAAAAAAATGTTCCGATTTACTTAGAAAAAATGTGTAAAAATAAACGAAATTTTGTTATTAAATCATAAATTCACTGTTCAAATTTCTACAAGAAAAAAAATGGTTTTTCGTATTTTGGTACTGTTTCATTTGTTGCCTGGGGGCAATAAAAATGCGAGCTCACGAGCAGCTACTCTTAAAGCAAGCTGATCGCAAATCGCCTGATCTAATGGAGACATCTCGCGAAGTCAGCATCCGATCCAGACTTTCAGCTGCATAATGGCGATGGCTCCAAGTCCTACGGTCGCGCAGACATAGATGTGCTTTACGGTAGAAGAGAATAACGAATGTGGGGATTCACAATAGAATCGCATAAACTGCACGTCACCCTGTTGTGTGTAAACTCGTGGGGCGCACCGCACGACAATTGGTGACAACACGTCGACAAAGCGACGGAACGAGCCAAAACGAGCCGAAAGATCAGACATTGGTGATGGATTGAAGTAACGATTGATCCGAGTAAAAAAATCATAGACGATGAATGCCAATGAAAAAAATGTAATATTATTAAAAATAAGTCCGAAAATATTCAAGATACAGAAATTTAAAAAACATTGATTTTTTTCTCTTCAATTTTTATTTTTCATACAACAGTACAAGCGGTAGGCGTTGTTCGTACTCTGTTGGGTTTTAAATCCATCCATCCCTGAATCCCTGAACGAGTCATTAATCACAAGCCAGTCCCCGATTCCCTCTCGCGGCGGTCATGTCTGCACGAGTAGTGGAAAGCACCAAGGTGAGTTTCTATGCAGGCAATAAAGCCGTAGCGTGGCCGCAGCTAATAGTAATAATGTAGAACCGTGTGTAAGCCGCACAAACGTGGCTGAGGTAAAACGCCGCGCCGACCGCGACCATTGGGGCCTGACAGATCACAAGGGACCTTCCGAGAGCCGACTTTGCTTCGCATTTGTCACACGACCAAGCGGCTGCGCTCAAACGGGCCCCGCGTGAATCGCCCTTCGTGAATTCTTTACCACGAGATACGCTCCTGCACTCGATCTTACTGGTCATTTGAGATGATCCTTCGAAAGGGTCTGTCACGTGACCTTTTCTTCAATGGACGCTAGACGCACTTTCAAAAGTTGCAGACGAGCATAGATTACGAGATAAAATTATCTAACTTGAAATTATCTGCATAATTATTTTTATCTAACAGACACCATTAGGCTTCTTGCGAATGTGCGAATTCAAGTCGAGTGGCATCGATTGGAGTAAGGGATGCGGAAATGTATTGGGAAAATTGTAGGAATTGGTAAACTGTTCACTTCACTGTTGCACAACCCTCCATTTTGGATTTTCTATATCACTTTCGATTACGGGACACCAAACACGACCTAGTACAATAATTTTAACACCCAGGTTATACCAGGCACAATACAACAGATCGAGCGTAAGGGATGAAAGGTGGATCAGTGTCTCCCCTATGGAGGTCTTCACTGCGTAGCTCAACGCATGTCCATTTGCTAAATCATACGTTTCTATGTGCCTACGTCTATATCAGTTTCTGTGTGGCAAACAGCCTTATGTTGGTAAAAGTAATGATGGCCTTTCGTCCTATTGATTTGTGGCTCCATTAGTTCAGGGCTTGTAGTTTTCGCACCTGGTCCCTTCGTCCCAGTCACCCTTGTGCAAACTACCCCGATAAATCCGTATTACTTCTCCTCCAAAAAGTACCTTGTACATTGGAGTTTTCATTTTTTTTTCTTTTCAGAGGAAATGCAAAGTCAGTCGGCGGTTTACCACTTGTGTTTTTTTTTTTTTTTTTGAAATTTTAGGGTATCTGGTAAAGGAAGAAGTGAGAAGCATAGGGGTGGTACATACGGTGAGGGTGAAGTGGATGAAACGGGTGGAGGTAAATTTTTAGTGGAAATCGTGGGATTCTCGTGTATCTGTTGGATCTTTGAGAACACAAGAAGCAGACAGGGTGGCTGCAGGACACTTGGCTGGGCAAAGACGCCGATGAGGAAGATGAAAGCACCGCCCTTAGGCCACCCTGGACGAATCCAACGAGCTATTAGTCGAGGACCTGCCGCTCGAAATGCAGCCCCCGCATAAACACCCCGATAACTTTTGCCTAACAAGCTGATAATGAGAAGGGCTGCTGCGCTTCCTGTTACGGTTAAAACGAAAATTACGATCACACATGTCCGTAAGAATGGACCGATGGGATTTCAAGATATCTGAATATAAAAGAAGTGATTATAAAAAGTAATAAAATAAAAATCCAAAAATTCTATAAATATTGTAAAAATGCAAAATTTGAAAAAAAAATATTCTATTGACAAGTTTTCAAGAGAAATAAAAAAAATCCTGAAAAATAACAGTGCTGCCAGTGGCGGTCGTCGTCGGCGTCTTCTGTAGTTGGATCGTGGGCGGAGCGTCGCGGCGCGCGGCGTCGTGTGTAAAGGAAATTGTCAATGCCGCCATTGTATAGTAACAACGCTCACGGCTGTGCGAGATTTTAGCGTCTTCTGGCGGAGACTTTCTAGGGCGCGAACGATGCCACCCCTTCTTTTAAGCTTCTTCTTCTTCTTCTTCGTTATCCTCATCCAGCATCCAGTTTTCTCTTTCTCTGCATTATAGCGTTAACAGTTCTCTCGCACCACCCTCCAACGCCCTTACACACTAGGCCCCATTGATTCACCAATGCAGTACGTTAAAACGACCCTGTGCAGGATTTCCGGGCGGAAGGTGAGACTATCGGGGGATGAGATCTTCACTTTAGAATCTTTTGATCCATGCCGACAATATTTATGATATTAAATGAACATACCCTTATGCAGGTTAGAATTGCCCGATTATTATAATTATTAAGTCTAAATTATATTTCTTTAATAATATATTTCATTACGTCACCTGGTACCCATTTGAAATAACAGTCTGAAAACACGTGTAAGGTGAAGAGACCCATGAAGTAACGCTACATGATCTTCACTGATGTTCAAACGGAAATACTTAACAGCTTCAAAAATATATATCACAAACACGTGAACGTTCGCCATGGTTCGTGAAGATTTTTCAAAAAAAAAAAAAAAAGGGAGAAAATTTTAAAACAAGGCACCTCATTCTTACGCACAACAACTTTGCTTTCACCAAAAGACATTTAACATCTTCAGGGTGCGAATCATTAACCACGATTCTCACTTTGACTTCCGGAAGTTTAAAGATTCCTCATGTGTGACATGATATGTTACATATTACACGCATACGTACCTATATATCATACAGTTAAAAGTCCTTTTAAAGTTTCTTTCAAGGATATTCTCGTATGGGCATAACCTACAGGAGGAAGATGAATGGACCAATTTTTCTCTTCTCTGTCTCTCTCCAGATCATACTCCAGTGATTATGGTCCAGACGTAACCCATGAGAAAACAAAGGACCGAATTGTCGACTGCAGCAGTACGATTTTTGCCGGTGACTATCACGTTCAGGAAACGAACGGGGGAAATTCGACACGGGATCGAAGACTTGACAATGAAGGACAATGAGGTCTTCTCCCAGTAAGGAACTTTGCTCATGATCGGACATTAGTGTTTTACGACTACGTATTATCGGATCGTCACGCGCGTCACTCAATCACGAAACTGTGAGAAACGTCTCTTTCTATACGAGAGAGAATCCTGACTCGTTGCCAGAAGCCATTGTTCCTGGGATCGAGAGCAGCGGCATATACTTCTGTGTAAAATAAATGCATCATCCGCTCCTCAGGATCTTTACAGTTCTTAGATCTTTGAGTTGCTCTAAGAATGACTTCTGTAACATCGTTTAACCGTGACGCAATGAACATTACTAATTTACAGCCAATGCCTTTTGCAAGACCTCCCGGTGTCCTTTCACCAAGTTCCTGTGTCCCACGTAGGACCTTCGTGGGACATGGAGTAAGGCTGGTATTCACATAGGATTATGAAAGCAAGGAATAAAAGAATTTTTGAACAAATTGGATAAAATCAGTTAAAAAATAAAATTTTTTTTTTATTGGAACTCAGAAAAATATTTTTATCTAAATATTTATCTGGATTAGATATATTTTGGAGTTTGCGCCATGTTTGTCAGATCGCATAATTCTTTGGCATCTGGCCAGAAAACATATAGGTTCGTGGACAAACAAAAGCTCGGGAACTAGTGGGGCCCCGCCCAGAGCGAACGGGGCCCGACAATGCCTGGCATGTTTTTCAATATTTAGCCATCATGACTTTTCGACGGGCCTTTCGGGCGAAATCTCCGCGTCGAATTGGAAACTAGATAATTCAATTAGACGACAGCTGCCGTTGCCGCTGCGCAGGTAGGGTCCGAAAGAGATTACCAAGAGAGCAGGTAAGATGCTGGTAGAAAGACGGTAGTAGTGCTCTTGTGGAAAGGTAGGAAGAGTAAGGCCCAAAACCACCCTCGTCATGGACCTCGTTTTTGACGTGTTCATTTCCACCTCGACGAAGTCTTCCTCTAGGGTGGTCATCTGCGTGTCAATTTACTTAAAAACCCCCAAAATATTTCCATTTCTATTTCATAATCCAAATATCCATATTTTGGTATGAAAGAAGAAATTCATCAAAAAAGTGGATGAAGAAATTTTGAAAATTTGTTAGCAAAATATTTTATATGCATTATTATACGGACTTTCAAAAATAACTAATCGTCGTATATTTTTCTGTCTACTTGCCGATCCGTGTCTATTTCTATTTTTCTTTAATGACACTCAAGACCCCCAAAAGTCATCTCGTCATCGTGGGTGCTAACTTTGTACCAGGTCATCAGGATGTGATTTTTGAACGAGGTGCGACACCATGAGATTCATTAACGTCCGATGACAAAAGTTCTCTCCGCCCTTGCGGCGTGTCTTGGAAATAGAGAATCCCGTAAGCTCTACGTGGTATTGGACTCTTGGGAGCCGTTTACTCGTTCCGCCATTGTTCGACATTGTTTTCGGTCCCGTTCAAATGCATTAATCTCGTTTCGCTGGCTGTCTGTACACGGCAACTCTACAAAGGGCCCACCACGCCCCATCTCTCTGGCCCAATCGTGGCAGGGCCCTCTTCACGGCTACCAGAAAAAGAATGCAAATTACCCTCGACTGGGGAATATTTTGAAAATAGCTACAGTAGGATGATCTTACGGGAGCACGTGGAGAATAAGACTGGATGAGTGAGGACCGTATAAAATCTTGAGGAAATTTTCATAAAAATTTTTTAAAATATTTCTGCCTTTTTTTAATTACAAAAAAAATGCACGTGTTAAAAATTTTTATTTAAAATTTTTTTTAGTGTATAACCATACTGTGTGCTACGTTCTAATTAATCAATCTGTGTTAATCTTTATGATCTTGAGGACAGGTGAAAGAAGAGAAGAAGAAGTACGTTATTCTTTGGCAATGTATTCATCGACTGGGCCTTACCAGGCCCCGATACAGTCATGAGACATCTTTCGAAGCAAGGAAGAATAGAGTCGTCGTCGAGAACGATTATGCACGCAATAAATAGATTATCGGCGGGGTCCACCCCCGCAGCGAGTGACGAATTTCGCTGAATACGAGCACGAATTTGCCATGGGTCCATGAGGCCCACGAGAAAGGGCACCGGGTACGAGGAAAGCATCGCCTTTTTCGGCATCCGTCACGGCAAATCGGCGAAATTAGTGGCATCTGGCCCCGGGGCCTTCGACTGTGCGACTGTGCGGCAGGGCTGGGTCTGATTTTCTTGAAAATCCGTCAAAGAGCTCGCTGGGCGGAGCGCCTCGAAATGTTTTTGAGAAAAGGGGCCCCGAGAAAAGAGGCCCTTTGGTTCTGATCAAGACATCCTCCTTCGCGTTGAGTTTACAAATATTTGCCAAGGCCCCAAATCCACGTGAAAAAACAATATATCTACTTTTACCTGAAAAAAAAAAAATTATCTCATTTTCCACAATATTTTCTATCTTTCTTATCACTAATAAATGTCTTTATCACTTCCATCTAATTAGAGACTCGAAGTAAAATAAGCAAACGTCATACCATACGTATCCGGAATTTTTTCTCTGACAAGAAAAAAATTCTCATCGCCCAAAATTCTCGGTATGCATAATGCATCGAAAATTATTCTCACAGGAATAACTTCGATAAGTAGATTCTTATCCCTGTGACAGACATGGTATTTTTTACTGGCACTAATTGGTGCCGCGAATTCCAGCTGAAATAAGGTGAGTAGGAAATAGTTTGAAAATTAAATTCCTAACACACACAGTCAGTCATACTTGAACGAAGGCCATTGAATTTTTTTAGTCAGCCAGGATGACTCACTTTCAAAAAGTGTTGCCAGTTGACGAATTTCCAGAAAGTAACAAAATCGCCCAATTCTTAGTTACGTCCTGTTATTCTCACATTTTTCCCTCCTCTCTCATTCTTGTTCCTTCTTCCAATAAGAAGAAATCCCTAAGACGTCTGCGCGTCGTGAGACTGACGGTAAATCACGTCCACGTAGAGAAAAAAACAACATGGCGATCAATGAATGCCTTCACCCTGTGATGTCCGGTAATTGTTTTATGGCCACCATAAACTGACGGGAAACCTCGAAGAAGAACTTTTCTTTAACGCAAGACAAGAGCAAGGACCTGCACCAAATCGTTCTTACAAAAATGACCGATTTTACCTTTTCCCTTGTTACAGCAGTTGCGTTTGGTAAAACTCGACCTTACTTACGAAAACGTAAACCTCCTTTTTCACCACGATTCAAATACGATCTATTATCCATTATCAATGATCCTGTGAATCGCCTTAACGATTTTCCCTAGGAATAAAATCTCTGTCAGATAAGACTGTCTTAAGCTCCAGAAAAGAGCCCTGAGCAGAATTCACAACAGGAGCTTTTTTTTTTTCTGAACGTGTAACATTTCCACTTAGTACCGACTGGTCGGTTCATTATTTGGAAAATAGTGTCAGGTTGTCTACGGGTTCCTTGGAATTTCAAAAAGAATCCTTCCGAGTAAATATACCATGAGTTCTCACACATCCTGTAAATCGTTTTCATGAGAACTAATGAATCCGTCAATTGAATTTTGAAGGATTGAAAAATTATGCTACATAACCTCAAATTTCTTCGTTATAAATACCAAGTACCGTGTCCAATGGTTTAACGAGTGTCTACGGAGATCAGTGCAGGGCGAATCCTCATGAAAGGACGAGCGACGGGTCGCGTGGTCTTTATTACGTCAAGGATGGACAGGCATGAAAATATGAAGGAGGAAGTGAAGGAAAAATAATTTTCTAAGAGGAGCAACGTGCCTGAGGTCAGTCGTAAAATAATAAAGGCATTAAATACAGTTGACAATGAGTACCGTCAACAAGTCATAACGAATCACAATGCACCAGGATACGAAGTAAAAGTCAGGAAAGGCGTCCTGATTTACGGCGGTCATTATAGAATTGACTTTACTTATTACCGTCGCGACAATGTGAACGAGCCTTGAGGATGATTTTCTTCGTGTAGTGCTTGTGCGATCCCGCTGGCACGCGAGGACACGCGGACAGAGTATCAGCTTAGTTCATCCTGGAGATAAATATCCTTAGGGTCGGCAAGGACCTTTACCTAAATATAGGTATACTAATGCTAGCATGAGAATTAATTCTCTTCTTCTAATAAAAGAGAAAAAGAATTTCTACCATTGACGATAACCCTAATGGTTTTTTCAGATGGTGAGTTGCTTCAAAATTTCAAGATTAACCAATGCACTTATTGTGACGTTCTCATAAAATTAAAAGTCTGCTACCGTAGGATGCTTAGACGGCTTAATAACATATAAAGATAACACTTAACTACCACGTAATGGTCCAGCCTCTGACTTGGGCCCTATCGTTGGACCCAGTTCGCAGAATTCACCTGCCGTAAAAAATGGTCAACAATTTTTCGAAAAATAAATTTGGAATTTAAAAAAAATGGGACCTACTTGAAATGGATAAAAAAAACATGTACAAGGAAAAAGCATAGAATAAGATCTAGTAGAATGACACAAGGTGAAAATATTAGAACGCCTGGATGTACAGTCGTAAAGGAGAAACCGTCCTGTGCCTATACAAGACACTTTGAGCCTCTTTTAAAAGACTCAAGAAGTGTATCTATGGAATTTGAAAATGTTTTTTCGGTTTTTTTTTTGGGGGGGAATACTTTTACGTAGAAAGGGAATAGGAGTCACTGGGTCAGACGGGTTGGATGATTTAAGGAAAAAAAAAATGTAAATCTTCAAGGATCTTCCTGTAATTCTTCTTCAAGACTCGTTTTACAATGTTCTACTTTTATGGCAGTGCCAAGGATGTAAACAAAAAATACAAAAACAAAAAAAAAACTAGAAACCACCATTACCGAAAAATCCAAAGGGTTCTCAAATTGATCTTTAGGAGTGAATTTTCACTTTCGTTTCTCAACTTAGAACGACATTAAAAAAAAAAAAAACAGAAAAAAATGCTTCCTAGCTAAAACTTGTAGGGTGAGCTTATTCCTCAAGCACATGAAGTACTCTCACGCTTCGCTCGTGCCCCGGACAATGCTGCCATATTGTGAAAATATTGATTACAATTCGCCAACAATAGGTACAATGCCGTCCGCTGTCGTAGCGACACTCCAAAAAAAAAAAAATGTCTTCTCAAGCAAACTTCACTCGGAACAAGGTATTCGCCAGGAATACCATAAGAGCAGAAGTGTCAAGAACAAAAAAAATTGAATTAAAATTTTTCAACTCAAGTAGCTTCTTGTACTACACTATATTCCATATACGAGCCACAGTCAACTTGAGACTTTTATTAGGCATCGGATTGTTTAGAGAATAAAAAGAAAATAAAAGTAACTTTTTTCTTTGTAGATTTTTTAAAAATATGGCGCCACATTTAAAATCTTATAATTTCTTTTTTTTTTATGTATATATATATATATACATTTCTTATATATTCAGTATCCACTGGCCACACGCATAACGTGTCCTCTGATAGCCTAAAGCAAAAACGTGTCGCGTGCAGGTATTTATAAGAAGTCAGTATACAGTAGCATTATATGTGACATATGTTCTCTGATGTGTGATATTAATAAGTCGCCATGTCGCGTGTCGAAAATTCCGTCACATGCGACAAACGGCACCCTTCGCCTCTGTCGGTTCGGCTTGGCAATTAGCTGGACTAAATGCCGCCACACTTTGCGTAATCGAGTGAGCCCAGGTTGCCACCCCCAAGGCGAATAAGGGTTGCGTGGTTAACGACGAGAGCATCTGCCCTGTTTTGAACGTAGGTCTGTACGTATGTATTAGGAATTTCGAGTGTCAAAATTTCATTTTGAAAAGGCAGCCTATAGCACCTTTGGTTTTCTTAGTGATTTTCTAGAATCAACTCGACAGAATTTCCCTCAAAAATCCAAAATTTAACATTTTCCGAAAAATGAAAAAAAAAAAAAAAAACCTTTATCAACAATCAGTACCTACACCATAACCTTGTCAAAAGTGTATAGTAAGTTTTCTAAGGGTAGGTTATTCCTTACTCGCTCCCCGTTACGTCACCACGTGACTGCAGTGTAACGTCAGCAGATTTAACCAGTGTATTTGTCTGCACGTAGCAAGAAGCGGAAGACACTTGCAGCAGACGAAAGAAAAAAAGCACTTCTCAACTTTGGGAAGCTTATTGCACAGGCACGAAGTAGACGCCAACAATGGCGACTTATCAGTGTGATCTTTGAAGTGTGAAAAAAAAGATGATTTAAATGTTCCTCTGCAACCTCTTTGCCACCCTCGTTGAAATGCCAAGTGGATTGGTGTTGAAAAATTTGCATTTATTTTTGGACAACACCGTCAGAAAAATCTGTCGGAGCAAAAATGTATATTTGAAAATCAATGCTGATCCTCAACCTACCACTATTGCCATAAGCGACCAGTTTCATTAACGATTCTTTCGAACGAATGAACCATCACGAAAGCAGCCAGCCTTCTCTCCGCCCTGATGTCGAAAACAAAACGCCTCCGGATCGCGAAATGCCTCACAATCGAATTCGTATATTCGGCCTATTATAACTCGGAGAGGTTACACCCGGTCGAGCGTAATCGGCGACCCCGTTGTTTGTGGTCACTCTTAAACCTCCTCGACAAAGAAATGCACCCTGGTAACGACAGTCAAGCATTTCTCCCAGCATCGATTTTTCGCATCCATTATGGTACACACAGTGGCACCCCTCATCCCCCCTTCCGCCCCGTTTCCCTCGCTGGAAAAAGCATTGTTTTCTCGATTCTTTCTTCCATTTTTTTATATCTGACTTTCGATTCTTCGTCGTCCGCTACGGCAAGCCGCGTTTCTACGGTACGTCGAACTGAGGTATGAAAATAAAACTTGTCTAGTGTATCGATCAAAGTCGATGAAGAAATTAATTAAACATATATCAATCTTCTTCTCAATGCTTCTCTACTGTTCTAATAAAACCGTTATAATACTCTAATTCACACGATCGAACGAAACGATCGTTTCTATATGAGCGACTGACACTTCGCTCACGAAATACCAGGAGAAATGTCACGCGTCCAGCTGTCATTCTATAGTCGTTGATCGCTCGTTATTGTTTTAACGTGCTTATGCTAATAGACGCGACACATGTCGCCTTGTAACAGAACTGTAACCATGTAGTCACGAATTCATTTTATATACATTCACTTACCGATCATTGAAATGGTCACGTGAATTAAATTTCATTAAGCCACTTTAATCGAGTCGCGTGTAAGTTTTGATTTTTTAATTAATTTATTACTTATTGGCACAGTGCTGTATGTTTGACGTTTGAATATATATAGTAGCAAGAAGCGTATTTAAGATCTAATATATATATATATATATTAGATACGTTATATTTATCATTTTGTGAGACTATTACGTATCCTTGATTATGGAGTAAAACTATATAATTTCGGAAAATAAACGTCAGCCTTATCTTATCATTACCGATTGAGACTGGTGCCTTGAGTACATTTGTCGTCCACTTCTTGAGTCTCGATCAGTACATTACATATGTATGTAAGATCACGTCGAGTCCATAGAAACTAGATAAGTCACTTTGACGTTAATTTTAATGGCATATATAGTGTAGGATTGTGATATTAATTGATAAGTGTGTATACGAAGCCGGTGTGCATAAGGTGAAAACATGTAATACGGGAAATAATATAGGAGACATACTCGAATCAATGTAACGGGGTATTTAAAAAAAATAAATTTGGTTAATGTTTTTTATGAATTATATGTTTTATATTTATTTAATAGACGGATAGGGAAACAAATGAAAAAATATATATATATGGTTTTATTGATACGAGTGTTTGAAAATAATATGGGTATTTCACACCCAACCTTACGCACGTCGTGTTACATACATGTCATGTCAATGGAATTACATGATAATTAATAAGCATTATTGTCGTGTCGTGGATAGATTGATTATTGAGTTGTTATACCTAATATTAGCAGCTTTGTATAGATAAATCTCTTATTATGAGTGCGAAGGATCTATGGATACGTGATCTCATTACAATTTACGGATCTATACTGATTGTCACATCCGTATTAATATTTTGGATCACCAAGAAGTGGTTGAAATTTCGCGAGAATTTATATCGCTCTTATTTATTGGGTTTCGAGATGGAATGTGCTGAACTTGCTGCGTCGTATAAAAAGAGACTTTTTAAGAATTTGAGAAATACAGAATCGAAGGATGAAATTTTGAAAATAATGGGCAAAATTCGAATTCTTGAAATTGGCGTGAAAACAGGTTGGAATGCGATGAGGTAAATTTTGTGTTTTATTTTTTTTAATCGAAAAATTCTTTTCTTTTTAAAAAGGTGACAATATACAATACTATCCTGACGGGACGCACTTGATCTGCGTCGATTGGAATCGGAAGTTGGGTGATTACTTGATCAATGGAGAAACATCTTACGAATTTTCGCATATTGTTATTGAACGTTTAATGATCGGCGATGGCAGTTCACTCAAAGGTATTCCGTCGGGCTGTGTAGACGTTGTTGTAACTACAAGATCACTTTGTTCGACCAGATCAGTTACGTCGACTCTTCGTGAAATATACAGAGTTTTAGCACCGGTAAGTAATTTGAGGTTACCGAGATCTGAACTATTCTTGAGGACTTATATGACGATTTTCATTTCACAGGGTGGAACTTATCTGTTTTTTGAACACATCCCAGAGAGTGATACAACCTTTATTAGGTGGCTGCAAAAGATACTCACAAAAACTGGCATCTGGCCAGCATTGTTTGGCAACTGTCATTTGGATTCAAATCCTATAAGAGACATCGAGAAGACTGGTTTTCAAGAAGTCGCATGGAATCTCGTAACGCTTCAAGGTTATGTTTCTCAAAGTTATCATTTAACTTTGACACGACGTCACGTCATTGGTACAGCTACACGTTGAATTACAGAAGAAAACGAATCGCAAGAAACTAAATAAAGACGCATCAATAAATTAAAATATTATTTATTTGGATCGTTACTTGCTGTAGACATTTCTAATAAAGAAAAATAAGGAGAAGCTCAACTCCAAGAATTGAAGTTCTAATAAAAAGTTTGACACGAGGATCATCAACCTTAAGCAATGTCTTCTCTGGATGCCCATATTATTAATGGATGCACAGAATATTGTAGTAATAATTATAATCTTTACGTGTTTTACTAAATAAGCAGCGCCTTGCCTGGAAGAAATATATCGATGACATTGCAAATGTGGACTCGCTTCCTCTCTCTGTCGAATGTACATTACTTTTGTTTCAATATAAAATACATTAGGTACATTTTTCTTTTTTTTATGTATAATACAATCCTTATAGTATTTAGTATGAATAACCAATTCTCGCTGAGAGTCACTCAAAACTCAGATGAATGTAAATATAGGTTTTACGGGATATATTAGTAATTAAGAAAATAACATTTTTTTTTCCCCCTATTTTACTTTTTAACGAAGCACACTGATCAGGTTACTAAGGCTTTCCAATAATAGCACCGTCAGGTGTTTACAAAACTTTCTTCTACGCATCAGTCATTACGATTACCTGTAATTAATTAGTTTAAAACTATTTAACGCATATTACAAAATATTAAGGTATCTGATAACCTAATGATTACAACAATGTACAGTGAAATATGTACTTTTTATATGACACAACGCGTAATAGTTATATGTCGTCAGAGTCTGAATGTTGATTAAAAGTTATCGCTTGATAAACGATAGGTTTCCCAACTTCAGAACTTTCCTTGCCAAGTGGTATACGCATGGTATCTTTTGTACTACTAATTTTTTTTGATTTTTCAAAATTGCAATGCAAATTACTGTAGTCAATGAGAGAATCGTCAGAAGTATTGCTTAAATATTCGAATAATGATAAAACTACATTTGACTTGGCTGATACTGTCTCATTCGTTAAATTTTCGAATGTCGTACTTATTTGAGAATTGTTTTTTGATTCTATAAATTTACTTCTGGTTCGTGGCAATAATTTTGTGCATCTTCCATTTACATCATTGGACGAGGATGATATATCCGAAATATTGTTTCTGTACTTTTTACGAAAGTTTGATAAACTCAAAGTTCGTTTATCATCATTCTTTGGTATAATTGGTTTTTTCAAAACGTCATTTTCTAATTTTCTCTTTTTACGAATTGAACCAATCGATTTTTGATCCACGATAATTCCGTCAGTTGAATCAGACGTGGAGTCCAATGGCGCTGAGAGCTCTCTAGTATTATACGCAGGATGTTCAGCTTTTTTCAAAAGCGGCGTTTTCGATCTTCCCGATGAGAAAGATTTCACACTTTCTGGTCTCAAACTGTTCTCACGAATAAGTCGTTTATTTCTTGTAGATATCAATGCAGAACTGGGAGTCTTGGATTTTTCGTCAAATGATTTCGTGGGCAATTTTTTGAAATTAGATCGCCGGTTTAATATGGTTAGTGGCGAAGTTTTCTTTTTAACACTTGATACTGGAGATGAGTCTGATGATATTATAGAATTAGTTAATGCCAGTTTTTGTAATTGAAAAGAACAGCCGCGTTTTTGCAAAGTATCATTATCGGAAGATTCGCTTATATTTCCTTCACTTCCACGCAGCCTATTCCTTGTAGCTCTCTGCATTTTTCTACTCTTCCAACCAGTTTCTGTACACAAGACCGATAAAGTCTTATTGCGACTACGAGTGATTCTTTGAGGTTTGTATATTATATCATTAACTGTTAATATTTCTCTAGACTTCTTTCTACTCGATGAGTCTGTTTCTTTTCCACTATCTTTGCTCAACATTTCACTGGAACTGCAGACGCCATCTCTTTTAGTTTTCTTTATTTTATTAGCGACCTCCGAGGATTGTTTTTTAACATTACTAGATTCCTTAATAGCATAAGCACTACTCCTCGTTATTCTTCTTGATGAATTTGTACTAGATGTGTCAGAAAGATTGAAAATATTTCTCATTAATTTTCTTCGCTTACTCCTTTGAGGAGATTGGACAATATTGAAAATATCATCATCCTCATCAGCAGATGACATTTGGTCCGAAGGTAGCCAATTAGCACTCTGACTGGACTTTAAAATAGATTCACTGCAATCCCCACTCGACATGCAAATATTTTTTATTGATGTTCCTACAGTGACAAGTGCAATTGAACTATTCCGTGACAAATTTTTATTTATCATTGTCTTGCGATCTTTTATCATATCAATATTAGCAGTTTCTATTTCTTTTGTTGCTCCACTGGTAGAAGATTCTTCTGAGCAGGACAAACTATTATCTAATGTATTGTTGTTGTTGCGAAATTTGCTAAAGAATTTCTTATTAAACTTAACGACTTCCAATTGTTTTGATGTTTTTGGACATTTTCTTTCCTCAACCCCGACATCTTTTCTTTCCTTGTCAGACTTTTCATATTTTCTATATTTATTAGCTAATATGTTTGAGGGTAACCTTTCTAAACGTATGACTAATTTCTCAGCATTCGCTATAGCTTCTCTTTTAGTATCTTCAATGCTTTCAATCCCGTTTATATGCTCATTTATTGATGATATATATGATATCTCGTCGTCGTCAGCTTCTCGCATTCGATTAACTTGTTCTTGGGATCTTAGACGTAGGGTCATTGAAATATTGTTCTTAGAACTTTTTGATTTCATTAGTCTGCTTCCACTTCTTAAAACCCTTTTACATACATTTTTGACGGGATCCATTTTCGATTGACAATTTCTTTTTGATCCATTTTGCAAATTCACACTTCTCCTTGGCAATAATTTTACCAAAGATTCAGATATCTTTTCAGGTTCAGATCTTCGTAATTCAGACGACGGAACTACTCCATCAAGACTTTCTGATTCTTTCATGATTTCTGAAACTTCAGCATCATCGATGGCTTCTTGATCTATTTGATGTTCGGTACGCTTATTCGAACCTTCGATTGATACTTTCAACTTTAATGCATCGTCTAGCGCTGTGCTGTTGTTATTGTTCTCACTCTCAATATTTTCCTTTAGTGGACTTTTACTGGAATCAGAACAATACTCCATAGTATCAAAATTACCATTACAATTACTGTCGCTCAATGCCTTCGATCGTACTGAATTATCAGTGCATCTGCACAAAATAATTGTACTCTGATCACTATCACCTATTTCTACATAAGAACAATTCGTAATGGAGTACATAATTGCAGCGTTGGTACTTTTTATCTGCGCTTCCATGTCCAGCAAATTCTGTTTCGTTAGTGTAAATTTGTTCACCTGATTTCCATCCTTGGTTGTCGCATTATGTTTTTCCGATGCCATTAATTTCTTCCATGATTCAACGTCTATTCTTTGCAGTCGAACTACAGGATTTAAATTAGCAGATAAAACCTTACATGTATCTGCCAAGTTACAGGGGGACACTGTTATATTGTGTTGCTCAGATTCTGTTACTTCCTGAAGTTTTGTACCGTCATTCACCGACTCGTCATTAGGTATAGTAGAATTTAATGACATATTAGGATCACTCTCTTGACTGGTATCACCGAGAGTTGACGAAAGCAATGATGCTCTTTTCATCTTCATCCGCGCTCGCATTTTGGCGCGCTTCATTATAATCAGAGTCTTATCTTGTGTAGAATGAGGAGTTTCCAAAGCGGGATGTAAACTTTGTTTAGCCTTTACAGCTTCTTTGATTGGAGATAATTTACCAACTTCCTTAACTACAGGAGTGATAAGATCCACTGGTGAGTTTCTGCCTGTATATAATTTTCTGCGGTGCAATGCTTTTGATGCAATGTTGTCCGCTGTGGTTAATCTTCGAATACGACTTTTCTTCACTGGTTTTTTCACTGTAACGCGCTGAGACGTTTCTTGTTTGGAATTGCTATCGAAATTATTCGCATTCTGAGCCCTGTATGCGGACGATGTTGATTGGGAAGACATGTCCAATATATCGGATTTGTTGGAACTGTATTGAGGTGTGTTATTGTAGAATGTATTATTGAAAAGTGGGCTTTTCAATAATCTTTCAAAATGAGCTGTTGTTAACGAGGAATTTAACTCGTTATCCATCTGTGTATCGCTAGACAATGAATTTTCTTTTTCATTGTCTGAAATTAAAGGTGATCTTGTATTTGTATTATGTTCCAATGGACCATCAGGATGTTGTAAGCTACTGTCATGAAATAGATTTTCAGTTGTTTCACTATGAATATCTGATGGCAATTTTTGAGGTTGCAAAGTAGATTCCTGGATAAGTATCGGAGTTTGACATTGAGGTATGACAATGGCAGCATCATTCGATGCATCTGCAGCATTACAAGGCTTTGCGCATTCCATAATGGCAATGGTATCAGCTTTCTTAGTAGTATTTGCATTCGATAAAATATAAATAGCGGTATCTATCGAGCTGCTGGAGGATGTATAACGAACGACTGCTTGAATATTGTCACACTGAGCCAATTTAAAATTATTAGATGCTGCTAGTGGTGATTGTTCGTATTCACTCAGGGATGATCCAGGTTCAGAGTGATTATTCTCATCCAGTGCTTTGCAGGGTGGCATTCCAGTATCCACCCAGTACTGTACTAGATAAGAAGGTTTTCGCATAGGTAAGCGATACTCTGTTTGATGAGATTCGTTATATTCTTCAATAGGTTCAAACGTGTGAATATCAAGTTCCGTTTCATCTGAAACCTATATTAAATTAAATATAAACAGTACCTACCATACTGTATAATTTTAAACATATTTTATAAAATGTTACTCAACACACATTTTCTGAATACTTTAGGAACAGCTTGTTCCAAGCTTCCTTACGTTGCAGAATGATTTCCTTCGGAATATGAAGTATGGAAACATCTTCTTCTTTTCTTCCTGTTATCCTGTAATATATTTGTTATTATAACCAGAAGTAAGGGTGAATGATATAATATAGAATGCTATTCAGACTAAAAAACAACTCTCCATGTCAACTTTTGGGTTGCTGGAAATCTTTGTACAAATATTGAGACATGAATTAATTTTTGGTAATCAATCCCTTAACACATATGCTGATTCATATACTTCCAACGACACTAAATCCAACAAAAAAAATCATCCTAAACCTTAAATAAAAAAACAAAGTACAATACCCAAGCTTTTTCTGAACATTCACAAAAAGCACTGGACAACATTTACTTAAATTCATGACTAAAATTATTTTACACTGTTGATCTAAAGCAATGTAAATGTAACCTACAAGAACTTTGAAAAATACCAAAATAAAAAACTTACCTGCTGATGCCTTGCACGTATGACTGGGATAGAAATTCATTATTAACATCAATATCATTTAACTCTTCTTCCATAATTTTTCACATTGAACTCACAAAATAATATGACACTGATTAATATAATACATTTATTAAGAAGAATTTCATATCGAACTACTTAAATGTGCATACTACCATTTACTAAATACAAATGACAGTTGGATTAACAGATTTGTAGGTTTAAGTAACATTGTTAACATAACATAACATTACCGTTTAGCAAATCCGTATTAATTAATTAACAATCGCGTTCAAACGCTACGGAAATAATTCCAAAAAAAGAAAATAGAACGGTGTCTAAACAATTCGCTAACATTTTTGACGCCACATACCATTGAAGGTTATGTGTGTTCCAAAGATGATCATTTGAGACAAAAACGTAACGGAATATCGTGAATTGAAAACGAGTCTGTAGCTTAATTTTACGATTTTGCGGGAAAACTGACAGATTTTCCCGCGTAATGTCCCGGCCGATATAAACAAGACGTACGAGAAATTGATTGATTGAAATTATTTGATGCGCGTACAAAATGAACGTGGTTCGTGCCATTAATAGAAGACAAGAAGGGTTTGGTGAGTCGTGTCATTTTCTGAACTTTATCTTCTATATCTTTAAAAGCCTCCAATAAAATCTTTGTACTCTGAATTTGTAAATTAACCTTTTCTTTCATGTCTTCATATTAAAATACACTGTTCTCTTTGTTTCAGAATCGATAAAAGACTACGATATTGCATTGTACAGATTAAAATGCTTTCGGAATGATGTATACCATGGAATATTACCAACTACAAATGCACCTGATTTTAATCCTGAACCACCTGTCTTGGCATGTCGCTTTTGTACAACACCAGGGTATGAACACATTCTTGCACTAGCTAATGAAGATGGTAAAGTTGCCTTACAAGACACTACCATTAACAGAGAACCAAATCAAGCACTAGAAGGAACTCAAGTATGTCAATAATTGATATCTATACTATTATCAATATGAGTTTATGATGTACTCAAATATTATTTCAAATATTGCTACATTGTAGGCACATTGCAATGCAATATTTGATGTAGCATGGATGCCTGGGGAACTAAAACTAGTTACTGCATCAGGAGACCACACTGCCAGATTATGGGATGTAAGCAGACAAGAAATGTCACAAATTGATTGCTTTCATGCACATACCCGAAGTGTCAAAACAGCAGTTTTTCGACAACAAGATAAAGGTATTTTAATTTACAATTTTGAATTACAATTATCAATATAACCAAACATAATGCATAAGATATTTATTACAGCTGTATTTGCAACTGGAGCTCGCGATGGTGCCATAATGGTCTGGGATATCCGAGCAAATCACAATGATCTACCAAAACCAGACAATTGCATCTTTAACGCTCATGGGATGCGACAAACAGGAAGTACAAAATATCATCGTCGTGCCCTTTCAGCAGCTTCAAGAGCGCAGAGCATAACTGGTCTCGCCTTTCAAGACGATTTCACATTACTTTCTTGTACAGCTGGCGATGGGTAATGCTTCCATTGATTCGTAACCTGTCTTATATCGACTACAGATGTTTCTAAATCTTGCAAATCATACAATTCCTAATTTCTCTTCTTAGATTAATAAAAGTATGGGATTTACGAAAAAATTACACAGTCCACAAACGGGATCCTGTAGCCAAGCACGTAATGAATTACGCAGGTGGCAGTACGAGAAACGGTTTCACGTCGTTACTAGTCTGTCCAGCTGGAATAACGCTTTACGCGAGTTGCATGGACAATATCATATACGCCTATAACATAACATCCTATAATCCTAAGCCAGGTAAATCAGAATTCCATTTAGGAAAATACATTATGCATACTGCATAAAGTTCATGATTAACACAATGAATTTTTATTCTACGTATTATAGTGGCAGAGTTTTATGGTCATAAAAATTCTACGTTCTACGTAAAGACATGCTTAAGTCCTGATGGTCGATACTTGGCCAGCGGATCGAGTGATGAGTTAGCTTATATTTGGCATACTAATAGACCTGGTGGTCCACTGGTGAAACTTTCAGGACACACCGAAGAAGTTACATGCATTGCATGGTGTAGTGTTGGAGAAACTAAAGTAAGCCTATTCAGCCTGCAACATTATTGTTTATAATGTCAATGTCCATACTTCTGTTTGTATATTTCTTTACAGCTAGTAACTTGCTCAGACGATTCTTGCCATAGAATATGGCGGATAGGTCCCGAGCATAAGATAGACAACGCAGAAGTTCAAATACAAGGTGAAGCTGAGGCTGTATGTAATACAAATAAACTAGGGCATTCAGAGCTAGAAACTACACCTACCGTATCACGTCGATGGATTATTAATCAAGAACGTACGCCAGGATCAGATTCAAATCCTGGTAAGAGAATATTCCATGTTAATAAAATAAAAATTGTGTAAGAGTTAGAAGAAGTAATAATTTATATTTTATTTGTCTTGTGTGTAGGTGCCAATACACCTATTCATCCGAGTTCTGATGATATGTCAGATACAAATTGTACTTCCTGGACTCGTGGCAGCACAAGTTCCTCCAAAAGAAGTTATTCTCAAATTTCCTCCGGGGACGGTATGACAGACAGCAAATTTAAATCAATCCTGTCACCAATTCACGAGAATATAGAGCCGTTAGCGAAACGTGCTCATTTGGAAAATCGTGGAGCACGCAGACTATTTAGTCCAGGTAATGACAGTCAAACGATACTGAACAGAGGATACGATTCAGATGAGCCAGGACCTAGTTCTTCGATGACAACCAGGAAGGCAAATAATCATCTTTTTTCACCAACCTTGAACCTACCAAACTTTGTTGTTGACGGCACGGCACCGCATCTTCTACAAATGTCACCACGAAAATGTAAGGAGAATATGGATTGGTTGACAAAGATCAGGAAAGAACGCTACGAGCAGAAAATTGTCAAAATTACAAATGAAAGAGCAAGTAGTCCTAAAGCTCAATTGACTCCAGTTCGAAGGACGGGTAGATCAAAATCTTCAGAACCACGAAAAGTGCCTAAGAGTCCATCAATTTCATTACTTAATTTTTTTAAAGTTACTGGTAAGGAATGTGACAAGGAACTGTATTCAGAAAAATCCTGTGTTATTCCCACCCAAGCAGAATCCAAACAACAACGATGAACGTTACTTGGTCTGATAAACCGAAATTCAATATTTAAGAAACTCATGTCGACCCGCAAGTCGCTAATGTTCGTAACCTCCGTGAACCGATGCGTGATACAGGGAGTGATAAGTTTTGAAAAATGAGGAATGCCTCAGTTCCTTTTTTTTTAGTGGTGAACAATATCAGCTTCATTTATACATTATCATATTATTCACGAAATTAGAATTTACTGGAAAAGTTCCTACACCATTTTGAAATAAAAATTTCCTTTATCTATCATCTGACAGCTTGCGAATGACCAGGTATCAATTTTTATCTCACATCTAAACTTTCTAAGAAAAGATTCATTGACAGATGCTATATGTTATAAGGAAATCGAAACCCGGAAGAAGCTACGATAGACTGAGCGAATCTATCAAAATCGTTTTTAAAGTAAATTATTTTTTTATAATAAAATATACGTTGCCAAAAGTAAACAGTGTATTATACAAAGTAAAGCGTCAAACACATATCTCATAGCCAGAATTTCGAATGTAATTATTGTACAGGAGTTCAGTTTGTATGAACTAGGATTAAGGATAGACGTTAATAATTAATTCGTATTGAAAGGAGTATTACGAGGCTCTCTGCCTTTTGGAACGCGAATCAAATGATCGATTCCAAATCTCAGTCACTATAGAATATTTATGTAAAAGAATGTTGATAAAATATATTTCAAAAGAAATTCATTCAATTTCTATGTATTATTTTATTTATTAAACTAACTGCCTGACGATGGACAGAACATTTTTACAGTCCTGGGAAGTAAACGAATTTTAATAGGTTTCAATTCGAATTCCTCATTGTCTATTGAAAACATTTCTTCTTTGTCCCTCTGTAAGGAATACCGTCTCACGTTAATATGCCCTCCGCTCCTAAAATTGTACTTAAAAATTATACAATTTCACTCACTAAGCTGTCTTCAACTTTCTTCGGATGAAGCTCAATATCCTTAGCTTCCAGTGTGTGATTCACCAATGTTTTATTTCCATGTTCACGTTTCCATCCTTCAGCAACGAATGTTGCATAACTAACGCTCTTAGGACCTTTAAATAGGATTTATATTATTATTATTATGGTTCGTATTTGATTCATTCAAAATGATCATGAATAGCCAGATAAAATCTATTTACCTAATTCTACTTTTACTGCTGGTACTGTTTGTGCTTTTACTCCTTTTGCATTACTAGTTGTTACATGAACTTCTGATGCAGCAATTGGCATCTCATGAACCTCACCACATTTTTCATTTGTTATTTTACTGTAATCCACTGTGGAACGTACAGTTTATGTCACACAAAAAATGAGGAATTCTCAAATAATGTCAATCAAATTCAAAGGAATTACCAGATGGCATGGAAGTTCTTCTTGGTAGAAAGGAGTGCCACCATCTCCTTTCCAAATTAGTATTATTAGTAGTTTGGTGTTCATGATAGCAACGTGAACAACCGTCACAAGGTTCTGTGTAACGGAGTACACCATCACAATCCCAATTTAAATCTCCTTTATATCCATTAAACACATATGTAGCGTACCTACGAGTTAGGGATGCATGCAAAATGGTATGATTTATGCATTGTTAAGTAATGTGTAATAACTGTGAAGATGAGACTTACTTTCGTAGTGATCCCCAGTACCAATATTTATTGACACGTGCATGAGCATCTCGCCAAGCACCCCATTCTAAAGCACCAACTGCATAAACAGGTTTCATAGGCTTTTCAGGATCTTGCTATAACATGTATGCAATTAATTTATACGTTAACATGGCTATAATATGAGACAATATGAATTTGATTTTGCTTACTTTGAGCACTTGCACTTCTACAACATCAATCAATTTAGTCTCTCCTTTCACAATAGCCATTGTGGCTTCTGCCATTTCACGAATATGGGGACGATCCTCGTATCCATAAAATATAGAATCTGCTACTCTGTTTACTTGGCCCAGTGGAAGTATACCAATTGGGCATTGTCTTACTAAATTCAAATCCACATTGTACTTCCGCATAATTCCAGTAACAACATCTGACAATGTGCCATCACCACCTGCTACAATTATGGCATCAGTCTTAGTGTTCAACTCTGTCACTAAAGTTCGTGCATGACCTTCTGATTCTGTTTGTAATATTGTTACTGCTATTCCAGAAAGATGTAGCAATGGCTCGCAGTAATCTTTAAACAGTTTCTCAGCTTTTCTACAATATAGGATTATTAGGTTCTATATATGATAACTAGTAACACTTCTATAGAGATTTCATCGAAATTTTTATTCCACATACCTTTTATGAGCCACAGGATTTAATATGACTGTGACATGCCGTGGCTTAATGTGAGTAGGCAATGGAGCATCTCCATATTTAACTGCTTCTTCGCAGTATTGCCTCATCAATTGCTCAGTACTGAAAATATTCAATAAAGATAATTGATAGATGCCAATAAACACAATGTTTTTCTAATTTATTGGAATCTTTATAAATGGATATAAGGTTAAGAGTACAGTAATCCCTAAAATTAATCAGAACAATGTATCACATACGTACTCATAAGAATTGACACTATATGAGACTCCATAAGAAAGGGCCGCAGCAGCAAATGTCGACTTTTTCCAATTATTTCGTATAACTTTAAAGAATTTTAATATTCGAGCCATTTTTTAAAACCTTCAGCATTGCGCTTGAGATGATATTTAAACGCCACGTGATACCAGCACCGGCTATTGTTGATTGAATGAAGTCGTAACAAATGCCACAATTAATAAGAGCAATAATACGTTCAAGGGAGAATGGAGGCTCAGTAACAGATTTTATTCGACTGAACGTTTAATTAAAAATGATAGAGTAAAATGTAAGTACAATATGTAAAGTGCTATGAATATTTCAGTTTAAGTAAATGCATTTATCTGCCGACGATATAAGGCTTGTAATAAAGGATGTAGAGTGGCTGAAACGCAATTGAAAACAGTCGGCGCAGTGGAAACGTTAGCTTATAACACTACTCCATCTGTAGTTTTTAGGTCACTGTTTCGTCTTAGCGGTCTGCAAGAATCTGTCCATCGGGTGCGTATCAGCCTTGGTTAAAGCTTTCAGCAAAAATATATAAATTTATATAATCATTAATTGCGCCGATTATTGTTTTCCCGTTTTGAGTGTTACACGGTACTGCAAGCTCTATAAGGTTCGTGTTGGCATATTTCAAATTCCTTAGCCATGTTAACTTTATTGTATTTTATTTTAATTCAACTTTTTTAATATCTTATCATTACATTAAAGCATTGAAGATTTTATTTAGCTGATGATAGCCCAAAATAAGTATTTTCTATAGTCTGTTTATTATTAATGAAAACTGACTGCAAACATGTAACTTTCTAATTAAGTTACTCTTTCAACTAGATTCCAGGATTATATTGCAGGACGAGTGAAGTAAGAATCAGCAAATATATTTACTTTTTGTAAGAACATATCGATCAAAAAGATTAAAAGAAGTCATAGTTGTCTGTTTTTAATGTCACATGAAATTAAATGAATATGGATGCTGATGACGGAGGGAAGGATCTAAAAAGTGAAAAGATTGAACCTTTCACACAAGAAACAATGGAGTCTCTAGAAAGTACTGCTGATACCAAGAATATCAGCAATGCAGAAAACTCTGAAAAACCTATAGACAATATTGACAACATAAATAATGCGATGACAAATTCACTGGATAAGTCGATGGATAAAAAAAAAGATTTGGAAATCGGCAATGCACATTTAATGAAGGTTTCAGAAATGAAAAAGACAAATCTCACATGTCGTTTGTCAAATGAAAACGATCCACATACCTCTAGTAGTGATCAGAGTTCATCAAAAAGAAGTATCTCAACAGGTATTTTAATAATTTTATAAAAGAAAATCATATGTATGATATCATGAAATTGCTGAACCTTACCAACATTGAAACTGTAGCAGAACCCGGAAGTGGAGATACTGATACTTCTATGGAGAAGTCAGGTAACAGTTCAGAAGAAGATTCCAGCAAACGTCAAAGAACCGATGAGAGTCTTAATGATCTGCCTACTGTAGATAACGATCATGCTGGAAGTAGTGCAAGAAGCAATACAAGCTTATTCCATAAATTGAAGTTTAAAGTAAAGAATCGCAATTACCGTATGAAAGAATATCCAGAAAGTGAAGCCGGTGAGGGATCAAATCAAATGGTTGTAGATGAATCCATCTCTGAAGAAGGACGAGGTATATTTTTAACTACCGATTTAAATTGTAAAATACATTTCTTAAATTTATATCTACATTACACTATTAGAAGCTGGAGAAACTTTAAATGGTCAAAACGCAGTAGCACAAGCTAATGGTGATTCTGACGATGATGATATGGATGCCCCATTGAGTGAACTTCTTGAACATGATTCAGAATCTAGTAGTGATGATCTACATCAGGAAGGTGCGCAACGAGATCAGATCTTAATTACAAAATTCGATTTTCATTAAAATATTTATTTACTTATATGCGGGAAATAAATATCACTTATATAGGTAAGGATGATTCCAACGAGTGGACTACAGCCAGTGAAGAAGACTTGGATGAGGAAGAAGCAGTGATGCGAAAGCAGAAGCCCAAACCAAATTGGTTAATGGTCCAGGAGATCATTAATCGTCAACTAGGAAATAATCCACTTTTCCAACGAAAATTCTATGGTTCACTTCATGTCGTGGAGCGGCTAGAACTTATGTATAAGTTAAAAGAGCATCAGGTATCACAATTTAAGATAAAATCAAGTGTGAATCTATCTATCATTTGTTTAAGAACAATAAAATAATTTTTAATATTTCTACAGGGATGTGTCAATGCACTGAGTTTCAATCAAAAAGGTAATCTAATTGCTAGTGGATCAGATGACTTGGAAGTTGTCATTTGGGATTGGGCTACAGGAAATTCACAACGTATCATCCAGAGTGTCCACAGAAGTAATATATTTCAGGTAATTTTCATAATACAATCGAATCCATAAAATTCTATATAATACATACACTATCCTGTAACTCAACAGGTGAAATGGTTACCATTGGATATGGAATATCTCTTAGTAACTGCAGCTCGTGATGGGCGAATCCGATTGAACGATCTCCACGCCAATATCTCCAAAAAGCTAGCATCTCATCGAGGAGCCTGTCACAAAGTTTCAACACATCCGGATACTCCTCACGTGATCCTTTCTGCTGGAGAAGATGCTAAGGTGCTATCCATAGACGTGCGCCGGAATAAGCCCACCAAGTGAGTGTTTTACAAACGTTTAATTTTTCTAAATACAAAGGAGACTATTTTCTGTTTAGACTTTTAACTGTCAGGGAAGCCTCAACAGATGTGCGGCTGTTTAGCATTCACTCTAATCCTTTAAACAGTAATGAGTTCTGTGTTGGAGGTCGCGATCATTATGTTCGCGTATATGACAGACGAAAAGTTACAATACCACTTTATAAACTTTGTCCACGCCGTTTGGTACGTTTTATTTATATAATGAGATAAATTAAGAGATCGGTACGAAATGAAAAGACTCAAATATATATATTGTTTCTTATAGATTGGTAATAAATATGCTCACATCACATGCGCTGTGTACAATTATAACGGGACCGAAATTCTTGCCTCATACAATGATGAAGATATTTATCTATTCGACTTGTCAGTCACCCAGTCTGGTGAAGACTTCGCTCAGAGATACCAGGGTCATAGAAACAATGCTACTGGTATGTATGGATTCTGAGCATTACAAAGCAATGATTTATATATTTATATTATCACAGTAAAGGGCGTCAATTTCTTTGGGCCAAAGAGTGAATTCATAATATCAGGATCCGACTGCGGCAATATTTATATATGGGATAAAAATACAGAAGCTATAGTGAAGTGGATGCTTGGTGATGAACAAGGAGTGGTAATATATCGTGTTATTAATTTATTTGGTAAATCCCAATATGCTCCGACATAACACGCTTTTAGGTGAACGTCTTGGAACCCCATCCACATATTCCAATTTTGGCGACAAGTGGTCTTGATTATGATGTCAAAATTTGGATACCTTCAGATGAGAAAGTTCCCGACATGACTGGTCTGCAGAACGTATGTTCTAATAAATGTTTATTTAATAATTTTTAATACTGGAAATTTTGCACAATATCCTTACGAATTATTTCTTCTAACCAGTGCATTAAGTCTAACTTGAGAAGGAGGGCGGAGGATACAGCATGTATCACGTCAAATGTATTTGCTGGTCATATGCGTCGATTCTTACAAAGGCACATGCGTCGAACAGTGAGAGTAAGAGTAAGTGATGTATTGTAGAGACAGAACTTACCTGTGAATTGACACAATTGTATTTTGATTTAAGTTAACTGGGAAATTATTTAGGTATAAATTAATATAGGCAACCCTGTGCAACTAGACATAAAATTGTGAATTGTAATTTTTATAGAGTTACATGGAACGATTAGCCAACCAAGTGCCAAATACTAGACTGGTCACTGATATGGATTCATCTAGTGATGACGACTCTTCGACTGACAGTGGCAGTCAATCGAATTTTGAGAATGATACAAGAATACAGTGTGGTCCTTCTTAAGGGAAATTTGGTATGCATATTTTCTACTGAAATTCTGGTGTCATCTTGTTTTTCTGAAGATTTGTAAACATGTAATGATTAAGAGGTGTTAGGAATATTAACACATGTAAGATTAAGATGCTAATTCTACGATCCCTTCATCAATCGGAAAAGTGATATAAAGATAGTCCTGAATTTTTTGATCCTGATATTATATGAAATCCTTGTAACGAAGATGAATGAAGATCTATGCGGTCGATAACGAATTGTACAGTATTATATATCCAGAAAAAAATGCTTAGCAAGTTTTGTTTCCACGTGGTTAACCACACTAGAACCTCCCAAAATTTGAAGGAATATTTTAGATTATGATCTCAGTTACAAAATTATTTAAATTTTACATGGCAGATTGATATTGATTGACAATCCTCTATCATATACTAATGCCTTGCGATGAATGAAATTGTACCAGCGATTAAACAGTACTTCATCATTTTTATATTTTTCAAGTATATGAATTTCAGGACTTTTTATAGATTACGCTTCGTTTTGCTTGTTCATTTCGCTGATTAAGTATTTTTTTAATTTTTGCAAGTCATAATAATAAGAATATTATAACATTATCTCGATGCTCTCAAAGGATCATAAATTGTTTTCATAACGAGCACGTGTCTATGTATATTATAACTGAGATATGGGAAACACGTAATCATATAAAGTTATGAAAAATATTGAAAAAACTTTCAGACACTCAATCGAATTGATGTAAATACATGAAAAGATTGATAGATGTCATGAAAATTATAAATGTAATATCTAATTTTGTATCGTATAAAAATTATTTATTTGCTGTCCAAAATAGATTGTATAATATTGATATTGTCTTAGATTTACAAGACTGAGTTGGAGTGAATCCACAGGATGTCAAAAATTTTGATTTGTACTAGAAATTAACATTTATTAAAGGATTGTTTTCAATACAAGCTACAGCAAGCATATTTAGAATTTATATGGGTTAAATATCAAAATCAAACTTTAAAATTCATCTGAATATATTAATCATTACGTATACAGTTATAAGAGTCTGCTAATATATCAACTTATGTTTTACGATGAAGTGAATAGTAATAAATATCCATCATGCTGATTGGTTCTCATGATTCTAAATGCATTTCACAGTAGTACAGATATTTATAGGCTTCGCTTCAATACTTTATGATCACATATACATTCTCAACTTTCTGCCTAAAATATACCAATGGAATGAGCAAGACCTGCATAAATATGCAAGGTAGTAGCACCCATGAAGAGTGTGGTGACAGCTTTAATGAACAGGGATGACCATGGACCAGCCAACAAAAGAGTTGTTAAAAAGTCAAGAATTAATGGCCTATAAATTGTTATCAACAGCATACCAATAACTAATGGAACAAGGCCTCTACGTAGATCATGTCTGGACCACAGCCAAACAAGTGTTGCAGTCGTTATGTGCTGAACCTGAAGAAGATCACTTAATCAGAATACTTAAGTAACAGTTTCATTATAATTTATAAATTCTATGAAGGAAATAATTTTACCAGACTGATGTTGGATTCCAGACTCTTCTGAATGTATTTCCAATCAAATTCAGCACCACGTGCACCTACCCACAATAATAGAAACCTAGTGAGAAGTACTTCTGCACCTGCCCATCCAATACCTGCCGTCAAAACTTTAGCATGTCCTTTTCCTGGTATACCATTCAATACTAATAGTATTCCAGCAAGGTCTGCAAGATCAATGGAGGATTTGAGAAATTCCTAAAAGCAGAAGGTTCTCGATAACAAACTGTAGGAGTTTTATTACCTATTGCATTTAATTAAGCATAGTGTTAAATAACATACTCCAAAAATGTCAAAACCTTCTTGTCCAACGCTATCAGCTGTGGGGAAAAATGTTGCAAGAGCTAACATTTTAACAAGTTGAGTAAATATGTAGATACCGCCTGCTTGAACACATTTCCAAAAAGCTCCATATTCTGAGCTAAAATGATTATGATTATGTTAAAATAGGTTAGTATTTCATAAATATGAAATATACCCATTCATGAAGTACTTACAGCCCTGAATATTTATATGTTAAATAATATGGTACATATACGAGCGCCAAGCAGTTTCCAAAATGGTATAGTGTCATTTTTCAGTGATAGTTTTATTGCTAAATACAATTAGTTTTTACACCTTAGCAAGAACCATAGCTTAATACACATGTAAAAAAAGAGGTTATCAAGATGAGCAAATGACTTGTCGGAAAAAGTAGATCTCTGATTGGTTAAATCGTGCGCACGAAAGATATGACCACTCACGAGTCTGATTTCTTAGGCGCTCCTCTCACGAGATTGACGCGCGAAATCATGTAATTATACGAACATACCTTATGAATAATTTACATTCTGTTAAATCTTATTTAATTTATTAAGCAAGCAATCTTTTACGCTGAACGTATTGCATTGTCCTTCATTTATTTTCAATATACATATATAATTCTTAATATACACACCATAATAATCTTAAATAATTTATGTCCAAACTATGCCGTATACGGAGATAATAAGATTAAATAACTGGATTTCACTAAAATTATACTGCCGAATTACATTATAAGTTTTAAACATTGTATTGACGTGGCATCCCCTTTGTATCTGTTTAGCTGTCGTAGCAAGTGCAGTTTGGGTTGTTTGCAATGAGTAGTGTGTAACTCATATAATGTACAGATGTTTAGCAGTACAGCTTCCTGTAAACTCTTTGCTGGATTTCTTGCAATTGCATTTTCCAATAAATGTACTGCTGCTTTAAGTTGCCCAGTGTAGAGAAGACATACTGCCATGTTGTTTATTATAGTGATATTTGAGGGTTCCATCGCTGATGCTTTTTTAAAGGAATTATAAGCTTCTTGAAATGCATTCTGAGCAACTGCAATTAAACCATTATCCATATGTTCTCTAACAGTTGTAGGATTTTCTCTACTATCTGTACCAATGGCGAACTTCTTCTCTGCAGCAGAGACATCTCCCAGGAAAAGATATGCTCTACCGATTGCAGAAATCAAGATTTGTCTTTGATCGGGAGTCCAATCAAGAGACTCGCATAAATTTTCCAAGACATCTACAGCTAGAACATAATTCTTCATGCCAAGAGCACAATTGACGATGGAAATAAGGATTCTTGACTTTCTTCCAAGCCATAATCTTATTGAATCGTCTCGTTCAGCCATGAAGAACTTTGCTCGGCCTCCATCTTCAGCCAAACCCATTTGTAGATTCCTTATTATTTGTCTAACGGTGGCCAGAATTTTATGAAGATTATCCATGGCTAATTTGGATTTTCCACAGTAAGAGGGGATTTCTGCCAGAAGTAATCTAAAGGCAAATGAAGCCATGGAGCCTGGTCTGGTACCATATAATTCAGGATAAAATGTAAAGAACATGTCAGGCTTATCAAGATTTCCAAATGGTCTTGATTCATTCTCCAGGATTTCAATCTGTTTCAATTTAGCAAGCAGAGCAAGTCTAGTAAACCACAGCTGTAGAGAATGTGGAGTATGTTTACTTGGATGATCTATTTTTCCATATCCTTGTCCATACACTGCAAGGAGTCTACCCGTGAGATTGACAGCAGCTCGATAACATCCAGCATGTATTAAATTTCTCAAGCCACGTTCATCTTGAGTCACATCCGAAGCAGTTAAAACATTTCTATGAATATTCTCCTCTTCTCCTAAGAAATGAATAGCAGTTTCTTTTGTAATGTCAGGCATGTCACCCTGGAGCACCAATCCTGGCATGGTGAGATTTATTCTATCAGGAAAGTTGTTACCAGGAGTCAAGGCCAACGAAGCAAGTACCTTCCTCGTATGTTCAGAAGGTATCCAAGCATCTCTGTGCGAATCACTGGCAGTAACATGATCTGACACACGCTCTGTATCAGAGAAAGAACTATTAAGGAAATCATTAGATGCAGCTACTGACATTGTAGTGAATACAGGATGTGGAGATGTAGCAGAAACGGATGTCTCAAATATATCCGAGTTTATGTCAGGAGAAACTATTTCATCGAAGATGGTATGTGTTGTATTACTAAAATATCGACCCAACCCACTGTCCGAAGATTTTTCTTCTACAGATTCTACAACATTCTTTTCAACTTCGGAAGAGGTTACGAGTTCAGACATATTGACAGTGGCGTCTTGGTTGTTTTTTCAACTATAATATTTTATATTCGTTGCTTTCATATATTCTGAAATAAAATTTCTCAAAAATTAATTCCTATACCTTTTTTGTTAAAGAAAAAACATTTTTACGTACCACTGACAGTATCGATTGTGTGAATAATTTTAAGGTTATAAAAAGTAAACTTCAGCTTAGTGACATGTCAACAGAAGGATAGGTAGATAGACTCCATTGATTAAAAACGATTTACATCTTTCGTTTGAGAATAAAACATTACGAAAGGAAAGAGGGAAAGACTAAAAAGGATATTAAAAATTGAGTAACTAATTGCATTTCTAATAATATTAGAAACACCAATAAGACACAACAGAAGTGAAAGAATAATAAATCTATTAGAGTAAATATATTTAATTACAATAGATATTTGCAAATAGCCTTTGCGGTAATAAATAAAAATATTTTTTTGTTATAATATGCGATTTCCGTGCACATTTTGTTTATTGTTGAGCATTATTTTTTCTTGGCGCTTTTTCTCCTCTTTGAATGCTTCTGTATTGACCTTTCTTTCTATTCTTCGTTCTTTTCTATATTCTTTTAAAGCCTTTTTTCGGTCTTTCCTGTCTTCCGGAGTTTCATTCTTTGGTCTGATACTTAACACGCTTAATGTAGATTTCATAGTTTCTGCAACTGATTGGGCACCGCTCGGCCTTTCGGATTGATTTTGCAAATCAAATTGAGCCAAACTTTTCGCGGTTAATTTACCAGATTGTCCATCCAAAACATCTTTGGGAATACCTGTTTTTGGATTAATTTTTATCTTTCCTGGACCCTGTATAAAATAATACTATATGAATAACTTAGAAAGTTCTTCCTCTTATTCGTTTTAGCTTCATATCCCCTAGAGGATCAGTTCCCAGAATACAGAAAGTTGATATTCATTTATGAAAACTGTTACCTTTGGTTCAGAAATTAGTTTTGGATGATTATAAATATTGCTATATGTACTCAAAATGCTCTCACAATCCCATTTATCTCTTTCTCTAGGTTCAACGATAAGTTTTTCTAATTTCTCGTCACCTTCCTCAGAACTTGGGTATTCTGTATCGATAATTTTCATACGATCTTTTATCAATTTCGTCACATTTTCCGTCTACAAAAACAAATATATCAGTGCCATTATATTGTTGAAAAATTATACTAGATATTTACGTCTTCTTTTTGTTGATTTTCAAACTCCTTGGCATATTGTAACACGATATCAGAATCGGGTGCGACATAACCCTCGATTTCTTCACAATCCAGAGCGCCAATTTCGCTTTCGTCATATCCAGCATACATCTAAAGTGTAATAAGAATAGAAACTTCTTTCTGTAAAAATTTTTCATTTTTTATACAAGAAAACGTACCCGCTCGAATTTGTCATCGAGGAATGTCAACTGTTCATTTCTCTTCATAACACTGCTACTCATGGAATATTCTGTAAAGCGAGATTTTGTTTCTTCATCTTTAAATGTCAATTGGGGTCCGTCGAGACTGCGTACTTCATCCCTTTCTTCATCTGATACTTCCATATGACCCATTGAAGAGGAATCGGAATCACTTTCACCTTCCTCACTTTTATCCTCATACTCTTCGTCTTCATTGAATGAGTCTTCACTATCACCTTCATTTGCTAACTCTAGAAAATTATCTTCTAATTCGTTATCTGGATTATCAAAATCAAAATCATCATCCATAGCTGCTACAATGTCAGGATCAAGATCCAGTCTTAATCCAGAGACTGGTGCAGCTTTGTTCAGTAAACCCACATCCTCCTCAACTGTGGAAGCAAATACCGAGGAAGGCAAAGTAATTTTTGGTACATCGTTCTTAGTATTTTTTTCTCTGTTTGGATTCTGAACTTGCTCCCATTCAACAGGCAATGAATTAACGTCTCGTAAATGTTGTAAATAATCATAATCATCATCAAAGAATATCCCATATTTTTGTTGCTCCTCCTTGCGCTTTGTAGTATCTACTGACTTCTTTTCAGATTTAGAAGATTGCGGTTCTCCTATTGGTACTAATACTCTTTGTGGAGCATTTTCATCAGCTGCTAATGGATCTTGTTGTGAACGATGAACTAGGTGAAAGCTCACCGAATTTTTCTTATCGATAAACTTCTTTAACTTTCCTTTCGGCTAAAAATTATTACCATAAATGTGTTGCAGTTATAACCTGTAGAACTTTCAATAACATTTCTAACTAACGAGAAAATTTAATTTACACATACCATATTTCCAGTATTTGCTGATGAATCGTTGCAATAAAAATAAATTTGGATTTATACAAAGTCTCAACGATTTTTACTCTATCAATAATATCCTAACAAAACATTGGTTTAACACTGGCAGACATGTGCAGACAGTGTTTCTCAACTGTATCTCTAAAGTACGTTAAAGGTGTTAAAATCGCAAATTGAAAGATTCAAGTATGCTTATATTTTTCAACTCTTACAAGTATTTTAAATACAAAATATAAGTCATTTTTCCTATGTCAATTGCAATACCTATTTCGAAACAAAATTCTGGAATTACTAAACATAAAAATGAATAACTGAATATTCGGTATAATAATTCTAAAGTAATGTCCCCCCACTCTTGTTTTGGGGATTGGTAGGCCCCAGCGCACATCGTTAGGGGATGATTATTGATATTCAATAGAACAAACTATAAGAACTAAGCAGAGAAAAATGGGCTTATTTGATCGTTTAGCAAGTCTCTTAGGTCTCAAGAAAAAAGAAGTAAACGTTTTAGTAGTCGGCCTTAATAACAGCGGTAAGTCAACGGTCATAAATCATTTCAAGCGTGAGGACGACCGTTGTATAGACATAGTACCAACCGTCGGCTTTAATGTCGAGAAATTCGCATGTAAGTTACACAAGCATCGAGTGAATTAAATAATATTTGATGTCACTTAATAAAGCTTTTCAATATACAGCACCTTAATACAAGAACGACTATATTACACCTGCATTTCCTTAGATCACTGGCAATTGCTTACACTCACTACTTTGTACACCTAATAAGAGATATGTTTGCATTTGAGAAAATATATATCTATCTAAATATATATATCAATATATTTTTTTGAAACTCTGAAACAAAATTTAACATATTAAATAAATAGAACAGATATTAATTCTACAGTGTAATCAGGAGAGAGCATCCAAGGGTAAGGACAGCTTACCTAAGTCATTAGCTTTATGTTAGATTGTCCTTTATCTTTAAGCAATATCTTCCAGGGTGACCCCTTATCTCTTTCGTTCAGCTTGAGTATTTTTATTCTTTGCCTTATCTTTAAGTATGCTCTCTCTTAAACTTGGTATTTTCCTCCATTTCTTTATTCGACCTGGTGCTTTTATGAGAATAGGAATCTTAGATTTTATTGGAGTTGTTTCTCCCATATTAGCAAGAGCTTTTGCTTTGTCTTTCTTTAGAGATGAGTGGTTCTTCAATGATCCCTTTGATAAGTTACTAGATTCTTTTTTTTTTCTTAGTATTGTTTCACTCTTAGTAGGTGTTACGTTTGATGTAATGTCGCTAATATTCCATTTGGCAGATATTTTAAAGGAAACAGGTTCCTTTGACTTACTACGGAAAGGTGTGCTGGTTAAAACAGGTCGTTTTTTTGTACTTATGCTTGGTCGAGTAATACTTATATTCTTTTCAGATTCAGTATCAGTTTGATCACTTGCTGCAATTTGTTTTTTAGTCTTTGAAACCTCAAAGTTCAGTAGAGTTTGTTTTAATTTACTTTTAACGTCCCTGGACGTTGTTAATTTATTTGCACTGCGAGGTGTCCCAGAAATTGTCTCAGTCTTCCTTCTTTTGTTTTCTAAAGTTAAGGTAGGATTGTCTTCAACTGTCACTTCATCCAGTTGTAAATTCTGTTTCTCGTATTGTTTCCGTTTGTCTGACCGCATAAGTCGTCGTTTACGTTTTGGTGAAGATTGGATTCGTCTGTATGTTTCGCTTTCTATATCACTGATATCCTAAAACAAAAATAGATGTTTTAAAGTGCAATTATGGAAATGAAAATTACTACATAATTTAAAAAATAAAAAATTTACATTTAAATGCAAAGTACTATCACTGTCAGTTTGCGGAAGCCAGATATATGAGGTAGCTGAACCATCAATGAGGTTTTTAAATGCTTCTTGCAAGTTCATATGTCTAAAATATTTGAAACATGAGGTTAATGCTTTTATTCTTGACTCTGAAAATTTCCTTGTGCCCAGTGAATCAGTGACAATTAGATATGGCTGAATTTCACGAGAGTGATACTCCAAGTACAATGCCAAATCTATGTATGCACTAGATTTTATTTCGTGGACTCCATACAATTCTAAATTGATTTGGGTATAATCCAAGTTTGCTGATATACGACAGTTCTTCATTTCACTCGTAAGAGACTGTAATTTTTAAAGTACATAAACATTTTTAATTCTAAGAAACATATTTATTCAATATAAGATAAGTACCTTTAAATTATTAAATTCAGTCATGCGATGATGATAACAAAATATATGATGTTTGCAGTTTCTTAAGAAATATGATATATTTTTTGCATTTTCTAATGGAGTTTCTAATATAACCTGATCCATGTCTAACCACATGGGCATCATTGAATTCCCCAATTTGGCTTTACCATTTTCAGTTATTATCTGGACTGCGTATTCATCACATTTTTGATTCTCCCCAAACGATGCAAATTTGAATACAGCACAGTTCTCTGTGAACTTGACGCAGTGTATACCAGCATAACTATACATGACCAACTGTAAATTAATCTCGGTATCATGAACATTATTCTCAAGTTTGTTCAAATATTTAAGACATTCATTAACTGGTTCCGTATTGTCATCATGCCCAAACTTTGTAATACCAATACCATACTCCAAATTAGAGCTAAGAACTTTCAGTTCATTAATTTCCTTCTTCAAACGTTCTTTCTTTTTTTCCAAAGATTCTAGAATAAAAAATCAACAATAATTTCAAAACAATTATTAAACCACGTAAAAAACGAAGGTTAGATGAATATCTCTCTACCCTCAACATTATGCTTAGGATTTTTCTCAATTATCACGTTACTGCTGCTTTTAGTGATATTACTTGTCGCTGACATATTTATCAGTGTAATTATTAACATTAACAACGTTTCACTCAACGTTTCAAATATTATTTCATAATATTTTTGAATTATCCCGGACCGACAAGCACTATTCATGTGGAAAGTGGTTCTCAATCGCATATGTTCACCCGGCCCTCTTTAGTATTTCCCAGGAACTACTCAACGATCAAATGAAATTTATATTTTTCAGTTAAAAATGTTGGTTTTACGGCATTTGACATGTCTGGTCATGATCGCTATAGATCACTCTGGGAACATTATTACAAAGATTGCCAAGGAATTATCTTCATAATCGATAGTAGCGATAAACTAAGATTGGTGGTTGCCAAAGAGGAATTGGATATGCTGCTTCAACATCCTGACATCGCAGGTACAAAACGGTAAAAACCCTGTTAGCGCAGATCTTGAAAGCACATCTTAAAGATGACTTTGAGACGTTATTTACTTGGAAGACCTCTCGAAGTCATCTTTAAGACGGTTTTTTGATAGATGTGCTAATAGGGAAGTCATTTGAACTTATATGATAATTTTTTGATATTTTGCAGGTCGAAAGCTACCTATACTTTTCCTGGCCAACAAAATGGATCTACCAGATTCCCTTACAACAGTTAAACTTGTATCAGGACTTGGACTCGATCGTATACTAAATAAACCTTGGCATATTCGTGCGACGAATGCAGTAACTGGCGAAGGATTGCAACCAGCTATAGAATGGCTTACGGATCAAATAAGAGATATTTATATTAACAAAAGATAACGTCATTATAATAAGGAATTAAATAATTAATATCTCATATCATGCAACCGTCCATATTATAAGTCTATCGTACTGTCTAATCTTATCGACTATTATTAGTTACACGTAAATGAAGAATTTACTGAAAATATCATGTTTAATAAATAAATTAGTATTTGTACTAGACCTAAATGTTAGTCCTTAAATTTGAAAATTAAAATTACTACGAAAAGAATGTATCTTTCCATTGTTCTTGTGGTTTTTGTCTCGACTAAGTGTAACCCATCGACAATTCAGTAATCTGATTTATCGATTTACAATATTTACTATCTTGTTTCCCATCTACGTTAGTTTTTTTCTCTTGGCTTCTTAATATCGACCTGCGACGTCTGACAGGTGGATTCCTTATCAGTTCATTGATACAGAGTTGCAGCGAAAATATAAAACATGAAAAAGCACCACATGTTCATAGTGTGTTTAATTTTTGTTGTAACATTAAGATATTCGCAATGTTACAGTATCGAGAAGTATTCTTTGCTGATGCCGAATGTTAAACCGAATACGGTGAGTTTTGGATGTATAAAAATGTATGACACTTTTTCCCGTTTTTGTACAAAACATATGGAGAGGGGAAGAGTTATATTTTATAATTATATATATTTAAAGAATAATACAGGCCTGTTATTTGTGATCTTATTGCGTGATCATTCATGTTCGTTACATCATACGTTTTATCGCTTGTAATTTCGTGGAATACTTCGTTAACTTCTTTTTATAGTATCCCTCGTTCTAAAGAAAAACCCACGATTTTTTTTATGAGATTTAAGTTAAATATGTTCTTGCATTTTGTGTGATATATGCTAAATTAATTTTAAATATTGTAATTGTTTAATAAATATAAAAATATAATTTAATACTTTCTGCACATTTTTTTTACAGCCAGAATTATATTTATGTACTCCAATCAAAGTGGATTCTTCAAAAAATTATTATATTGTGGGATTTGAACCCAACGCTACAATGGCAACAGCACATCATATGTTATTATATGGCTGTTCCAAACCAGGCAGTTCCAAACCTGTTTGGAACTGTGGAGAAATGGCACATGATATGACAACAGACAATGGAGAAACAGCTAGTCCATGCAGCGAAGGATCAGAGGTATATAAAATAATAATTGTTGAATTGCAATGACATTGAGGTATTGGAATAGAAACTCTCATTAGTTATTAACTTTTCAGATTATTTATGCATGGGCACGAGATGCACCTAAACTAATTCTACCCGAAGGAGTAGGATTTAAAGTAGGAGGAGATTCTCTGATACAGTACCTGGTGCTACAGGTACATTATGCCCACATAGAACCTTTCAAGGATGGCAGTACTGATGATTCTGGAATATTCCTGCACTATACCTTGCGTCCATTAAATAAACTAGCTGGGGTGCTCTTGCTTGGAACAGCTGGGAGCATTCCTCCGAAGAGTACAGAATACATGGAAACGTCATGTGCCATCGAGGAGAACAAAATCATATATCCATTTGCATACAGAGTACATACTCACACCTTGGGAAGAGTAGTCTCTGGATATTTGATAAAGCAGAACAACAAATGGATCGAACTAGGCAAGAGAGATCCTATGAAGCCACAGATGTTCTATCCAATTCATGCAAACATAACAGCTACTTTGGGCGATATAATAGCTGCGCGTTGCACAATGCATAGTGATCGTGATACCTGGACTTATGTTGGGGCCACCAATGCTGATGAAATGTGCAACTTTTACATCATGTATTACGTGGAGAGCGGAGAGCCGCTGCATCAAAAGTATTGCTTTACCTCAGGACCACCTCAATACTACTGGCACACAGCTGGTCTGCCAAATATACCGAACCGGGAAGCATCCACCTTATAAAGAAATCCGTATGTCATGAGCAAGTACAGTGTTTTACGCAGGACGATTGGATTTCCATCTTGTATAATGTAAAGGATGAATTGACAAATTCAATGGAAAACTTCTGATGCTTGGCATACACTTTATTGAGCTGGAAATCGAATCGTCTCTGTTTCCAATCGTGTCTCTTATGAAACTGATGTCATTCTTAATCAAATCTAGATAGCGAATGATAAAGAACAGTATCTTCGTTAGGTTTCTTCTAACTTCTATGAAAGTATATTTACATTGTTTTATTTGTGATATTTAAAAGTTTACGAAGATTTTATCATGCCGAGGTAACTTTACCTGTAGAACTGTCGAAAAAACGTATAAGTCTGTATATTGCCTTGGTCATCTCTAGCTTCGCGACTCTCATCGATTGAGAGTATTCAAATAGCGAATCAGTTCATGAAGTTCCCGACAGATGGCGATCGCAAGATACTTCTTTCGCAGCTGAAATTATTTTATTTATTAAGAACAGTCATGTATTTAAAAACGCACCTTTTTACTTACAGAATCTACCGATTTAAGTAGTTTAATTATTTTTGCTTACACTGATAACTTACGTTGTGTTTAAATACGATTCCTAAAATACGTCCATACACAAAGCTTTGTACCTAAAACGTTAAATCGCATAATAATTGCATCACAGTGTCATGTATAAGTTGTATCATATAACATATAAAGTACTAGAGTAGTAGGAATTCTACGCCGAGCCTAAGTCTAACAGCTAAAAAGTCTGCTCGACAGGGATAAATTAATTTAAAAAAAAGATACCGTTTAATTTAAGTTATTATAAATTTCACTGACAAAGAACAAAATCCATTCCACTATACATGAATAATTTCCACTCTACATTAAAAAAAAATTCTTTTAATATAAATATTACGACTACCAACCGTAGTTTTTAGTCAAGTCAATTTTACTCTCAACCGCAAACAACGGTAAATTTAATGTTAAATGATAAGTGAGCCATGAGAAAAGTTCCTTGATTCATCTCAAAGTGCTCTTTGATGAACGAGAAGATTCATAAACTTCATAAGATCCATTCCAATGTATCTCATTTCAATACACTATATTTCCCCTTCAGTCGTCGTTATGAAAACTTACCCTTGCTATTCTGTGCTATACGCAAAATTATATCGGCACAGATTCTCATGCCAGCACAAACAATAATACGGACAGAGAACAGTATTAAATACATACAGTAAAGGAACTTATACCTGGTGTCCTTACCGAAACATATAAAGAGAGATATAGTATTCTAAAAAGAAAAATCACAAGTGAATATTTTCGACAGTCTATCAGAACGTATACTGTATACGATCTTTAACAATAATTATAATTAAATTATCAATCACCCGTCAATATCAGTACGACGCACGTACAGTTCATATGAAAGTCTGCGTATGTGTACCTACTACTGAAAGAAAATATTAAAGAAAAGAGTTTAATTTCAATAAAGCACTTATATATAATTTCTCCAAGCTTTATGCGTCCTATTAAAATTATACCACTTTGTCCTAACCTTAGTGTCTACCGTATACAATTATAATATGCGACATATAATAATTTGCCTCTTGCGTTCCCTCGTACCTGGGAAACATACTTTCAGTGACAACCACTTAATTCCTACCATTGTTTAAAGCTAATGATGGTTATCTACGCCTTCTACAGGAACAATGCAGCGGACGATGTTATCACCAGAAATTCGGATGGTAAATGCGTAGCAAGCTATATAGATATTACGTTCTGAGACGACGTGAAAATTTTGTTTAAATCTATGAAACACCTGTAACTACATCATTTTAGATAGTACAAAATTACCCAGAATCCACTAATGTCATCAAGTTGGAATCATCGATATCAGCTGCAATCTTTATGAGACACATAGGTGATACGAAAGATAAGTATACAAAAATAAAAGATATTACAATTTTCAATGTAAATCTTTTTTTCAAATTTGTAAAATACTAACATTGCAATTACACGTTCCAGATGGCGCTCCGTACGTAAATATGACCAAAGCTATTAAATAGCAGGTTAATTAATCGAGCCATAAGTCGCCGATATCCAAAGCGGAACCAGAAGACGCATTTAACTGGGGCACCCAAGACGTAGTTCTCTCGTTATCGCCGAAATCAAGGAGCTGCCCAATACAAGTGGTCTCGACTTTGGGTTCTCATGTACTGGGCCAAAGTACTCGTGCACTAGAGTACTCTTGTACACGGAGGAGTTCCCTATCGATCGTCAAGAACGGATCATTAAATTAATGCGGATCTCTCGTGCCGCCTTTTGAACGCGTCGTTTGCTCGACGCTCTCTTTTGTGGACGCTGCCATCCATATCCATTGTCGTTACCTGATAGATCGGTATTGGTATCTCTAATATCTATCTATCATTTCTAACGCCTGTACCAACCACCATACCGATATAACTTATCTCCCAATAGTTTGCTCTGACATATTATTTTTATTGGTTTACAATTTTCTTTCTTAGTCTTCGATCATTGCTGTTCCTTGCAATACTACCGGGGTAGGCCTGAGGTTAAGCTGATTACCGGAAGTGGGTCGATGCCCGGACGTTATCAGAAAACAAATGAACAGAGAAAGTGTGGGTATTTGTGAAGTCTAATGGAGGCGTGGCTGGCACTTTAAAGTCATTAATGACCGACAATAAAATCCTGCTTCTATCTGGTACTTGCAGTTAAATATATACCTATATATCGGTAGAGACATTGATGACGGTAGTAAAATAGGTGGTGGACGATGACACGCGTTTCTTGGGACAACCAACAAAAAATTATTACTCTGCACGCCCGCCGACAATCCGTAGTATGTAATTTGATTTGAGTGCTGCTGGAAATTAAAATAAAGAAAGGATAGCGTGAGTCTTTGTTTAAGTGCGGTCGGCTAATTATAACGATTTGAACGATCGTTCTAATAGGAATACAACAGTTTGTCAACAGGTTAGGTTAGGTATACGAATTATTGGGATTTAATTTTTTTTTTTTTCATATGGAATTATCGTTACGGTAATAGGAAAAAAGTGTCTGAGATTACGTTGGGTATAGCACGGGACAATGTATACCGTCCCAGACACATTTCCCTTATGTCTACTTTAAGAATTTGCCATTTAATGATCGGAGTCTGCTGGCTGGTTTGAAGATATAAAAATGACGGCGTCCATTTTTAAGATTCTATGTGCTAATTTACCCTACTTTTAAGAACTTCCGGTCTGACCTACTTCGCGAGAATCGGGAAAGGAATGTCAGGAAATATTTAAGATTACTGAATGACTAGTCGAGTTGGCGCTTTTATTATATTAGCGACGCGTCGTCTCGTTACCCGTAAAATCGGAAACCGGTTTGACACCGCAATCCGCGTTCATGTCTTCTCTTTCAAAACGATTGAACCGATTTGTCGACCTATGGTGTATCGAGTTGTTTTCTCTGGTCAGCAGGTCTATGGTAAGCCGATCGTTATAAAAAGGACAAATTTCCTATAGTACACGTCATCAGATCGATAATCGAATATCGTGTATGTCCCTTTTGTGGAAGCAGAAAATATCGATCGAGTTCATGTCGACCAGTGAAACTTTCCGAGCATCCAAAATTGGACCGACCTTGCTCGTTACGATTACCATAGGCAGTCAAACGTTGTAGAAAGTAAAAACTGACTCGGTGACACATGGTCGTAACTCCGCTTTTTAATCGGACAATCACTTCCGGTCGCCCGGGAAGAAGTTGCTACGCATCAGCCAATCGGGTCGACTCTACCGATTCTGTGGATCGAATCAAACGGTCGACAAAATTTGGAAGTCGATTAATCGAACGAGATGGATAATCATTATGGTCTTATTATTTTTATTCATATATGAAAATATGTATACCATAGACGTAATCGTAGTATAGTTGTACACATATGTTACTGATTCTCATTGAACCGCATAGCGAGTATTATGTTAATGAAAATCACATGTCACGCATATCTTGACATTTGTCGTTAGGAAAGTAACGAACTGTTATTGCGAGAGTCTCTCACTTGAAAGTGAGTCCTCGATCACGTAGTTCGAGGATGCGAGCTTCACATATGGCCTAAAAGTTTATATTCGTACGACCTCACATAACCTTTACATACGAGTGTAGGTAACGTTGCCTCTTCGAGGACAACGGGGTGGATAATAAATCAGAGTTGCCGAATCGATCGGTGCGCCATCCTTTTCCAGTTCCTTGAACCAATCCATACATGATATTTCATATGGAGTATAAACACGTGTGGTTCGTGTGTGAATCCTTGATATGTTTCATAAATACAAATAATATACAGCCCGATATAAGAAAAGCACAAGAACTGGATATACGAAATGTCGAAATACCGTTTTGTACCGTATGGAATTAAAAGACCTCGTACTGCAGGCGTTAATTTAATTGATTATCCACTCACCTCAATTACATGGTTTTTATCGAGTTCGATCGATAAATTCCAACTCCGTAGAAAATTCCATGGTAACGTTGTGTCAAGTTAAATCGCAGATTCTCATATGGCAATGTATCAGCCAGGCATGAAAAATTATTAGTCTGCGATAAAAACACTGCTTGTCCATTAGACATGCTCTGCCGTGTTAACGTATGTCTACCATAGACTATTTGTCCATATGTCATATCAGACACTCATTATCTCATAACTTCACCAGACGAAACACGAACCATTCACGATACAAGATCAGTTTAATGATCGTTACAGATTACGGCCCAAAGTATACACAATGTCATTAATTATCATTAAATAATGCCGATCGCCATCTTGAATATTGGTTGACTTTTGATTTAAATAAAAACACTCACGTCAGATTAGATTCACTTGTTAAAATCGGATAGAAGTCGTCAGTCTCTTGTTTGACTTCTGTCCGAACCTCATAGGTTATGTCTCACTGTGTATCATAGCAATATATATGCATAAACGAATGCCATCATAAATTCGAAAGAATGGTACGTGCCAAGCTAAGAAGCTAGACCCTGTATTTTCTCTAGTAAGAAAGTGGCAGGAAGTTAAAAAAACATAGAAAGGTATAAGGTGGAAGGATAAGTTCGCGATAGCACGTGGGGCGTACGAAAGTCGCCATTGGTTCTCTCCAGGTTGAAACCCGCCCGCCAGCCAGCCGGCTGGTAGTCGCTCAGTCCTCCACCGCGCTTTGAGGAATACGCACATTTTACGAACGATTAAAGATCAGTAGCTGATATCGACTGTCGTTTGAGATAATAAAGTAACGGAGTCCTTGAGTAAATTTTATAATTAATAGAAGAATAAAATATTGCAAAGAACGAAAGATTTTCATAAGAACACACTTTAGTTGAGCATCGACGTCGAGTCGTCGAAATGTCTGTGAACGAGAAATTGCTGGACGTTTGATTCGTGTGTTGTCAATTTTTCAATTTGGGTGTTAAAACCCGAAGAGGAGAGAAACATTATTGGAGCTTGCAGGTTCAAGGGTCAAAGGGTAAGTTTCGTGTGCATTTTAGATCCAGACTCTTCGAGTACATATTATTTTCAGTTTTGAGGTTATGTTGATATTTTATCTTAAGGGCTAGTATTTTACGCTAGTAATTTTCCTTATCGTTTGCGACTCGTGTTTTCAATATTTCTAGTACTGGATTGTTATATCGAAGTCAATGGAAAGTTGCCTACTTATTCGTGTCTCATTAGATTTCAGACTGGTTTTCGTGTCTGTTATTAGGCGTTGTTAGATCGTTAAATTAATCTTGTTTTATTACCACGTGTCTATTGTAATTTTGACTCGGTGAATATTGTTCGGCGTCTAGTCCGACCTATATATTAATCTGGGCTTTGCTATTTATGGTGAAACTATGAACGTGCATTGATTCGCTACTATCTAGAGAGGAATCGATCGTATTATGTATTTATGCAATAACGTCGTATGCTTATGAATAGAATACGCGTTCATCGATATTCAATATTATCTTTATAACCGTCCTGGCATTCACACGTTTCTCGTATATCTTTATATGACGAACTAAAAGATTATCTAAGCGAAGGGCCGGTTTTCAGGAATGCGACAGCTTCCTGGAATTCCAAGCCGGTCTTCTAGGGTAGTAGGTTCATGCATCTGTAGATTGACTTTGTTTACCAGACAAATTGTATAACTTTCACCTACAGAATAACAAAGGCGTCTGTCGAAATTAATTTTGAATACGTTACTAATTGCACTGCCATGAATTCACGGTTTAACTTCACGTTCGAAGAACGTGACAGCTGATTGGCGCTAATCATCGAGTGCAATTTAATGCGATATCGGCTTATGCCTTCCGCCTAGACTTTCGCTACCCTCAAGGAAGCGTGCAGAATTCCTGTGTGATTTAAATTAATTGCTTATCACCCCAGTATAGACATCCACGAACTAGGAAAGGTATTTGATTAGGAATAAAAACAAATCAGTGTATTTAATCTTGCACATAACCCACGAGACACCCTGTACATTGGCGTATACAAGGTAACTAGGAAGATAGGGGTGCTTTAGAATTCTTAAAATTTTCATAGCTACAGTATCTTACGTGTAATAAGGCTAAGTACGTATTAGGGGATGAAAATATCTTTTCGTTGAGGGTCTAAAGAAAATGTCGCTCTCGTGCGAATAGGACCGAACGGTTGTACTACCGGCGGATGACGTATAGAAACTGTTCAAACTGGGTCGGCGCACATCGACCCTCTACTCTTTTTATTTCCTCCTAGCTACCTTCTATGCACGTGTTTCTTCTTTGTCTCTTCTTGTTTTAATTCTTTACTCTCTTTTATTCTTTCCTCATTTTTTTATCTCCCTGTTGCGACGCTACTCGCGCGAAATATCTAACAGACGTTTTCACCCCAGTAACTGAAAAGGTCTGTACGTTCAAGCAAGATGGTATATACTGTATACACACAGTACAGGTACGACGCATGTGCTATATTATAAATTTGTATAGCCATAGATAATTTTGTACATCGTTCCGTAGGCGGAATCACATCGGCGCAACATGTATACGAGGGATAAACCATCGCTGGTCCTCGTTCGGAGACTTAAAAGTTATGTCGCGCATGAAAGTTGCGGAGGATTCGCGATGAGGTTGAATATCCGCCTAAAGGATCGTGTGTATTTATTCACGGTGTCTCATAAGGTTCATATATCTCCCTTTACAACCAGGAAACGCACTGAGTCCCTTTACGGCGTGCGGCATCCATAAATCTACCGGACGATGCTTAACGCAATGGACTCGTTCACAATCGGCGTTGCATACGACGATCGCCAACGTCGGGTCTCTTGATTTAACGCGACGCCGCGATTTCTCGCAATCAGCAGTGCTCTTCCACGGTGGTCCGATTACCGATGCGTTTACATTTGACTGAAAGCAAGGGAGAGAGAAGAATACACTTTTTTTTTTCAAAAATAAAATTTTGACTCGTCCCATAGAAACCCGTAACACTGGACATATAAGTGGCGTTAAGATTTAGTTTCTTTTTGAAAAATTTCGTTCGATCTATAAATATTAATAGTTTGCAGAATAATTTTCATGGTCGTTCGTACTATCGTGAATCGGGTTAATTGGTAATTAATGGCGATAGAAAAATATTGAGAAAGTTCGGTGGCGCCTAGTACAACGCCAGCGTCGCGTCATTAAAACTGGGTTTGATAGCGATCGGTCGATGGTTTAAACGAGGAAGCTATCGATCTGTCGTGAGACCGTGAGGTTATAGGTCGTTGTACATGTAGCAGAACGAAAGATCGTAGTCATTTGAAGTAAATCTGTTTTACCGACATGGACCTATAACGGTTTCTTTATGTCTTTAAAGCGATCCTTATACACTACACGAAACACTCACTGGTCCTAGCTTATTACTCTATAGGATTACTCGCTATTGGTTTTATCAGTGAGATTAATCGAGATTGAATTTAATTTAATTAATTGGACTGTCGGCGTGCGGAGATCGTACAATTGATAATTTCGACTTTTAAATGACGGGTTATACTTGCTGACATTTCAGGTTGATCCGTCGATCGAAAATAGTATTTAGATCTAGATCGTTGACTTTTAACAAAAATTAAATTTAACTCATATTTACTATTGATTTCGATACGTTTCACCTATCGTAACAGGCTTACGCGATGGCGACAATAAATTATTGCTCTGGCTCGGCCGGCGTTTTTATTACGATTAACGTATATCGATGTTTCTAAAACACAGATAACCTGATTTATTATTGGTTCTTGCTTCTTATTTTTTTATAAGGTCCGACTGGTTTATGGCCATCGTGCCGTATAACACGCTTTCATGAAAATTCCAATGGCGAGCAAACGCGGAAGGGCCAATCGCTTGCATACGTAATAACGTTTTTAGCTAATATAGGCCGCGAGAGTTTTTGGGGCCGTGGCCCGCAGAGACTTGGCCTTCTTCTTGCATACGAGGATATACGAGAAACGTGTAATCCTGCAAGTAATCCTTGCCTAATCAATTCATTGTAAGATTAGTTTGGTATACATATACAGTGAAAATTACTATCAATATCTCTCTATGTAATCCCTCGGAATATCCCTAGAAGTCACTAAGAAATTTCTCTCGGATTGGTTATATATACCCAGACTACGAGAGTTTCCGACGCTTTCGGTAATTCCCTACCGTCCTCCATTATGAACGCACGACGCCGCATAAAGTGAAATTCCGGAGCCACGCTGTCTCGCGGTCCCGTAACACTCCCAGGGCCGGGAGCATCGCGGTGCCTTTCAGTGAGGTTAAAAAATTTTTTAAGTTACACCACCTGGTAATGTCTCTACGGTTAGTCCCACGGATTCCTACCGATTATGCAGATGTCGCTACGGTGCGAAGTCGCATTAATCCTAAAACCACTATGCGAATCCTCAACGACGCTGGCACCTCGACGCTGCATAATTGCCTCTGCGTCTGGTATCAGTAGGACGAAAGTTAGGCGTTCTTAATTGAGAAAATTTTATACGTAATTAAAATTCTCGAATTCACCTGCACTTTCCCGTGCTATCCTATTTCTCTCTGATTAACATACATGGGTTAGGTTACCTTAGCTTAGCCTGCAATGGGTATGACCGTATATCATGCTGATCCCAGAGTAGGAACATGTCCGGTAATTGCACCCGGTGGCCCGGAGACTTTTATTACGTGTAACAAAAAGAAACGGGTTTGGAGTAGACATAGGAAGGGATTCTAAACATGGCGAGATGAACTGCCACACCTGTGAGAGTCAAAGACTCGATAATTACTTGCTCACACGTGAAATTAGTAGGTGGCCGTTCGAGGATCGTTATGCTGTACTTATCTGAATAGTTGGATAACACATAAGCACCAGCCTTAACAATAGTCGCGAAAAGTGATTGGCTAAGAATTCCAAGGCTCGAGAGAAGCGCGACTGTGTCATCCCGATTGAATGTTGTCGTCGGGTGACTGTGATAAATATGATAGCGAAAACGATTAATTCGTTCCGGTAAGCACGAATGGATCAGTTATAAATGTGTCTAACGATCGGATTTACATATTGGAGCGTGATCCACGTTAATATTGCCAAGAAGAGTCGAATGATCTACGATCCCCACGTTGGATACGCAGGACGACTTTCATTCTTATGAAAAATCGTAATTGCCTTCGGTGTGCTATTAATAATTCTTCGCGTCCACGCGGCACTTCCGTTACTTTCCACGTGGACTCTGAAGGAAATCACGTGAGACTCGTCCAATTTCTATGAGCGAGATCGTCTTCTTCGCGGATTCCGATTCTTCGTCAAGGTCGAGCGCTGCTTTTTAAAGGCGGCTTCGTACAAAGGACTTGGATCCAGTGCTGGTGCGAGATCGGCTCGTTCGGTCGTACGATGGGAACTCTGGAGCAAATCATCGCCTGGAGCGTTGTCTACCGTTACCACGTGTCTCGTTACACCGGGGTTCTACACGTTCGCCACGTTCAACTACGCACTCGCTCGATTTTCGATGCCGAACCAACCCTCTTTTTCTTTTATTAGATCCATAACGTACCTGTAACACATTAGTAAAGTTCACATATAGCGACACTACCGAGAACGACTAATCATACGAAATACATAGAAATCAGTATTGTCTTACCGACATCCAGAAGACACCGAAGCAAGTCCAGGGTCATGGATGCTGGATGATGACCCATGGCTCGACGAGCACGAGACTGTATGGTGAAAGTATGAGCATCGCACGGCGTCTTCGTCATCATGATCAGCATCGACGCCCGTCGCTTACACGTGTCGCGCAGATAAACTTCGTGTGAACCAACCCGTAGGACAGCCCACGTCATATACCTTAAGAAGTAGGAGGATAACAAAGAGGTTAGGTTACACTATCGGAATTCATCGCATGCAACACCACCTCCCTCGGGAAGTTCGAGGACTCTTCTTATAGCTTCCATGTGAATCAAGCTTAAGGAGCGGCACCTGTTAACTGTCTATTAACACGTGCTGCTCGCTGGGTGAACGCCCGATCCTTTCATCTCGCTGAATCATAAATCGTGTTAGCAAATGTATAATCTCCGCGGGAGCGACACTGACCCAATCACCAATTTGCCGTTTGACTTCTGATTCTGAAACTTTCTCGTCATTCTAACCATCGGCACTGTCGCGCTCGGCATGTTCATGATCGTCATTTACATAGCCGTATAGACGAGGTCCTTTTGGCATCAGAATAAGATATCGGGCCTTTAGATACCTGCTTTATATGGTGCGGATTAATAAGAGACCCGATCGTGGGCTTGCGCGACTAGAGACATATCGAGACGTCTCCTTTGATTTAACGTGAAAGTATCAACCGTACTTGAGTACCGAGGACGACCGAGGACGTCGTGACATGATTCGAGTGTCATACGGCGACTGTGAATTAGCAGGATACTCTTCGTTAATACATTAGGAGGAATCTTTCTAATTGCTAAAGAATTACAGACCTGTGGTAATGGGTACATTAAATAACGGAGAGTAGAGTGCGATCTGGGTACTTGATAAGTGAGACTTTCGTTTTTCTTTTTTTTTTTAATTTAATCTATGTATCCTGTCTGTTGAAACCCTCGGGCATCGAGGACAGTTCCATGTCAATGGTTTCGGTTTAATACGGCTACTGAGAATGAATGAGAAGATACAATGCGTTATGGCTTCTTGGCTCTTATTATAACTAGTGGGTATTGCAAGGTATGCGATGTCCAGGGTCTGATCGTGGGAACGTAATTTCAGAACACGGTGCTACTACTCGCTCTGGGTCACTTGTGACCTGCCGGTCACGATCTTTCTGGAATTATCTGCCAACTACCCGGCTTCTTCTTTGCTATACGGTAGCCATCGGGAATTCCAGTTATCTTGGATTCCCTCTCTGCTAATAGTGAAACGTCGTGGCTGTTGATGATATTGTGGATACGTTTACTGCGGACGAACCTTAATGTAGGTACGGACGAATTCTTGATAGTGAGATTCTTTCTTGTTCCCATTCAATGGTTAATTATTGTTGGCCGTTTCGTGTCTGTTAAAAGTACCGACTCTGATTGGCCGGGATCGTTTATAATTGTTACTGGGTTTTTTTTAATAGAAAAAATATGTTTACTCCAAGTCGATTATCGTGGTGAACGTTATAATTGCTGTGGGTTCGCCAGCTGTTCGCACGGTCATCATCCAGTGTGATCAGGGGTGTGGGAATTTTTTTTTCATAGATACTGGACTTTGGTCTTTAGGATTGATAACGATGATTAGAATTCCAGGTTATTTTCTCTGTCGTCGGATTTACTGACTTCCGGTTCTTTTTTTTCTTTCGTGTTACAGACAATGCCGCCAATACGGAGTTTCCTGTCCTGGTGGATCATCCTGACCTGTGTCATCTGCTACTCCAATTGTCAAAATGTTGGGTCGTCCTACGAGAACAAGACTGGTAAGCACTTGAACTAAATTATGAGGGAGTCGTGGTCAGTAGGATCATTGGGAATTTTTATTATCGATATTTCACCCTACCTCATCTGTTAGAATATTCAGACGCTGAAAATACCTTCAGGATTTCCTTTACACTCTACCTTTTTCAAACACCGAAACCGTCCCACTTTTACTGAGGCGAAGCAAGACTAAGAAGATATCGACTATTGTATTCTCACGTGTGTTCGACTCTAAACATTTTTCCAAGCCTAACTCGCGCCTTATCTCGTGCCTGTAGTGTCGCTTCGGCCATACAGTTTTATACCGTAAACCTTTTACCGTGACACTGATTCACGTTCCCATCTAATCCACCAGTCGATCTTTAACGCTGAATCAAATACTGTTTCTAATCGAATCAATTCGCTCAATATTATCGCCGACTGGTTTCGAGTGCCTTGGAAATTTTTAGTTGCGACCCAAGTCGATCCGACACTCTCAACCACGACAGACGAGAAGTATTGAAATTTAGCCCGTCTATTTACTCTTTTTTTCTCACTCCAAAGCAGAAACATATTTATACACACAACATTTGATTTTCAAGATTTACGTGGTGGCTTTCGTGTCGTTAGAGATAATTCGTCGAGTCGATTCATCTGGATTCTCAGACCAGCTGTACCACTGCATATTGAACAGGAGGAAGGATAAGAGAAACAAAAAAATAAAGGAATATCCAACTGGCATTTCGAGGTTAAGTTTTCACGGGTGACTCAACGTGTGACCTGACAGTTTAGTCAAAAGTAACAGCAGGTGAATTCGAATGCGCACACTTTGACACCCCGTGTATAGGACTCGTGGAAGATCGTCAGGTACCCACGATACGGGATACCACATAGTGAATAATTTTTGAAAGACACTGTATGTTCTTACAACGTATACGTATTACACTCAGTCTACACACTGGGTGGTCCAGAATCCTCTCTACCTTTTTTCCAAGCTCCCGTAACCGCAGAGAGATCTTGCGCCGGGCCAATTATTCGTAACGCGCTGGGCGGCCTTCGTGCGAATTCGGAAATCTCGAGGTTTGACGATCTTCGTACCTACACTGGTAATCAACACTTTTTTTTTCGAATCCAATTAATCACGGTCGTCGAATCAAATAAAAAGCATATATACAGACTCTCGTGCACCTTAAAAAAAGTCACTTTGCGGTAATAACATTTTCCAAATATCTCGTATCTCCCGCCCTTTAATTTACACGTATGAAATTTCGCATAGCCCGTGTATGAAGATACGCCAAAGCCATTTCGACGTATGTGTCAGTCGCAGGTCAGTAGGTCGACACACTGTTCAGTGCTAAGAGCATTCCCGATCGTTGGATACATGTATGTTTCTCAACATATGCCAATGGAGCATACGAGTATACGGCTATAGGATAGAGATGGGTAATGGAAGAAGGTAAAAGGTAAAAGGTGTTACACAATCTCTAACGGTCGTTTTCCGAACGTATGACGCAACCAGGAGAAGACATTTTCGTGGAATAGGTCCAGACCAGACTGGATCGATTCCCATCTTTATAGACACTTCGTAAAGGCTTTAGCGTAATCGTCCCTACGTATATATATATATATACAAACATAGTAAAATTTAACTGACTTAAATCCATTTTCTTATTTCCACCGCAAGATGGCAGAAGCGTCTGAAAAGTTCTAGCCGATGGTTTCCCGTACGAGAAAACTAAATAGGTTTACGATTGCCCATCACTAGACGGTCATGAGTAACCAGTTAGTTTGTTCAATGGTTAAGGTGCCAATAAGAGATACTCAAAGGAAAAACCGAGAGTCACTACTCTCTCTCTTTCTCGTGGCCAAAGGTTCGAAGATACAAGTAGTCCATATTGGGCTTTTAATTAAGGTAAATAAGGCTGGATCCTTACCGGCACTGGGTAAGTACTTGACCTCCTACGCGTGAGGTCCAGCCATTGAGCAGTTAGAAACAGCCATTCAGACCTTTTTCCCTCGATTCGCTTCATTAAGAAACGTCAGCTAGTGATTACCGCTTGAATGGCGTTGGCTGATTGCTCGTCGAAGCCTTTAATTGTCTGACTTGCTCCGACACGTATGGAAACGTGCACACGTTCACGCCTCGAGTATATTGATTATCATACTATTCACTTATCACTTTGCTATTAGGAATAGAGCGTGAAACAATTGCTATACATATACACACGTATACACGTACAATCAATGATAGAAACGAGGTACAGATGCATTATCGATTCCTAATTAAACTGCATATAGACTCAGAACACGTATCCGACTATGTCGCATATAGATAGGCCAAGACTTATTTCTATCTATGCATTTCTAATGCCGACTACATATTTACAATTATCCTACTTTCCCGTCGCTTCTTCGTCACTGTCTATCCCGTGCACGATCTGTCCAGTTACTGCCTGAGTCTGATGTCTCGTATATCCAGACGTTGACTGGAACAGAGTGTAGAAGTAATTTCGGTAAAATTCGTAAGATTCTGTGATGGCGTCATGGGAGCCGAGTTTTCACGTAAGTTTTCACGAAACTACAGTCGTATACCGCAGTCGGGGCTCGTGTTGTAGCCGAGTGCCGAGTGGAAGCTCTTAACCCTAATGAGTCTTTGCTTAAGCGACGATGAATAGAGCAGTTCACTAAAAATAGCCTGGGCGCATTTCCTACCTAGGTACATATCGTGGCCGAGTAAGTGCGCATGCGCCGTTCCCACCTGTGCATGCATTATGTAAAGAGAGAGCAGCCAAGTCACTCTTGGTTCCTGGTATGTACGACGCACGGTGGGTCGTGTGCATGACATGTGTATTTATGCGACTTGACTCGAGTACTGGCGCCTGTATACTATTGTGATGCTACGGGGTATTCGTATACCCCGGGAAAGCTCGACACACTGCCCGGTTAACTGATAGGGTCTTTAGGTTATGTTCGATAGAAATGAAACTATCGGTTTTCCTTCTTATGCCATGGTGTATACGTACGTGAGCATTGCTGGCATTTATACGGTGAGATCGTACGCGAAGAACTATCGATACGTCTATTTACATATTTATGGGTAACGTAGATTCTATGAAAGCTGGAGAGAATGCGGCGAGAATGTATTGGATTTGTTGTTGTTGGTTTTTTTATGGCTACGTCAATGCTTAGAGAGTCTGGTCCGACGACCCATCGTCGCATTATGCCTCTATGCGGCTTGGCCAGGAGTCACGTCTGCAGAATACTGCGGGACCCCGTTGCTGGGAGAACGTGAATTATTGAATTGATGCTGGAAAATTCAAGGGCATTCTAACCTTCTTGAACTTATAGTCTTGCCGGAGGGAATTATTCTGTATGCATTCTTGCTTGTAGCCATCTTGGATTTATTGCGGGTTTATGTGCAATTAATGGCGGTAATAACAATTGCTTCGGGATACTTTGAAATCCTGGTTAAATTGTTATTGTCGCAGGTTTATATATGTGGGATGCGGTTAGTTATGATTGATAATGTTGCATTGTGGGTTGACGGTTATTTATGTATTTGGCTTATGGGAATCTATTGGACCTTTGTCCTTCTTTTTGTATTTTTCAGGGTATAATCAGGAAAGCAGACCCAGGATATTCTCGCCCAGGATGGACTACGACGAGTGGACGCCTCTGGGACGTGGGGATCCTTTGAAAAATGATCCCACATTCGATTACGTTCCGCCCGTATTGGACAGGGTGCAATATTGGCTGGATTCTCACACGACTGAACCTTCGGCGAAGCGCGATATCCTGGTGCTCGGTGTGACGGCTAAGAAAACCAGTCCCAAGATACCCGAGCAGTTTCTCAAGTTCGTGGATGGTCCAAAGTTCACGAGGAATCAAGATCAGTATCGTACGGAGCCGGTGTTACATAGGACGGACTTTACCGGAAGTTCCGGGGCTGAGCCGCCTAAGCTTGTGAGAACTTCGAACTTCAAGAATGGAGTGATTGACTACAGGAATCAAAATAGAATTCAAAATATACCGGCGAGTTACTATCCTAGTCCGTTTTATGGACAGAAACCTAAACCCTATACCATGATGCTACCACCGCCATTAATACAGAAACCACTGGAACAGACGAACTTCTCGCAGAAGGATAAGGTTACTTTTGGGGATCAACAGTTCAGTACACAAACGGAGGAGGGGCCGATTTTACAATCGGAATCACAGATTTATAGTTTGCCACCGAAGAATACTTACTCTCAGCCTCTTCCTGCACCAAGACCTTCCTCGAAGCCGCCGAAGAGCGTTGTGTCTCAAATAGAGACCATCAAGAGCGTCTACACGCCACCTGCGCAGAATCAGAAACCAAAATTTGAGCAAACAACACCGTCGGTCTCTTTTGAGAAATCTAATTTAATTTACCAATCTACACAAACGCTATCCGGTGGCTGGTTAGCGAACAGTGGACCATCCTCGTCTTCATCAGCTTCATCTGTCTCCGCAGAACCCAGTAGCCAAGTGACCTGGCAGACTCCAGCCAATCTGCGCGACCACTTTGATACCATGGACCATCATGTAGCAGCTTCGTCAAGTCACGAGGTCGTTGTTGGTCAGAATGCAAATATCATTGTAGATGGTGGCAGCAATGATAACGAGGAAGTAGTGATTGGTCAGAAGGAAGTTGCGCCGGAGGGTCCATCACCTACAGGAACAGTAATCCAGCCATTTATAACAACAGTACAGAACGAGGAGAATGCTGGTGAGATAGTCATGGGTCAGCCATCCGGATCAAAGATGCATATAGTGATGGCCAATACGCCATCCTTAGACGTGGAGAATCAGAAGACGAAAAGTCCCATAGCTGTGGTGATGCCTACCAATTACATGGACAAGCTGAACGTGACTATAGGGGATGGACCAAAACCTTCTCCAGCAACGCCTAACAATTTTGGAAATATGATGACCCCAGAGATCAAGCAGACGTTGCTTATGTCGAATCCAGCACCTTCTAGGAACTCATTACCCAGTCCTCCAATGCCACCGCGTCATGAGGAGCATCATCCACACCTAGGTCGTCCTATGCCCCCGCAAATGGCTATGCACCAACCCTTAATGCATCATACAGCCTTTCCCATGGGTGTATCAGAGCAAATGATGCAACAACGCCCATCTAACAGCATTATGCAGTATCTACCAAGTATGCCGAATATGATGCATCCAATGGAATCCCACATACCCTATAGGTCACCACCTATGCCCCACGCACAACCTCCAATGACGCATATGCACGGGCCACCACCTAAACCCATGATGAGGCTACCTACCATGGAACAACTTCATCATCGGAAGCTTCCCCAAGTCCCTGTCACCTTTACGAACCCGCCAATTTTCCAAAACTCCACGAACAAACATGTTTCCAGACCGGACGACCCCGCACAGACGATGATGTTGTCTCAGTCACCCATCTTGCCGACGGTGCCGCCTCCAACTCCTGAAACAGTCACTCCGGGTCTAGAGGCTGTCACTGATTATATAAAGAACCAATCACCCCTGGCGATGATCTTGAATAACGAAAACCGTAAACTACCCCAAGCATCTTCTACGGCAACGTCAATGGTGGTTTCATCCTCTTTACCACCTTCACCACCTTCACCACCTTCACCACCTTCGACACCTTCACCACCTTCACCACCTTCGACACCTTCACCACCACCTCCAACTCCGACAACAACTGTACCAAGTCTTACAACCGATCCTATATTTTCACATTATAAACAACCAGCCAAGCCTATTCGGGGACCAATGTATCTTATAATTCAAGGCCATTCAAAAGTTAAAACCTATAAGCCATCAGTGAATAAGCACGGGGTGCCTGTCGAGAATAACGAGATCCAGGAAAGCACTACTGAGCGTCTATCCAAACTAGAACAGCTGATAAACGAGAACACCAAGGGTTCTGGCGGCGATAGAGTCACGTCTAAAATGAGAATTGAGAAACCACCAGAGCAACGATTAGGCCAAGAGAGTCTCTTAAGTCTCGTAGAGAGTGGTTTTAGTGCATTCACTGTACCGCCGCCTCCTGCAACGGAGGAGGAACGTGAGACCAACTCTGTGACTACCATCGAGATCAATAATTAGGCCAATAACCTTCAACCCCTTTGTATCTTAAGGGGTGCGTCTCCATTAAGACGACAATCATCCTCGTGGAGTGATTACGTGATTCCAGGCTTTAGAGAGGCTCACACCTTTTCTTAATTCTTCATTAATCGATGAGGAATGTCATATAGCGTGCGAGGATTCTTCTTTTACTTCCTTCTATTTTTTTTTTCCATTGTGCCAGTATGGGGTGGGATGCGATGCGCTTGAAGGGTTCATCCCTTAGGCGATGCCCTTGTGTATTAATTAGGATTATAATCGTTTGCAATTAATATGAATTAAGTACTAGGTAAAACTCGTTATCTAGATTAGGTGAAACAAAAATTATTCTGCAAAAGTGCAGCGGACGAGAAACTTTTCGAGAGATTGATAAACGCTTCGTAAGTACGTATCGATAATATTTATTATTGTATTTATTTATTGTTAGATGCGATTCGCGTGATCCTTGTATTAGATCGTGTCACGTTAATGAGTTCTAGATTAGAATTCGGTGTATCAATTAACTCCTAGTCTTACTTATACCAGTTACCAAACATATCGTGTACGTACTAACATAAAACTGTATTGCACCCCTATACCTATAGTTTATATTATGTAGGTAAATATATGAATATACTCTATATAAAGTTATGTCGTGTATATCAAAACATAAATTATATATATTAGACTTATCATATCGACATGTTATCATTGCATTATGTATCGACTTAAGTCATACCGATTTCTCTGTAGTCGCGTCATCTTTTTTTTTTACTTTATTTAATCCTACGTTAGGACGTTCCAAATTTTATACGTATATGGACGTACATATGTACTCTAAAGCGTGTTACGTTTATGTATGATATTTGTACCTGACGGTCATGTTCTGTTGATTATTATATTTATTAAATTAATAAAATATCGTATCGTACCTAACAGGCCTCCAAAATTATTATTATTGAAGTAGATATGAATCCAATCAATTGTTTAATTCCATACGATATTAGAGTTATCATGTTCTGACGATATCCATGCTTGCTCCGGAAGGGCAGTCGTAATCGTGCTGCTTGCAATTTCATCCTCAAACCGTCAATCAATCTGATCACTCTGATGGTGCATTCTATGGAAGAGAGCACAATGTATAGATATACGTATAATGTATAAGGAGCCCTGTCAGTAAGGCCCAAACAAATGTTTCATTGTTCGCCGGCATTTAATTACAAAAAGCAGCACGAATTTAAGGTTAATTTATGGCGTAACTTAGTTTCAATGTCAGTAGCATAAATCTCCTAGAGAGGACAGGGCCGTCAGCCGGGGGGCCCGGTCCTTCCTCGCGAAAAAAAAGTCCCATACTGGAGCCGCTTTGTAGCAAAGCTGTAGGGTCCACCACACCGATGTATCGTTTCATTTGGGCCTCTTCATCCTCCGCTTATTTTCTGCTCTCTCTGTACCGCCGCTCCGATGCAATTTCTTTTGGTTCCTGCACTGTCTGCAGATGCAATTCTCAGTAACAACCTGTGGAGATACGAATTCTGTATAATGTTTCTAGTTTGACTATATTGTATGAATCTAGAGACTTTTTTATTCTTTAGGTAATATAATATCGTACCTGTATATTGAGTCAGGATACCTTGACGAAGGTTCACGATGTTCCGTCACATATGATATCGGCTAAATCCAGCCGCGTTATACTATTTATTTCTAGGCGATTCGCCGTAAAAAGTTGTCTAGCCTTTCGCGAATCCGGCCGATCGCATCCTGCAACCGAGTGCTCGAGGCCTTGCGAAATTTTCTATCTTTTTTTCTTCCTCTTCTTTCTTCTCTCTTTCTCCTCGGTTCACTCGTGCACACAGAAAGAAAGCAAACGCATCTGCGTCGCGGTGAGAAATCTGCACTGTCAATTATGCATTAATCAACTGTCATTAGATATACCGATTACCTTGTTTTGAATATCATCAATCCTTATCGATCACACGCAATTATTGTATATGAAGATATATGAACCTCTGTCTTCCGGTTAAGAATCCAAGTGATCATCAATTAGCTTTTGGCAGTTTTCTCTTTAACCAATTCCATATAGGTGAGGATCAATTAACAGATTCGCCATGATAACTCGATAATAAACTAATTACCGGCAACGCATCGTTAACCAGATTAAAAATTCCTCTCTATCATGAATCTGACTAACTAATACACTCTATGATTAATTCATGGCAATTTAACCGATTAATTAGACAGCGAGCAACGAACATGACCGATACGAATGAAAGTATACGTATACGCACGGGTATGGTGCAATTTAAAGAAAGTTGACAAGGTATACAAACAAATGATAATTCCGCAGAGCTTCTGAAGCTCGACAAGGTATATAGAGAAATACAGGAAGAATTTTCTCACCCGGAAAGTGACACCTACACCGTCGTCGATAATCTGGAACATGACATACGTCTACGGGAAGCCTCATTGCACCACTGAGGAAACTAGAACTGGACAAAAACTAACCCAATATCGTGTCCGATACCAGGAACCCACGCTAGATACATTCATCCTTCCTGAAGCAGCAGTAACAGTAGCGGAGCAGCAATAGAATACTTAGAACCAATCACTATAGCGTATCGCATAATAAACCACAAGGATTTCCGCTCCGAGATACTTAACCTAAAAATCCTTAGAGTCAATCCGGAAGCAAGGTACTGTGCTTCGATATTAACTGAAGGTACGTCACTTCCCTGTTACAAATTCAGCATAAGTGTCACGTTTGTAAAAGTAGAGAAAACACTGCCGTACCGTAGAACCAAAGGAAGCAAAATATCTTTACAGTAAGCAGATTCATTGCAAGTTTGCACACGCGCGAGCGCCATCTGGCGTCTTTATTATGAACACTGATTTCGAGGTGCTTTCACGCTCTTCAAGACGCAATTACGTATATCCATAATCCTTACATGCGGTTACTTTTCTCCAAGGTGAATTTCACTTGTAAGAATTTGTCTGCGAGACTTAATTATACTACTCATGCCTGAATTCTTTAAGAGAATATATGTCTATAGTAATAGGACATTCAGAAGCCATGATTGGCTAAGCTGCGATACCCAGACTGCATCGCGCTGACGAATGGACAAAGAAACGATCTCGAGGGTAACACGAGTTGTCTCAATGCTACGTGAGTTCCAGAAACACACTGACGGCTTACCGATTCCCCGTAGTCGATGGCGACGGCTCTCGATCCTGAAGTCAGTCGCCGTGTCCCTTGTCCGGCATGCCGAACGCTTCCTGTCCGGTGAATTCCATGAGACTTTTCTCAATACCAGGTATGGCTAGAGATATAGATATACTTACGAGTGATAAAAGTGAGCATCATAACAAGCATTAAAGGAGTACAGAGACTGTATCGATGTACTTCCGATTTTTTAAAATATTAGTATAATATTATAAATTTTTGATATATTTTATATATAGACGATGGAGCTGTCGATGGAGATTGAATTGCGGAAGGCTATCATGGATTCGAGAGCCAAGAGAACGTGATGGCTCGCGACCCATTTTCCGTACGTTTTCATATTCGCAAGCATTCCTCTCACGCCTAACTGTTTTTGGAGTTGGCTTACGCGTACCTCTGTTATAGGACTTACCCTGCTACTCTTTCGAAATTCACTGTGAGAACACAGTGTGGGAAGGAGAATCAGAAGGGAAATACTCCTCAGCGTGAGGTCGTATCGATTATGGATCAGCAAAGCCTCTTTCCAATTAATTTTCACATTCGCCACCCGTCTCACGGAGTGAGGGCACCGTAAGCGATGAACGGGACAGGAATTTCTGTATAAGACCCTGAGAAGAAGAGAGAAGAGAGAGAGAGAGAGAGAGAACAAATCAAAAAGACTATGCACTGCCTACACTGCGTGTCCATAGACGTACATGCATATTTATGCGTTGGGCCAATGGAGATACGGTCGTTTAGAGCCATTTGGGGCCTGACAGATATATGTCGTGAAAGCGTCACAGAAATCTTAGCACATTGATTTTTGTGCAAGACCCCGTTTTTCATTTTGAGTCTCATGGAGTCAGGATAATGTATCGTATAATAACCACAGTGTTGCACGATAAGAATGTTAATACGATTTCACATTGGAGATACTATTTGGGGCCTAACTATATGTCGGTCCCACGTCGAAAAGGAGAGCCGAAAGCAATACGCAGGGCGAGGAAAGCATTCGTGGCGTCCGGGTGCGCCGACCTAGGAATTTTTGCATATAATTTCTCAGGCCCCAGGACACGTACCGATGCAAAATTATGCGTGCGGGAAGTGTCACGCCTTTGGGACTGATTTGTCACAAGTAACGCGTAGGATAGTTACATACGGTAGAATTGACTGTGATTACATATGCAATGGCGTTTGGGCCTTATTACGTAGATTTTTATTTAACAGTAACAATCCTATTATATGTATACTGTAAGTCTTTAGGTCGGCAGACGCTCCCATGAATCCCATCCACCCGCAGTCACGATCTCGATGTGAATCTGATGATTCCCATAAACAAGCGAGGGCGCGATACACGCAGAAGGCGGCTTTGGGCCTCTCATTACTTCAGCCTGGGCCCGGGCCTCATATCGGACGCATCTATCTGGAGCACCCAGATATAGGTACGTTACTACAGGGTGATCGTATAGTTCTCTACCGTTTCGCCTGCATAACTGAAAAATGAAAAATTCTATAAACCCACCACTTGTTCGCCATCTCTCCAATTAGGCTGATTCAATTATTCACCTTTTCGCTTCGTTGTACGTGCACCTCCGACTATGTATATCCTCCCTCTGCTACCAGAACACGGTCTCCAATTAGTCGGTGTGATGAATTATTTTTTATTCAGCTATTTTCGTCCCACGCTCGTGACCCGGATGATACCCACCCGATCCAATCGAGCCTGGACACTTTTCCGATAACTCGTAGTACTTTCGGCAGGCCCATTCAATTGGTCCCATCGGAGTTACCCGAACGATTATTTTCTGCGATCGATTATAGATAGCTCGTCTGGTCCTGCCAGCCGGTTGACAGAAGATCGCCCAGCAGCCGGTTATTGCCCCAGCCACGTCCTCATTTGCCGCAGGTCTCCTTTTGGTTAAGGTCAAGGATAACGCAATTTTTGTTACGTCGAGAGGTCGCCAGAATGTAAGTCTTACAATTAGATTGAATTTTATTGGTATATTACATGGTTTAATAGCCAAAAATAATCATTCGATTAATATCGATCTTCGCGAAAGAAACAGCTGGAGAATTTTGAGAACATGTTTGAAGTACAAAATATTTGTGTGCATGTAAAGCCAACATGTTGCGATATAAACGTTTGAGTAATTGATTGTTTATTAAAATTGGATTTTCAATTGTACAATCATATTCAAGGTCTATATCTGTTTTAAAAGAAAATTGTAAACGCCATATTTACTCTTCTTTTTTGAACACTGATGGCACATGCGAACACAACTCTGTCTGCAATGTGTATTTATTGCAGTGCCGGTATTTAGGAGATTCCCTTATTTACAATTATCTATAGAAATTTTCGTTTCTTTCTAAGTTATCGACTGTAGGTTAACGCAAGTGCGGATGATGGAATCAGTATTGCCATCTTGTGGCTGGTATCGTGTACTGCTTTCTCGAATGCGCCTACGTAAACGCAACCCACCTTACATTGATCAACATTAGGAATTTCGCAAAGATAAAAACTTGACAAATATTAAGAAAAACTCTTTCCTTAGATCGTAGAGTTTCTTTCTTTCTAAATACGACATTCCATTATCTAATTTCAAGCAATACCACAGAAAATTTTTATTGCGTTACCATCCACGCCCTCTGCGTTTCATTAATCTCTTAGCTGTATAGAATTATTGACTTTCACGCAGTACTTTACGGTACCTGGATTGATTCAATGAACAATTACGAGTATCAAAAAATGCCCGGGTTACAATCGATTGACGTTATATGAATACAAAACCAATATAAATCCGAAGTACAGACATTTTATTAGAACAATCATTACATCATTATAACGAAAGTCATAAACTTATCAGCTAAAATGATCGATTACTGTGGATAATGAGGGTTACAAAACGTAACGTTACAAATATATTTATATCACAGTCGTAGATAAACAAAATATTTTAATGACAAACAGAGAGAGTACGAAGGTGAGCATAAGAACTTAAAAATCCATAGGGAATACACGCGTCCCATCCGAATTAATAACTGATTCCAAAAATACATCTTAAGGCGTCACTCATAATGATACATAAAAAAAAAGCAATACAATGTCTATTACTAAACGAGAATATATATTTTTTCACAACTTCTACGAGCTCAAGTTGATTGCGTGCTTTCCCTACGTAGAAAGGATTGGGATAAAACCACCGATGAGATACTATTAAAGAGAAGCTAACCTTATGGGATTTTGTGTCTACCAACTAGTGGGAACATTTGGATACGTGTGATATGCCGGAACCAACACAAGAGTTCTGAATATGCTTGAAATTTCGATTAAGACCCAGAATACCCGAGTTTTCGTTCTCTTCAACAATATTTCCTCGACACTGATAAGATAACAATAAGTTTGATTGAAAACGATTCAGAAGGTTTACATCGTGCGATAACAGCGACACCTTCGCGTTTACTTATTACTAATAATAAATCCATGCTGGTAAACGTACCCGATGATTCATGGAAGTCGAAACTAATTAATTTAAAAAATACAGTAATTCAAGCCCGTCGCATCGTTAATGAACGAGATGAAATTTTTACTATATAAAACAAAATGAAAATGATACTATGACTAAATCGTAAGATGGTAATACCAGTCTTCTTGTGGGCTGCTAGAATAAACATCCACGAAGCACGACCCATCTCGAGAAAATCCATACGCATAATATTCACGCGGTAGAAGATATTCGATAGGAATGAAAAAGGATACTTTTTCATAAATTCTCTAACGATATTCAAGAACAGTAGGTCTCGAGGCAAAATCGAAAGCTTCGTTCTAGTCTACGTCTCTAATCCCACCTACTAATGGAATCCCTCAAAGGAGGTTTGGTGGTTACTATTTTCTTTTTTTTTTTTTTCATCATTTCAACATATTAATTGTTCTCGAAGTAGCATGCATAATGACTTATTGCTATCGTGTTATATACGTGTAACGTAATTTGTAATTTGTATCCTTTGATAGATTAAATTTTTATATATCATTGACATTGATTTATGTATATACATAGAATCGATATTATTAATTATCATACTCGCGATTTTATCGGTGATTTACAGGTTTCAATTCGATTGACGAATCCTTAAAGCCTTTTTGTATGTATCCCCAACAAGACTGTTGGCGCGACAAATGAAAGCAAAGTTCACGAGACTTGATGACTCCAATATGTAATACGTCATTTATAATTTAACGAGTCACTTAAAGCCACCGCGACAATTTTAAGTATCGCGACGAGCGACTCTCGTGCCCGCGGATGTCGCAATCACAATTGAGCGACGAGTCGGGCAACGACAATGACGACAGTATGATGTCATCGCACTTGTCCGACGCGCAGTCTCATGCGTGTTGTAATTATTTATTACCTTTGTTTATTCAAACTTCCCGCCAGCATTCGTCGAGCTCTACGAAATTCCAGTTATCATGACGAGCGAGAAATTTGATTGAATCTTGGGACAATATCTTAAAACCGGAAGCGGTGAACTTCAAAAAGCGTCTTAAGAAGTCAAACACACGGTTCAGTAACCAATGGCGTCACGGAACCAGAACAGATGCAGTCGCGTACACATGAGACCCACATGCTTCTCAATTGGATCCCATAAAATAAACTTATACGACCTATGTGTGCCTCTTCTAAGACGAGTGTCTCAAATGTGGAACTGGTGAGCCATCCGGGTTTCTTTGCTCCGCTTACGACAACATATGTGTATGTATCGTGGGTTTTGATTGTTTTCAATAGGGCGATACTTATCGCGTATTTCTCATTAATTTCCATGAAATATTACATCTGACTGCTACGACCATAATATTCCTCGCGTTCCATATCCGGTATTACAATGAGATCCTGCAATGGAAACCATACACTGTTTTCAGTAGTTGCTTGAACGTCCCTAGAACATCCTAGGTATAACGTACAAATTAAAGCTGACACGATTGACTTAATAATAAACGCGCAGCGTTCCAAAGAAAAATCATAGATTTATAACAGCTTAGTTATTGTTTAGAGTAGGCAGATGACGTGAACGCATTATACGGATATTTTGGAGTCTAATGAAATCTAGAACGTGGCTTCCAGTGAATTCTCAAGTTCGCTCAAAGCCGGTACTAGGGTCTGCAGTGAGAAGTATCTTGATCTATCAGCAGCATCCACGCTAGTGACGTGTTGAAATTGACAGGGCTGACTGATGTTGCTCTTGGCAGGTAAGACGATCTTCTTCTGGGCTGGTTTCTTCTTCTTCTTTCCTGGTACCGATAAGCTTATATTTTCAGGACACGAGACCAGACGTTCTATATGCTGCCAGAGATCATTCGCCGCCTTTGAATTGTCGAAGCTCAGTCCAGCCAGACGCGTGTGATCTGACGAGAGACACATGGTGTGAAATGCTGGTCCAGACACCTGGGGATCACAATACAGAATTGAAATTACGGTACGAGAACGATAACTAGATTACTTCTAATAAAATAAACTCCCAATAGTAATTAGAGACGATGCGTCATTAATTTAGAAATCGGAGCCGCGTTAAGATTGGCAGTAACGTAAATTGAGCTCAGGTACTGCGTATTGCGGTACGGTCTCGTAGTCAGCGTATTTACGTCACAGTACAATGACTCCTTGAAAGCCATACTCAAAGTCACATCCGGTTCTCCGTTTCGTTCAGACACGGTATCCAAACACAGATCCGAAATCACTACAAAGAATAATCATACAATTCAGGTAAATAACACTTGCCTTATACGAGGAAAGATTATCAATAGTTTCTCTCCATAGTGTAAAGCAGGTTCCACGTTCTGCCAATAGAATTTGAATGCGTCTCTTGGATCTTGATCTGGTCTCACCCAAGTCCAGAACGACGACCGGTATCCCCGTGAACCGTAGCTCCCAGGACTCCGTCTGAGAGGCACTGCCCAGGTACAAGTTCGCCAGAGATTCGCATACGAATACCTAAAATAAGTAATAAAGAAAGTTTATTAGATATCAATCAATCAGACTTATCGATCCGACTGATTTCAGGATTACACCTACCTGGGACTTCAGACCCCTGAAGAAGGTCTCCAACTGTTCCCGTTCTAGCTGACTGACGGGATCTAAACGTGTCTCGTCGCTATTCTCCGAACTGTCGCTACCCTCGTAGCTCGAGGTAGCCGAAGTGTCTGCTTCCCCCGTAGAGGACAGTCGTCTCCTGGTAGCACCGCTGTACTCGCTGTAGTACGATGAATTGTGCAGGGACAGGTTGGACTGTAGGGCCGGACAAGATGACGCGTAGACCGGTCCGTTCATTCTGACCTGCAGTAAAAATATAATATATGTCATCCGATCAAAGGCATTTCTACTCCACTTCTCGTTGCGTTCTGATTCCTGGTGGCAATTTGGCATCGACATAACTACAGGGCCGAATAATTGGCCAGGAGGAGGATAGAGCTCGTTAAGAAGTGTGAGGCCCGTGTCGCCAGGGCCGTCTAATGGCTTGGGTAGCTTAATTATTATTGTTATTATTATTAGTGAACATTCGCAACAAAATACCAGATTTCCCAAGTCGCTATTCGACTGTAGTTTTAGTCAACTGGGCACTACCGGTGCATCCAGTTTCGCGTGACAATGCGTTTCCTGCGATGAGCTCAGCATAGGCTCTATAGCTAAGAATTCTTCATACGAGTCTAGTTTACTTTCCGTTTTTCTAGATAAGCATAGGCTTGATTGTGATATGTCATTTTTATTAAGATTAAGGAACATAGCCTAAGTGCCTTTATGGTTAGAGTCACCGGGGCAGGTACGGCGTCGGGTTTGATTTATGTATTCGGTCTTGAGGGTGGTTTACTTATAGAAAATATTAGCTATGCGTGATGTTTGAGAAATCCTCATGTTTCACGCATGAAATACAAATGATTTATGGTGGTTGCTTAAGACGTATTTCGTGGACTCCGTTGCACGAGAATGTCAGACACGCATAAGGCTCCCCGAGGTTCTTAGGTAAAATGTTCTTTGTCCTGTTGGCGATGACGCGTCAGCGCGACATCAGTCTCCGCCTTCCTCTTATCGTTACGGCATATCAGTTATTTGAATGTCAATAAAACAGTAATGTAAGTCGAACGTAAAGAATGACAAATCCTGGATTCGCAGTGACGTTCACAAATCATTATCGATTCTTTTTAGCCTGTATTGTACAGCACGACTGCCCTATTAATAGCCGCGACCTGTATTTTGAGAGAGAAGGAAGGATGAAAGTTGGAAAATTGGCAGTTGTCAAAATTCAAAGTTGGCAGTTGGAAAATTGGCAGTTGTCAAAATTCAAAGTTGGCAGTTGGAAAAAAACGTAGCTGGCAGTTGGAAGTTGGAAAATTGGTGAGGAGTAGGAGGATGGGGGAGGAGCCTTGTAGGCCGCTGAAAAATTCCCAGAACCACGTAGCTAGGCTCTATCAAGTTTAAGGCAAGTACACAATCGTCAAACTGTCGAGTTAAGAAAGCGACGATTCGGCCGTTAATTATTACGATGAAAACCTACAGTTCCTTCGATAAATTATACACCAACCTCTCTTTTAGACAAGCCTTTAAAAATCATCATTAACAACACCGTTTCACTGTCGAGCTACCGAAATTCCCATTTTACTTCGTCAATCGCGACTGCACCCCGTTAAGGAAATAAATGGGGTCGCGACGATGACGCAAGTCTTACGTGTAACGAGCGACTGAAACTAATCAGCTAATAAACGTACAGCCTGCTCGATATAGTCTGGCAAGCCGTAATTCAAGCTTAACGTTCGAACACAGCCTGTCGTTCTTAACGAGCGACACTTTCTCAGATTCTTTCTCGTAAATGAGAATACCTTTAATTATCCCGTTGGTTATACCGACGAGCTTCAAATCACGTCGCAAAACACTTTGAGCCAAACTAACTGACGCGCCTATCGCCTACTACCGGGTGGTTTTTGGCCTGCAGGTAATTTTGTCGAATCTAGAGAGTCGATACTTTCGCACAATACGCCCGCATATATATTACACTGTATGCAAGATATACAAACTATAATATAATAACAAAATGAGCCTTTTGGCAATGCTATGACGTCATGCGGTCACCCATACACACACTCAAATACTCTATATACATGTATAATGATACAAATTGAAACGCGAGCTCTCCCGCTATGCGTGCTACGTGCGAAACGCACACCGGAAGTGCATTGTCCAGGCCACTGAAGAGTTCGCTCCGAAGATACCGGCTCCAAGCATTTTCAAGATAACGTAATGCACATCCTCAAGATAAATAACAAAGGCGCAATTAGCATCGTCAAAGAAATAAATCCAGCAGCCATTACGACTATCCAACCAGAATATTAGTAGCACCGATTGAACAATAATAATAAAATCGCCACTACTTTCTTCGGTACCTCGAGAACATTTATTACGAAAATAGTTTCTAAGACAACGAAGATCTACGAATATTCTCCGTAATAGAAACCATAATGCATCTAATACTAATCCCGAAGCAGAATAACAATAATAATAAGAACAACAGCAATACCAAAGAATCGGCGCATGGTACGTCGCGTGTATAATGTATACATATATATACGTATCTCCATCGCTAAACACAATAAGACTTTACGGATTATATGGAATATAATAATAAGTATATACGCCTTGTATACGTATTACTATGTCTATATGCAGCCACGTAGGACAAGGGCGGCTAACGAGCGTGATTGGTAGATTGTGTTAATTACGTCCAAGAGGACTGACATACCAGACGTGGGTAGTAATGCAGTTAATACAGCTTTCCAAAAATACTGATTCTCATTAAGCATTAGATTAACACAGAGTATACAAGTGCGAGGCACCACTGTGAATTCGTCACTGTCGGACGAACACAGACGCCGACTGAAATACCGTAACTGACTGAACGAGTAAGTGAACGGCGAGCAGAGCGCGTAATTGCAAGAGTGAATGAACGTAAGTATCCCAGCATGGTCGATGTCGTCATAAGACGAAGTTTCTCTACGTCACGAGTACGATCCGTTAATAGCCCATAGTGTCTTGGAAGAAAAAAGAAATTAGCTTACATTAAAACAGGGTCCTCAATGTACGGCCCTGAGTCTGGGTTGCGCGTGACTCTCAGGGTTTCTTTGTCGTTTCGGAAAAGCTATGAGTAAGAGAAGGACAGAAGGTCTGATGGGATTCAGCCAAGTATAAACAGCACTGAAGTTTCTGGTCTTTGTCGTGGATCGGCAGTGAGCAAGAGATTATCGATGCATACGGGTTATGCAGTTTACGGTTTACGTTAATGCGCTGTGAACGATATCGGGTATTCGTGCATAAAGTGCATTGCTACATTTATTGTATACGAGATATACGCGATACCATTAGTACTTCGGTACGAACCGGAGTGAACACGTGTGCCAAGTATGATTCAGGAACGTGCGATAAGAGCGTAAGAGTATTGAGGTTGTTTGTACATGGGAGAGTGAGAGAGGGAGAGCGAGAGGATTAAAAAGAATTTAAAAGTCTCACTCGATCTCTCTCGATTCCTCGTGAAACAGAGAGTATATGTTTCTGTGTTGCGTGGCAAGAAAAGTGTCACGTGATTTTAGTCGGTATGGCGTTACACGGTATAGTACTAATAGTAGGTATGACTATAGACACGTGTGTGAGTACAGACGAAGTTTTCTTTTTCTATAGCAATGTCTTCCTGTCCGCCCGTCTCCTCGTAGCAGGTTTCGTTGGGCTCGAGGGACTGACTGGAGGTTCCTATCAGTTTGGAATGAATGGAAGACGAATTTCTCTTTTGACAATGGCGGCCGAGGACAATGGCTGCTAGCTTGTGTAGGGAAGCGAGGACGTTTCTGCTGACGTCTTGTGCTTAGGACTGTCGTCTAAACGCGACTACTATTTGGGTATCTGATGCTCGGTGTTGATCTCTTCCTGACTTTGACATAACGGAACGAGTCGTTAACGATTTGCACCATGAGACTGACTCTCGTTTGTAATATAACGATATTGGAAAGCTGAGGTCAGTATCCTTTGTTATGAACGTCAAACTATAGACGCCGGATAAGTACAATGGTAAACGGAAATCGAAGGTACCGGGAGAGTCTTTAGAAGGAAGTGGAGTGCTGATTAAACTAGCTTTATACTTTCGTAAGCATTATGGAACAGCAAGGAGACGCCGTTTTAACTTGGGGTCCGACACAGAGGGCAAACTTTTCAATTTACTTAACGGTCTCCGTTATCTGAAACAATGGCTGAATGAAATTTTATAAGACTGTTCACTGTTACTTGAATACTCCGCTCGATACCTAATTTTGCATTGTAACGACGTAAAAGACGTTGATCGAAGTTGCAACGAAATTCAAAATGGCGGCATTTCAAACTCGCTCCCATAAGGCGCGCAGCAAGGGTAACGGTAAAACCGCGTTAATACGGCGACGGATACAAATTACCCAGGTCACACTTCTTCCGGCAACTTTGACTGTCCAGGTTAACTGTAAAGCAACGTCCGAAACGCGTTACTGATGACATCTCGCAGTGAAGACCTTATGGGTGAATAAATTTAACGAAGATTACTGTACGATGCGCGCGGTCGTGATATGTCACGGATTCGCATGGAGTGTTACATAGCATCATGCGGACAATAGAATATCCCTTGTTCTCTATTTACGAGTCATATACTTTTGCGGCTGCATATGACACCAGACTATATATATATACATACACCATAGAGATACTCTAGGTACATGACCTGTGTACATCGCCCATTGTGCACACCAACGTTACTCGAGAGTTGACGACCAGTTGCGTTATAACGACGGATCAATATATAATTCCAATTCTACATTGGAAACTAATACAGACAACAGAAGACTGTGTATGAAATAAAAAAAAAATTTAATTAACGCGACACACGAGTAATTAAATGCAGACAGGAGTCGGTGTGTTCTGACAGAAATTAGTAAAAAAAAAATTCAAGGGACGATATGAGCATAACAATGGGTTACGTTGAAAACTTCTAGAATTTGAAAGCGTAATCAAAACGCGCTCGAGCCAAGCGATTAACGTCGAGCTAATGAATTTTAATTAGCTACGGTCAAGTAATTCGATTCAGTGATATCGTGCTTGAATACTAAAAGCCATTACGTATTATTGTCAAAGTCCAATGGAAGTATGGTTATTCGGGCCGTGTACGTTTTGTTTCGTTTATCAGCACTGACAGTCCTTGTGGACGAATCGGTAGTTCCGAAGTTTGCCACCAGGAGGCTGGCAAAGTCGTCGTCGAGGACGCTTTGTGCTGTACTGGTCTTTTCAGTCCTTATCGAGGATGTCAGTCGTTCTTGAAATCGACTTGGAATAAGAATCTATATGGCAGCTAAGTGTATTTGAATATATATATACTACAACGTCTCAGGTAGATACTATATATAAGTACAGCCAGACGTAAAACTACTAAACTCAATTCATTCGAGCGTGACTCAACGCGATGAATCGTCGTGCGAATAAGTCGTTGAATAATGCGCGACTTGATTACCGATTGCGGTTGGCGAAGATGCAAAACAAGTGCGAGTCTTGTTCGGCAAGCTCTTTTAAAATGTCTTCTGGTAAGAAGACTGGGGTTCGTTAGGTTGCCCCTTGTTAGTAGCAAGATGGCGGAAGGCGGTAGCGATGGTTTCCACGATGTCGGAAAAGGAAGGAGGAGGAAGAAGAAATAAAAAGAAATTAGGTTCACGAAGAAGTCGAGTTTAACATACACGGAATCGATTCGACTCGTCCTGAACGAGTCTCGTAGGCTTAATGGTCGCCGGCACGAATGTCATTTCTACGTACGGTAGTGGATTCAGCTTAACGATAGCGTTCACGTTCCATCTGGCAAGACCTGTTTCACATGTAAGAATTCTAAGCTATCCAAAGATTGTATACATATATTAGTCCGGTATATCTGAGACCCTGGGATCGTTTTTATTTCCCAGGTACCCGTGCATCGGTCAATAATGAATCTCGAATCATCGGAGTCACTGCGTAAAATCATTCTTGACCAGTTTAGATTGGATTGATCTGACGTTTAATTTTCTTCTCCGATTGTCAGCTGCCTGGATTCTTAGTCATCGTTTAAGGTCCCTCACGTAGGTTGGGGTCGTAGCTGATCGTACCTCGTGATTTCAGGCTATATATAATAATAATAGTAGTAGTAGTAGTTTAAGTGCATTGGAGTCGCACGTCTATGCGAGTCATCGTCATTCACCATGTCGGAGAAACATCGAGGTGACATTGAGTTAATTGAAAAGCAGTACCGGTTTCCCAGAAGGATGAAGTCACCGTTCGCCTTCCGAGGAAGTCGATTCAGTCTGAGTGCGGTGAGAGCTGCGCATGCGCGAGTGACATAATCGCACGTGTAACCGGCATATCATTGTTTATCCATAGGATATGGGATGCGCGCAGTGACGATGATTTTTAGTGAGAAATCACATATGAGACACGACGCCTCAATTTCGACCTACATATTTGGATAGCGTCGTACAATTGACATTGTCAGAGCAACCTAACCTAACCTCACCATCAATAACATCTGGGTACAAACAAAGTCGTAAAGTCTTTAAGGATGCTGCATGGTACGTATATGCTGCATATACGTCATTTGCATAGATGACTTCAGTGTTCCCAGGGAACACACGACTTCGCATCCTACTCAATGACTCGTTATATGGACCATATGATGATTTTGAGCAGTGACGCATTTCTGGAACTGGATATCAAGATGACAAAAAAATGGCTGACCTAAGAATTACAGGTGCACCCTGAAGGCTACTAAGAAGGACGTACCTTCTCGTATGCTCCAAGATGAACATTGTTCCTGGACTCGAAACCAGTTGACGGAAACTGTTGCACACGTCGGATACGAGCTACCTCGAGGAGTCTTAGAGGAATGCACTCCTAGAGAAACCACCGCTTGATCCCAAATGACGCAAGCTGGTATCATCTGCTCCGACTGTCTTTAAACCGGATGTGGAACAGACCCCCAGAGGTCAAGAAGCATTAGTGGATTAATAGGGACGCTAATGATTAATTAAGAGTGTCTGGTCTCATGAAGATCTGCTCTTGAATTGGCATGGGGAATAAACAATAGCGACTTGAGGATATACCCCAGGATCATTATAGTCATCAGAATGACTGGGAACGGGTAATATTTTTTTATACGGTGAACTAATTTTTTTTAAACATCGCGGTCGAGTTACAGTTTTGACACAGTTAGGGTTACAATGGCTAATGCTGGCACCCGCAGATCAGTGGGTGTTAGACGTTCCGCGGAAGCGTGACGTGGATGCACCAGTGCGAAGAGTCCGGAATGCGTTTCTTGTATGTCGATAACGAGGGACCTGGAAAGTTTTGATTTTCTTCATTGAGTTTTAGTAAGGATCGGATGAGATTGTGTCCTCAGGTTCAAGAGTCTCCACACGTTCCGACTAGTCGAGACGTCATCGTCCTACTATAGCCATAACGAGGTTTCAGGGTCTTGACATTCTCGCCGAGCAACCTCAGCCTGATACCAGGTATCGGTAAACGTACGATTCACCATCAGGTGGACAGTTGAGTGCCTGTGCCGGAAGAACTGCGCTCTTGCACCTTAGTCGTACTGCCTCTCGTTCTCATTGCGACGACATCGCTGCGCACTTTGAAAAACGCTTGGTCGCCGTTCGCTGCTCCTGCCTCTGTCGCTGTCGACAAAGCAACGTTCACTCATTGTGGATTCGTTAACGTTGCGAATTCCACGAGCATTGCGTTACCTTGCTACTGCGCTCTCATTGATCACTGCATTTTCTTTCGCAACCGAAATTAATCCTGAGCACGGGAAGTCATCGTTATATAAGATAAGAAGGGGTCAAGACTAGTTCAATGAATTAAAGAAATTTGTAACCTTCGACAAACCGTAATTCCTAAACGCGTAGTAACGATAGTGACACGACGGACGTAATCAATAGAACGATGAACGCTTTAAGAATTCAATTAACTAATATCGTCAAAGAATGTCTTTTATCGGCCGCGAAAAGACGTGACTAGGTATACGTTATCTTGGTGAAATCCTTAATCGCGAATTCCATCAGGTGATTGCCTTTTGATAGTAAATAGATTTTCTAGGTCGTGATGTATATATATATACAAACACAGAAATTGTATGTGTATAATAAATCAAACCTCCACGTATAGCACAACGTCATCGTGACATTACCAAACATTCTAACGTGACATTAACTTCTTATTATTTCCATCATCAATGATGACGGGGAGATGATTTCATCTGAAAAAGTCAGCAGTCCAGGTAAAAATTCCATCGCCCCTGTGTAACGAGTCGAAATGTTTCCTGCTTTCTACAAAAAAAAAAAGAATAATTGCCAAGGGCGCAACCAGAGGATCAAGAAAGGATTGGTCGAGTCATCAGTAAAAAATGTCAGGCACGACAGCTACGACGTGGCTCGTGAGAGTCGGTGTTATTAACAGTGGCGAAGAGAGGGTTGAATGAAGGGGAGGAGAAGGGGGTTGAACCAAGAGGGTCGAACGTGGCGCAGTGGTGCCAAGTCTGTAATCTCCTCTCCTGGGAATTATTAATTTTCAGGATTATATCCAGACCATTCATACCTAACACGTTGTCGTTCGACAAGGACCTCTATTTTGGGCTTTTGAAAAATCTTGTCTTCCTTGAACGGATCGTCACTGTCTAGATAGCGTAAGAGCTAAAGTGTCTGTGAGATCTCGAGTCATTTACGGGTGAATACAAAGGAAAGGGAAATCAATTGCACAGGGAACGTACGAAGTCGACGTGATGCTTGGGTAATAATTTTTTTGTATAATCCATACTGTTATGATTATATATGACAATTTCACGGAAAATCTTGTTGAGCAATTTTTAACAATAATTTCACGTATCCAATGATATTTTACCCTACGAGTTTATTAACCCTGGTGAATATACATATATCGCACCTGCGTCTAGCAATGCAATTTCGAGCTTCCTTTGTAGTCTGCCGGTACGATTGTACCGCCACTTTAATAAACCCAATTTAATTACAATTAGAGCGGAATCAGGAACCAATGAAAACAGTCCGAGCTGTTACGTACCGCGTGTGTATTCGGAAAATTAATTTTCCTCCAAACGTCTCCCGCGGCCCGCGAGTCCTCGAAATCGCACGGAGTGAGGAAATAACGCCGAGAAGAAGCAAAGTGAATCGTATTGGGTAAGAAATGAAAGAAACAAATATTAAAGATAAAGAAAATAAAAAACCAGAAAATATCGGTCGATGAACCGAGAAAGCAGTCCCCCTGGGGCCTGACTCGAACCGTGCCCCCCCCCTTTACATATTATATACACTTAACTCGGCTCAAGATTTTGCATAAGCTGCGCACGCGCGCTGCAACCTCAATCCAAAAGACATAAAAAAAAAAGAAAAAACGTCCAAGATTTCCTTTTTGGCCGGTCGCGGCTTTTTCATTCTCACGAGCGTCTTAAGTCCAAACCGCAAATTACATACCGGACGCAAAAGCCAGTACAGGCTTTGCATTTATAGTAGGCTACCCATACGCTCCGAAAAGACGCTGCCAATACCCGCCGCCATCTTGTACAATTGATTTTCGACTAAGGATATTTCCAATTTCCGTGTTTCTTTTCTTTCTCCACCGACAATTTTCTATTCGCGATTTCTCTAATGCGAACGGCACTTAGAAATCATTCGCATCATCATTATCATTATCGACAAACAGAAACACACAAATGACACTTGACACCGATTTTCTCGATTCCGCAACAATTGCCCAATTACCGGAACTCATGGTACAAACCAAAAATTTCTACGGTCCAATTTACCTGAATCGACAAAAAATTTATCCCCAAGCCCCATTCACATGTGAATCGATCGTCCAATACGTCTCGACGAAACAGCCTAGGTGTCTTTTATTACCAATAAAACTGATCAGCAGCTAAGCGCCATTAGTGGCACAACGTTTGAACTATGACCAGCCACGTTTTCTCCGTCTTCATATATATATATATAGACTGCCATGTCATATTAAGATACACAGAGCTAGAATATTGAAGAACTTGGAAACAGGCTTGTTAACGTGATTAAGTGGATGCCCAAGGTATAACCATGTATTCTTCCATCCGTCCTAGTACATCCTCCAAGTGTCCTAATGTGCACACGTGATATATATCTATATACAAGTTCACGTATATTATGCCAATGGTACCATTATTCCCGAAGGACAGAAACGTAGAGATATCGCAACGCAGCGAATATCGCATAGCACTTAAGTAAATGGTCATCACGTGTGTGATGACCATTATATGAGAGTACATGATATATGTATAGTATGTATACGAGCATAGAAACCATTACCAGTGCCGTGCGTTATGTGCACTATCTATAATGATTACATGGACTACTCAGAACTCACGTAATCTAAGCAACGAAATTCCAGTTTGATAACGCATTACGGTGCATCGTATTGTTTTATACGATCGCGATAAATTCATAAAATAATTATTTTATCGTGTTGATTATCTGATAAGATCCCGAGAGAACTCAGGCGAGTCTTACATTCCGTAAGAAATAGCCGACCGTGAATTTAGTCAAATTATTTTTTTCATCGCGGTAGATTAGTCATTTCTCGATATGTTCGTCCTGATTGGAATAGCGTTTAATTAACGGTAATGCTGTACCGAAATTATTGAACCTCGTATATTGATGTCGTATCTATATGGCGATCGGAGGAACGTCCAGTGAATTTATGCCAATTAAATTTGGTCGTCTTATTCACTGTTGGATTATTGATGGCGTTCATACATATATATATATATAATTATAAATCTTGATAAAACGTTAACGCGCACATTCTGCGGTATCTTATACGTACGTCGGGCTTGATTCCTAGGAAAAGCTGCGGTCGCACCTTCGTGTACAGTGTATGATACGTAGACATATATATGTATATATAACCTAGAGTTTATCATACTATAAAAATACACACTTCAGACACTATGCAATTAGTAGATATAGGAGAAGCCTTGTCTTGTTACTAATATATGTCAACAATTTAGTCATCTTGCGTAAACAAGGCATGAAAGCTTTTTTCTGTATAATCTGAATTTCTGAAAAATTCAAGTCGAATAAATTAACCATTAAGACGCAGACTGGCAAAAAGTGTTACAAGAACCGTGGAATAAATTTTTGCATATATTCCTTGGAATTACTTATATATGAAACGTCGTGTGTCAATTTCAAACGAGGCGAAGTACCTTCAATTCGAGTGTATAAAGTCAGAGTGAGAAAGATTAATAAAGTATGTATAATAAGAAAAAAGGATAAGAGAAAAAAAATTTCCTACAATATCATCTAGCCTTGACTTTCTCCAAAAGGTGTCTTGGATGAATTCTCTTATCTTTACCGACAGAGAATCGAATTGGCTTATCTGCCGATTTCATGGATCCACAATTTCGTTAGGTCAGCCAACGTAATGACATACGTGCACATGTGCGTGACATACTGATCCAATTTCCATATATGCCGAGGGGCCATTTTTATATATCGACCCTGCAGCAGGTTATGCGGTGCTTGTTCTATTTTTTCTTTTTTCTTTTTATTATATCTTTTTTTTCTATTCTCATCTTTTCATCTATCCTTCCTCTCCTTATGTATTTCTTTTTATTATATACATATATATATATATATATATATATATGTAGATACATGTAGATAATATGTGTATCGATATATATATAGATAATCCGATCGTACACAACTCGCACGAAATGTCCTATGCAAATTTTTCGCTCAATTGCTTGTAGGATCGATCGATTCCCATGACTTTCAACGAAAACACATTGAAATGCATTTAACAGGGTACGCGATGTAAATTTTTATTATTTAAAAAATGTACTGCATAAGATATGATGCGTGATTCGCTTTTTGTTAATTAAGTTTTTTATACTGTTATTTCCGCATTTGATAAAACATCAGAGACAATGATAACGGGTTATGAGACGAACAATTGGTTGGAGATAATGAAGTATATAATTATTATCTCCTTTTAATTGTAAACAGAGTCTTGACGTTCGTACAGTACATTTTATCGCACTTCCGGTTCACTAGTCGGGGTTCCCGCGATTCTGCAATACGTCACTTCCGTGAAACTTTTGCTAACCCAATCGGGAGACACGCGTAGGCGGAAATACTTTCCTCCTGGATACTTTCTTTGATCGTTTATGCCAGTTTCACTTGTAATAATAACGAAGGATCTTAAATTAGAGATGAGTGAACAATTATTAATGGAAAATCTAATGGAATTATTTAACGAGAAGTGGATGCTCAATGCTATAACCTGGATCATTGGTACTGAGACGTTGAGAAGCGTTGTAAATGCATTCAAAAGATTTATTACTTAATAGGAATAATACACAAATATAACGTATCTTGTTTGATCAGATTTAACAAATTTTATCATAATATAGAAAGATTCGAGAGGAAAGTAGCGAATTCCTATTATAACGGATTATGGTTCTGATCGTTAGTCGGCTTTGTTTCTCTCGTTAACGGAAAGTAAGAGGATGAGTTGTGTCTAACGAGCTTCAACTCTCAAGAATCTTCTTATACAGTTAGTTATAGGTGTATGTAGTATGAGTACAGTTAAATGAATTTCAAAAATTGTTTACAGGTCAGTGCAATGGAAAGGCCTATTATACTCAAAATACTTAATTAGGAAAGGGGAACGAAAACCGTTCGTGACTTAATGGCGTATGAAATTGTATGAATCAACGCGTTATTATTTCATTACCCAATATACTTGGGTAATATATACAATAACGGGAAGAAATGACAATTCATACTAGACTTTTATAAAGAAGTGACAAAATAAAAAAAAAATGTAACTCATTTCGCCACTGAATTCACGAGAATCTAAACAGGAAACTGACCTATTATTTCCTTTGAGGAAATGTCAAACAGCGATGAATAAACATTCGTCAAATTGTAAGATACTTACGTTTATACTAAATGCCTCTTTAGATTCCTTATCCCGTAGCAGATTTTCTTCTTCAAATTATGAAAATGTCGTTAACGGTCATTCAAAATCCATAAGCCTGCTGTACAGGTGAGGGAATGCGCATCTTTACACTTATTGTATCAACACCAACAAATAAATCCAGGATTATCAACATAACAGGACACAGGTACAACACAGGAGCAAAATTGCGTAAATAATCAGTAAGACTCGATTGATTAAATGATGAGAAACACAAAAATTAAGCAGTTCGTTACAAATATGACGCGCACGTCCCAACTGTACCGAGGGTGCCGTTCGACTGACTGCCTGCTCTGAAGACAGACTCGACCTGGCCGCTTGCTCGCCCGCGCTTGCTTCAAAGCCGTGCACATCTACGTGGATTATTACTACTACTGACACAAATGTTACACTACGGTATCACAGAGAGCAGTGTACGGCAATATAGTATATACAGTACATACAACGTACAAAGGTACCACGTTGTTGCATACCATACTGTGGAAACTACTCGGTACTACGAGCACATACTGTACAGTGGTATATACTATAGAGAATAAGCTGGGTCTGATACCTGGCAACAAGATGCATGGGCTTAAGGTTCGAAAATATACATTGGATATTGGTAGGTATTTTAGAGGAAATCTGTTGCTCCTTTAGTCTACATTAAACTGTACAGTTTCTTTACGACACTACGTACTGTATACCTGGTCAATAGAATTGTGTATAGTATGATGGTGCTGCTGAAAATGTACTTAACCTATGGACTGTGTTCAGTGTATATAAACTGGATAAACGATAAGACGGGAGACCGTTATGTCTAGCAGGGAGCTACTATACCGGCAGAAACATCTACGATGTAAAAAAGGGCACCAAGTGCGTGTAGCAGTTTCAGGTGCTTCACTTAAAAAGTTTTGAAATGAATATTTGGTGCCGAGTTCGATTACATGAAAAGTGTACCAACTTGCACCATAACGATATTAAATGTTTACTTGTTGGTGTAAATATACGTTGTTCTAGTCTAATGCAATACGTAAGATCTAGCGTATTAATCACCTATTACATATTATTATTATCTGTGAAGAATTCCTTATCGAGTGCTACCTGGCGGGGCCGTGTTAAAAATCGTCCAAATTTACTTTCAGCCTGTACACACGCTAGAGTGAGAATTTTTAAAAAGAATAAAGCACTTCAAGATATATTCGATACGTTCATGTCTATACATTGTTTTCTTATATATGGTACCCCATTAGTCAATTGAACGCAATGTATACCATACTTTGACCGTGTCATGAAGATGTACAATGCGATGTATGTATATTTCTCTTAATTTTCATTTCAATATCGTCGTTCATTAAATGTCCCGAGGTTTGCAAATACTTTTTTTGTCTACTGTACTTACTTGGCGCGAGACGCTACAGAGTCTGTTGATTAGGTATAATGTGGTTATATTTATCATGAATGATTTCCTATGGGGAATGCAGAGTCATTTTGCGTAACTACTAGGTGTACACGTATAATGAAAGATGGATCGAATTCTTGGCTAGTCTAAAGTGACATATCATTGGTTACGGTGGAATTGAATTGATTGGTGGCTCTGTCGGTTAAATAAGAACGAATGAAATTAGCTTCGCTGTGCTTTCAAGTAAAAGAACGATGCTCGGAATGAATCGCAAGGGAAATTAACCTCCAAACCGCGTTTTATTTGTTGAATTGTCGCAGAGTGCGAAAGACAGCTGGAAAGACGAATGGTAAGTAACGACTGGTGACTGTGAGAGGAAGTGAGGGAGGAAGAAGGAAAAATGGCAGGTGATTCAGAGTCAGCGTCAGTTCGACGTTGCTCGAAGAATTCGTTGCGACGCGGAGCGTCAAGTTTAATGGGAAGGATGCGCAGCGTCGGCGAGTATACTATACCAATGTAATTTACGTCCAGCGTTTTTCTGCGTTGTTCTTGTCGGACGCCATTTTTTTCGAATTCTCATATATCGGCTTGTTACGAGTACGTGCGTCCACGTCGCGGGAAATTAAACGGGTGATCGAGGAGCACTAGAGAGAGGAACAAAGAGAAAAAACAATTAAACATGAACAGTTTAAAACGTTCTTCGTTGAATTTCGCAACGCCAGGCGTCGCTGTATCCATTTTTTTTCTGTCTTTTTCATCCATTTCAGAGCTACCGAGCTTACGGGTAACCCGTTCATCCAATACTGGCGAAGGAAATATAGAGAGAAGGAGGCAAAAGGATGTTTTTATTTTTGTAAAAGACCTTTCGGAGAGTAGGAGAAAAAGAGGAAAAGGAAAAAAGTTGAAAGGACTTTTCGGTGAGTGGCGACTAATCCGGCAGAGCCGCTCGTAAAATGTTGTAGCGACGTCCGCCCTTTTGCAGGGTTGTATTTAGCATTGGGCGATATACGTGCGATACATGTTCTTCTTTTATCTTCTTTAAAGCAGTAAATCCACGCTAGCGTTTACGAGCAAGAAACTGTTCTGCCTTAAGCTACGGAGAGGCAGTCGATTGCGCTGTGGCTCGTTCACGAAATTGAATCCTGAAGAAAAAAAATGCTTATCGACTGAGCGAAGGGGTTTGAGTCTTGGCAGACATGCGTCTAGGTATAGGAAGTGTAGTCCTTCAATCCAATGCCATAAATAACCTTTGGAGAGTTGCCAAAGGTTAAGGACAACACACGAGTAACCGCACAATCATCTCCGGCTTGTGTCTTATGGTAAAACAGAGAGAGAGAGAGACTAACAAATGGAAAGTATATATAAGAGAAACAAAAATTGTTGTAATTGCCAATTACCTCGTGGCTTTAATTTTTCTTTACACTCTGATCCTACAGTCACGTACACACGACGAGGAGGAAGAAGCAGATACCGTGGCGATAATAAATATCCCCAAGCACGATTACGCTCGCGAACCAAGTCAGTGCATGCCTTAGTACCGGATGCCCAACAACAATAACGCCTTTTATTATTACTTGTAATTAAAACGCATGTCTTGTGCGAGTAGACTAACTGTAATACTGGTAAACCGCACTTAATAACGTAAGATACCGTTTGGTCCGTGGACAATTTTTGTATTTTACAAATATTTTATATTTCAAGTTTCCACAAAATTTTGTTCTACCCTTAAAGAAACTTTTATCGAATCACCTTTTTTTTACTATAACAACCTGGGAGCACACTGTGACTGTCACACACTTCCACCCACAAAAGACTCCAATTCCAAATTTTACGAAACACCTGTTATCTGTGTGAACGTCACTTTGTAAAGGTCGAGTCGTACAGACATATTTTGAATATTAAAGAAAATTTTCTGAAGATTAAAGAAATTTTAGGTGACGTATATTATATACCTACGGTAAAGGGACGATGGGAATTTCCAGAAGAGTTGATACACGTTCTCTACTTACTCTCTCTCTCTCTCTCTCTCTCCCTCTCTCTCTCTCTAGCCGCTTGCAATATTGACATTTTATGAGGTTTCCCAGATGAAATTCGTTACCCTCTCGACAGCTCCTGGAAGCCATGGCGCCGCTAGAATGTTCAGCCAAGCTTCCACCGTTACAGACCCATATAGTTATGCATACGTAACGCGTATTTCAAATGCGGGTTTAATCGGGATAATCAAAACTCTCGTAGTATATATATATATATATACACGCACACATAAAACAATAAAATATAATAACGATATTAGAGCACAGGAGTACAAAACATATAACAATAAAAAGAAATAAGACCGTAATCAACAATCCAGAATTAATATTCAGCAAATTTCACGAGGTAAAATTTAATTAGTGTTTAACCGCTATATGGTGGCTTTCATACATATATGTGAGTGAGAAAATACTCATCCCAGCAGAACCATGTATACATGGTACATCCATCTATATGCATCGATGGTTGGGGATAACCACAGCTTAGGCCTGCGGCACACGAGCGTTGTTAAAATTTGATTTATATTTGCCCATTTGAATGATATTGATTCAAATTATTATAGTCGCACGAAAACGCATGTTGATGTTGGCGTCGTGTCCAGCTGACGTTAACGTAGACCCACGTCTGATATTCGTAACGCGCGATCGACGAGCGTTGTCAATGCTATGGTTTTAGTTCGCAATGTTACCACGAGCGCTAGTGCGGCGATATTTATTAGCCAAATGTATAATACATACGTTGCCTGTCGAAGTTTGAAATTATGGTAAAAAAGAAATGATCGTCATACAACGTCGGTCTGACGATTAAAAATTGTGAATAAAATTAACACGCGTCGGATCGACGTTGCACCAACAGACGTTAAAGCAACACCGTGTGACGCAAGCCCTGATGGAAAATAATAAAGTAATTAATGAGACCGGCCTCAGCATCATCGCCAAGACACATATCGCTGTCAGCCATTATGGATATAAAGTTAAATCAATGTAAAAGTAATACACGATATGCGTAATAAAGCTGATTAAAATGATTCACGTCTGCGCCCAAGAAAATGAAAAATCATTGGCGCATTTTGCCTCGTACTACTCGCGTCGTGTTGCCAGTAAATATTTGCGCGGGAGAATGTGCGACCGCGTGCAAACAATTTCCAACGTATGTACACGTACGTGGTATGATATGTTGCGCGAAGAAGGAAGTCAGGAAGGAGGACGAGAATTGTGCGGAACAGAGGTTCTCAAACTGGCGCATACTGACACATTAAGAAACTGGTAAAGAACGGAAAATATTCCCACGTGGGACAAATTTATACTGTTAACGGTTACCTTTTTAACCTGGTATTATTCTGGTAACCGTAACGCGATTCCACCTGCGGAAGCCGCACACTTCTAGTGACCGTTAGAAGCTATAATAAGATTTTTTTGATTACAGAATTTTATAAATCTGGAAATATATTATATATAGTCACACCTCAGACATTTACATATATTACTGTAAGATTTAGTTTACAATTATTATGTCCAAATCATTTCTTTTCTATAGTCTCAGGGACTAAAACATATGTATCAGCAATAAACCATATCAATGCGAGCAATCAACACGAAGCCGATAGAAAGATTTTGGGGTGGGAAAAAGTACATTCCGTTTATTTTCAAAATGCAAGTATCGGATCAGATGATCACGCAGCTAAACCATCGGATACAATTTTATCAACAAGGACTTCATTTGCGATATATCGACGCTTATAGCATAAATCGAATCGAGGATTTACTTCTTTATTATATATATGTAATAGTGGCTGTAAATAAATCTTTTGCAATACATACACGTATAACGAGATGCAATGTTATTTCTACGATAACCCTTATCTACATATTCAAAGAATTTTTGAATCCTGCTTATTATCCTGATAATATATAAGTTATCTAATAAGGACGAACACTGTCGCCAGCAGCAGTAATAACGTCGTCACGCTCAGCCGAATCGTCGACGTTGAATTGCAGCCATCTTCTTTGCACGTGGTGCACGTGTCCCAAGTCTCAGGACTGATATTCTCATTCAGCGCACTGCAGATCGTCGATGACGTCCCGGCATAACATCCTCTTTCGGTCACGCTCGTACCGTTTTCTGAAAACGAGTAGCGGTTACTGGGATACCAAAAAAAGGTCCAACATGGCGGACAATTAATCTACGTACTCGTATACATGATCTTGTAACAGACGTAATCTTCGTTGTTCCTAGGACTTATCATACTGGAAATATCCCTTCGAACTACGGTATGCAACAGACGAACATCTGGATCTAAAAGTATGAACAAAATTAGATTCTGTCTACAGTCTAGATATTAACTAAAGATTTATACTCTTCTACCTGATCTCTGTAACGAATTATCGATAGCATTCAAATCCATTGATTCGTCAATACTGATACTATCACTCTCTGTATTAGCACTAGTAGTACTGTCAGACGTAGAACCAGTATCTTCAGTAGAACTTTGTTCGGTACCAGATGAATCAGAATTGTTCGTAGTAGTACTAGAAGATGTTTCACTATAATCTGGAGTATCCGTGGTCATTCCAGATTCCGTAGAATCGGAAGCAGTCTGAGTACTAATACTTGTTGAACTTTCAGTAGTGAATGCTGTACTTTGAGAACTGGATGATTCTCCAACTTGTGTAACTGTTGTGGACACTGAAGTTTCCGTGGAACTAGACCAGACTACAGTAGTCGCAGTTACTGTAGATGTCGAGGAACTACAAGTCTTTGGTTCAATATCTTTCAGATATGATGAACACGATGAATCCTCCAGGGATGAGCACACGTAACACTCCAGGGCGAGACCTACGCAGATTGTTTGAATTATAGAAAAATAATTTTTTTCAAATTCACTAGACTACCATAACTCACCATGGTGTACTGCAAGGAGCACCAAGATCGTTAATAAGATGCCGGAAGTGCGCTCTGTAGACATGATGGCCTAACGCCGTTAAAACTGCGAATACACTTTGGCACCTCTATGGATTCATAAAAGGAAGTGGACATTGCGTTATCGCAGCTTTCATCAGGTATCATAGAGATAAAACTTGTGATTATACCGATACGAAAAACCGATCAATACCTTCGTTTACGGCGAAAAGTTATAAGAGTGCTTATTGCAACTTGTGTAATAAATTAGTTATCGTTATGTTTGTCATGATTGTCATTTCGTTTCTTTGTTTTAAACGATAATCATATAGACTTTCTATCTTTATTACAACTTATGAATATACTTGTAATGACGAATATCTATGTATATAATCATCATAGTTGTGTAATTTAGATGTCTTTTTTTTCAAAAATTAATGTTTCAAGGATAATGGTGGGTAATAACGTTGGTATTAACTTGTCGAAGAAAAATCTGCCAAGTAATTTCCTATCGAAGGATCGTCCACGATTAGTCTTCATTCAGGATTAACGTCTCGTGGTAAATTTATCCGGAGCTCCAATAAATCCAACGCCGCGATGCTCGACGTCTATACCGGTGTAAGAGTTAAGGGAGTCCTTGGAATCTTGCTCTGTAGAACAAAGAGTAAAAAAGAGGATAAGACAGTTAAGAGAAATAAAATTGTCGAAAATAGAAAATGGATGAGAAAGATATGTGAGTAGTGTGAAAAAAGTACGCATAAGCAGGAAAAGGGCGACTGCGTAGACAGATACATAAAATCCGTCGCGGCGCCATGAAAATGTAAATATTTAAAATCCATCTTTCTTCATGGTTGATATTTTCTCTGTATGAAATATGAATACTTTCACTTTATCGTTTGATACATTTTCCGTTGCTATATTTACATCTCCCTATTCTCATATAGGCATCTATTTATCTATTCTATAAGGGTTTGGACTGAGGTCTTAAGCCTTGAGTATTGCCAGGAATAAACACAACCTATAGAATCCTATGACATCTAACTGTCTAGACAAGACTACCCAAAGTCCCAAGGGTCAAATGGAACAAAAAAAATTGGAACCCTTATGTGATTATTCTAAGGAATATTTCATGGGTCTCCTCAATAAAGACTAAAAGAGCGTAGAGACATTTTCAAGAAGGTATTACAACGTTATAGTCATAGGGTACAGTACAGCCCCTTTTATGAGACTAATAAATATGGCTGTCGATAAGCCAGCAATAGTATACCTGTATATATATTGACTTGAACGCTTTTTAAATTTATGAATAATTTCATTACTAATGAGTCAAATAAGACGTAGCCAACTTCATCGTCGACTAAGCAAATTTTCCAAGTATACTTGTAAGCCCAGCAAAGCCCCTCATATACATCAAAAACTTTTTTCCCTCAGCAAGTTTTCCTAACTAACTAAGTACTTCCACCTTCCGTCGGCAGCCACGCGTTCCATTCCTGGCGTTATTTTTCCAAGACGTCAGGGGGTCATCGTGGGTCGTGAGAGAATGACTAGTCCTGGAGAACTGGTAGGTTGGCAAGGTTACCGGATAAGGTCAAGGTACAGAAATAGTTTCTGAACCTTGACTGAGTTTCCTGCGATTTTCAAAATATCAAATTAGTTTATCGCTACATTAATATGAACGTACTATATAGGTATATATACCATAGCATTCTACATACCTTTAAAATACCAGATTCTAGCAGCCACAACGTTAGGCCCTCCAAGGTACCAAAAGACTCGACTGCTATACGTTCCTCTTTCGGGTCGTCTGTGAGAAGATTCATGATAATAAGAGAATCCGGAGGTAAGAGGAAGGGATCGCCATTATTGTTACTTTATTGTACCTAGCACTTCGCTACGTGATGGTATTCCCTTCCAACAGTCAACATCAGGAATAATAATGACATAAGGACGGTCTCATGTCGTTGACTCTGAGTGCTCTTATCCCATCAATCCTAGCGACCAGAATGAAACGACCTGTAGAGGCGACGTTGTTGCTGATGCTGCTGGAATGTGCCAGGTACCATCCTCTAAGGATGGACCGGCGGAGGTGGGTATAGCAAACTTGCACGTAGGTATGCAACATGTCGAGAAATGGCTGAACTATGCGCTTCCCTGTATCTTTCACATCTCTACGATTCACAGCACTGTCTCACGGACTTGGCTGGCTATATTCCAGCTTCTCCTGAGCATCCCATATCCACTAGCGGGTTCTTTACACCTTGGCTTTCTGGGTACAGCAATGTGCAGGAACCTGTCTAGAGTTCTGCATACTTTTATCAGCTTGTCAAAGCAACGTGCAAATGGGAACGCGACGCATCGTTGTAAATAACGAAAAGAGGCTTGAGGAATCTTCTTCTAAGGCTGAATTACTTGCTTCCTAGATAGATACGTATTTGGCGATGTTACTCAGGATCATTACTCGTCGACGTCTTTTCACCTGTGGTATCATCGGCTACCTGTAACGACCACCTGACTTCGTCTTGGATAACGTATAAGACATGGAGCTAATACAAAAACCTGTTACTCACTACACTTCATTGAGCTCTTATCTCTGACCCAAATCATCGCCACGTTCTTGCCACTAAGTCTCATGGACCTGATGAGACAATGTAGACTATTTGTTTGTTCCGGACATTGAAAGAATTTGTTTCACTGGATGCTGCATAGTTTCAGTTGATTTTCATGAAGATCCTGAGGCCTAGTTATCTGAAAGACATAGATGTATTGATATTGTAATATTATCATGATAAGGATGAACTGTTTCTAAATGGTCCGTTACACGATCTTCGTGTCTCTTCTGGTTCATTCGCTGATTTTGATCAAGTGGAGAACAACGAGTCTTGACTGCGATATCATCTCGACAACGTCATCCTCCTTAATTATCACCTCGAGCAGGAAGTGACGCTGGTCAGAATCATGGGATTTTCTTGTACTCTGTGGATTTTTCATAAATGGGTAAAAAAAGGTAAGCATATCTTATATAATTTGGATAAACGGAAATACATACATGGTTCAGACTTTTCAGGAACTTTTCTCTTTACCATTTATGGCAATCATTAATAACGGCGTCGTTTAATCAATGGGCATACTAATCAGTAACTGATACGGCACTTGGATTATTTTATGAGGATCCACATGCCCGAGAATATTTCTGTGGACTTTATGTAATTTTTTCTCTACATTGATAATTGTAAGTAATAACGCCAAAGAGTTTTTGGGTCAAGGCTTGTGTTTCATTTCTCACGATGACTTTCCTACGTACGTATATATAACTACAGGTATACTGTATGAGTAATATGAGTACCATCGACTACAATATATAGGAATAAGACCCTGCTTGAACCTCCATCATGCTAAAACTGAAACAACAACCGTCGACCGTCAAAGAGACGTGACACTGCTCGCGATAAGCAGTATTATAATAATTTATGGTGACCATATGTGGGTTGCTGAGGTCAACGTGGCCTTCAATTACATGTATTTTTGTTTCTCCTTTTTGACACATTATTCGCACAACCCACCATGACTAGGAAGAATATTTTCCAAGTCATTTTCATAGTGCTCGGTAACCTCAAAGGCTAATTTAAAAATTGTAACTACCAGTAGGTACCTGCGTATTAATTCCTTCTTGCTGATTATTTTATATCCCTCTGGGAACATGAGAGTTAATTGTGATTAATCACCCGGTTCTTCTAATTACATGATAAGCGTCCTAGATAATTATGGGAAATGTACTGGGAGCATTGTTTTCCTGGATTTCCATGGGAGATTTAGTTGCGGCACGTAGAATTTGATAGCAGCCATTGCGAAAGCCAGGTTCCAGCGAAATCGTCTGTTCTTCCATTTTGCTTGCATTTCCACATACGTGCACATATGTGTACACGGTTTACACTTAGTCATACACCATGCATAATTCTTCTTTACTTGGAAGTGGCACTTAACCTTCTACCGGTGATCTTAAGTCGACGTGGAGTTCACGGTTTCTCTATGCAGAGTGCATAGTGGTAGCGTCCATAATGATATTCCCTATAAACACATAAACCTTATGGGGTTTGGACCAATAGTAATAAGAAACGCACGATGACGCACCGATGCCGTAATTGCACGAGACTCTCTCGAGATATTTTATAGTTACGTATCGCATATGTTATGTATCCATGTGTAAAGGTGGATTCACAATGGTGAGTGATGTCAGATAATAATTCATGCTGATGGGCACTTTCGAATTTCTCATTTTGATTACCATCTGGAAGGTTTTTCACTGTTATGTTGGATACTCCAAGGGAAGCTGTTAGCTACTCTCTGTGAGATTTTAAAAGTACCATTTTCAAATTACTAAGATAAAAATTTATACCAAGTTTCCAAGTGTACACATGGCACCATAAAGTTGACTGCGACAAACTTAAATGCAAATCCTGAGGTTTTTTGAATAGGAAAGTCGTAGACTTTGACGGGGTTGTATGTATAGGGGATGAAATTTGCATTTTGCAGTATCTGAACTTTTCTATCTACATGTGAAAAACACCCTTGACTTTTACTATGGGTGATGTTTGCCCTTGTTGCACTTAAGCCCAGTTCACACTGTCCAATCCTAAAAGACTATAGAGGTAATTAAAAAGGTAATTACGTATGATATATTCCTTTCCGCCCTTAGCATTTTCCTTTGAACCACCCTTTGTTTTGGTTCCATTGGACGAGTCTTGTAGCAACAATGGCGTCCTGTGTTGATATTTACTGCAACTGAAACAATTGTCTTTTTTTAATTTTAAAATGAAAAAGAAACGCATGCTTCATTCATAATAGCAATTAAGAGAATACAAAGAATACAAAATTTAGAATGACATTAACCTGAATAACAAATCTTGACCGACTACCAGGTAAAAGTTGTCAAGCACGTCTTATGCAAATCAGTTCCGTAATTTTTTCGCATTTTGTAATAAATGTCCAGTCATTGGCCACCTCGTCACATAGAGTTACGTTATTTCATTAATGTCTTCCGAGGTTTTTGTCATTGAATTTTGTACCTGGGGAATTACCAGTAAATATCTAGATAAGATACTCAAGATTTGTAGGAATACCTTGAATGCCAGGAAGAATACTTTCCTCCGTGTAATACCTAACCCAACCGGACGTAACGGAGGAAGGAAACATGGTTAGTAGGCAGGCAGGCAGGCAGGCAGGCAGACAGACAGATAGGTAGGTAGCTGTACTAGGTAAGTGCCTAAGTAATAGTCAGGGTTTGGAAGAAAATAAAAGAAAAAAAAAGACTGACCTTCTCAAGCCATTTGCCATAATGGATGTTAGCATAGTTGTACTAATTTCCTTTGTAGGCTTCAGCCTGGTTTTCACGCGGCCTAAATTCCATCAAGACCCATGAATATCTATAGCAGGGTCCATTACTTCTGCCACGAGAAAGGTCTTCCTCGTTAACACGGCAATTCTCTGGCAATTATTTCCGTTCGGAGCACCTTCAGATATTCCAGATGTCAGTAGAAACCATTACTCGTGAATCTCTGAAAGAAAATAAGGGTAATTCCTTTGAGAAAACGTTCATCGCTCGATTAATATTAATTAACAGAAAACAGATTTTCTATATTAACATTTAAAACTAATAGAATTACTGTAAGATGTACAAAAAAAATTAGTAAATGTACCATGCAAATTATTGAAATACACAAGAGTATTCAGGGTACTCGAAGTCGGCACACATCTTACAAAGAATTCCAGGTAAGAGAGGATATATTTTTTTTAACGATTCTTGCAGAAATTCATTGACCCACGCCCAGGAGACTCCTTTTCGTTCGTTGAACCCTGCACAGGAACTTTCACAGTCCCAGCAGGAACGGTCATCGCTTTTTCGAATGTTATCGACTCGGGGAAAGGTAAAAGGATTCAAAGTCAGAGGAGCCAGATCTCATAGAAAGTAACGTGTGTTTCGTAATAGCAATGTACGTATTGAGATTTTATATTACCCTCGTGTCAAAGACTGCCGACAGGCAAATAAAACCACGAATATCTTTTATAGTATTAACCTAGACCTTAAAAACCGTTGGATTTTAAACACGTTTCAGTGTAAAGCAGCGCTATGAATTTTAACCAGAATCATAAGAATCGATAAGCATACAGTTTGTCTGTTCAGAATTAATCAAAACAATGCCCGTATCAATAATCGTATATTAAAGATGAAAGAAAAGCCGGCAAGTGAACAATAAATAATTACAGGCCAACGTCGAATATAATAGCGGATTGATCGAAGGCCATATGGACGTGGATGAATAACGTTTCTAAAGAGAACGAAAAAAGAAAGAGATCGGATGGATGAGAATGTTTTCTATCAGCCGTACGATGGTGATGAGCCCTCTAATCGAAGGACAGGCAAAATTCGCTGAATAATTTTGTGAAATTACATAAGTGCATGAAAGGGGCGTACATGTGGACGCGCCTAAAATTCAAATACTCACGTAGTGCCATGCGCATAAAGTTTTCTCCCTATACCGAGTGACTTGGGGACATTAATAAAATCCTTGGACATACGTACAGGCTGGTTCAGTGCAAACCATGTGAATGATAATCAAAATCACGTACAATCTTGAAAATTAAATTTGAAGTTGTCAATAAAAATGCAGTGTGCTAATTCTATTTGATTAAATATCACAATGCACAGACTCGCCAAGTGGTACTCGATAAGAAATTAATTTTAAGTAATTGAGTTTCTTGACAAACGAAAATATTTACACACATAAATCTGACACCTAGAACAATCTATACCTGTATGCATACTCATTTATTTATGAGCGACGAGACGACCAAAGCTTTTGAATAATTCATAGCACACAGAATACTTTTCCCTAGACTTTCGTTATCCGTCCATTATCTTGGATTCATCTTGATGAACCTGTACTTGTATCTTTTCTCTTATATAAAAAGCATGTGTGATATACAGGACGAGGACTGGTTACACCGATTACCCACAGGATCGGATTAGCAATAATAAATTAATCGACGAGATTCGATATTCTCTCTTTATTCCAAAAAAGGAAATGGTAATGTTATATTGAAATAAACGTGAATATTTCTTTAGTCACTACTCGTGTCTATATTAATACCTTCTAAAACGTTATTCCTTTGACAGGTTATGTACAGTACCCATTGCAGCATCAGCTAACCTCACCAGCACCGTAATTGCCACGATGGATGTTACACAGCTGAAACCTTCACCTTGGCTCGGCACAAACTCAACGACTTCCTCACGATGAGACATACAGCAATTTCCCTGAAGATAATAATCGAATACTCTGCAGTAGATCCCATTAGGGATAAGGAGACGTGGAACCGTGACACTTCGGAACTCGATCGCTCTAACGTTTCTGTACACAATATGGCCGCGAACGTATCTATAGATATATAGCAATCATACACAGCGCGGGATCGTTCCTGAAATCAATTTCTAATAGTGTCGAGAATCTGTCTGTTTTTCGACTAATGGACGCCTGAGGCATAGAGGAAACACATGTAATGTATAGTATATGTATATGAGAATAAAATGGAGAAGAATAAACGAAGAAAACAAAAGAATTATAGTCGAAGAGTGTGTCACACGTGTTTCTAATGTGACATATCATTTTTATTTGTTTGGTCATCGTTGTATTTGTATTCCTCGTAAGATCCGTGGATAACGATGACTCGTATAGATCGACGAGATCCTTCCGATCTGATAAAATCTAAAGCTCTAAGATTCCATGACGGAGAAAGCACCGCGTCGACGAAAGCCAATGGGGTTTCACATGTCGTCAGAGAAAGCCGACGTCTACTTCATTGTTGCTCGGGGCATCTTTTTGCTTATTCGTAGTTCTCCTTAAGGAGGACCCACAGGTGTGTCTATACCCAGGAGGCACACGTGTTCCGATACATGACATACGCCCCTGGCGAAAATTTCTTGTGTATACGTAATGTTATACTGTATATACTACAGTATGGTTTAATATAATACCTAATATATATTGATGACATACTAAATTCTAGTAGCCGCTGTTCCTTCTGTTTTCTATTGTCTATGGGAGTCACTGATATTTTCCCCTTATTTCTTCATTATTTCTCTTTCTCTCTTTTATTCTTCTTTTGGGACAATCGCTCGGGATTATCCAAGCGTTTCGTACTGACCTCGACCTCACGCTAAATCTCCTTTGCGTAACCCTCTCTTAATTCTCAGGACAAGAACGGCGGAGCATTTAACGTGCAAGTAGATGATTACTTTCAGGGTCTGACAATCGCCATGTTATATACGACCTCGGGATTCGTGTAGGAGATGGGAAGCATTTTTATTGTGGGAAGTCACTTTTTTATGTGATCCTATCAGCCGAATGATTCTCTTGAGTATCACGATATTTTTTTTTTTTTTTTCATTTACTTTATACCTAGACTCGTTTCCCTACTTTCGTTAATTTTTTTTATGTATCCATCTTCTGTGATTTCTTCAGTCGTCTCGACAAATACCGGAATTTCTCAAAGTCTTAAACCTAGGGAGAGTTTCTTGGTTTTATCGATGCGCTCCATTTAGTAGCTAAATGTATCCGACGCAAGTGTTTATATATGATAACTGTTAGCACTCGATGTTAATGGCTGGAAAGATTTACGTGTACATCATGTACGTGGCTGACTTAATTATTCCTCCCGCTTGCTAATGACTCGGCTTGACGTCTTTTTCCTCTTAAAGGCCAATCAGAAGCTCTGTTCATTCTATTAACAGATTGATATCTAGTATACGTATATAGGTATTTATCATGGCAGATTTCAACACTGCGGGAAAATTTTTCTTTCACGTCTGACAGTCAAGAGGGAGAGAATTTGCTATCAGTGAAGTGTAAGTAGTAGATCCTTTCTCCAGTGACGTTTCTGCACGATTCAGCGTGCAGATCAAGAAATTGGATCCACCGTAAAGAACGTAGAATTTATTGGCAACAGAAATATCGCCTGCCCACTTGTCTGATATAGGTACAATATGTGTCAGTGATATGTATTCCGTATATACAAGTGGTTCTAATACATCATAAACAAAGTAACACACGTAATCGCCCAGGCAAGTGAATATGTGTACTATATTCTGTACAATCCTGTATAACTATATTCAAAGAAAATATTATATTTAATCATAATATTAATTTTCTTTAAGATTGTACGCCGCCATTCGTGGTAACGAATAAGAGATTTTCAATGTTTGAAAATCATATTATTAAAATAATTATATTTCGATCAGGCGCATGATGGAACCGTGGGAATTGTATTTCAATGTGTTGTTTTCGTTTTCGCTTTAACAAAGAAATTCCGTTTTGCCTACAAATTTCCATGGGATTGGAAGTAATCGTTTGCGAATGAGTCTTTCGTTTTGAAATCGTGTGTATAATAAACCGTGCCTGAGGCGTACAAGAAGAGCGAGCGTGACGCGCCTACATTCAGACTTTCAGAGTATCCAGGTCCAAGTTCCTCTCGCGGCCAAGTTCAGGGCTAACAAGATCCGATCCTGGTTTACCCCACCTTCAGCACAGCCAGTACCTTACAAAAGTCCACCTTCCTTCCAGACTGCAGACGACTACGGACCCAACGCCATAAACCTCAGGGGCCTTGGTTCTCGAGATTGTTTTATTTCGTGTCCGGCCGTCCCTACAGAGCAGGCTCCTTTCGTGTTCTTTTATTTTTGCCTTTCTCGCGCCCCTTCGCCATTACCGCACCACTTCCTTCGTCAACTTGGGGAATAACGTCATGACCCACCGACCACTCTTAAGTATTCACTTCACCATAGCTTTATAGCCACGTTACTTTTTTGCTACTAAAATTCGGTCCAATAAATTCCTAGATGAATCTTTCAAAGGATCTATATCATTAGTGCTACTTTTTATATACCTAAAAGTACTTTTAATTCTCAAAGTGATAATAGTCATCTTAAGTGACTCTGGTATAGCTACCAAATTCCATATAGTATATCAAATACCTATATTTTGTGTACACAGTAAACGGATTTGCTGCCGTTCAAAAGCACCAGAGGAGCATGTAATCCTCGTAGATGGTGTACAACCAAGCATAAAGTTTACGGAGAGGATTCGTTTGACTTGCACAAATAGAGGTCCTGTAGGTTTGAACGGGCACGTTTATCTGTCTACAGGGATAGAATGGCGTAAAGCGTGTCGCCAATCTCTCTCGTTCACTTGCTCGTTGCAAACCATCCTGAATAGTAGGATGGCCAGTACGAAGTAGCTTTCACGAAGTAGTTGTTTGATGTCTCCATTGGATCGATAATACGGCGAGATACTGCACGAGCAGAAGACCGTAACCGGTCTGTCAGTTGAGATAAGGTAAATTCTGGGTATCGATCACAGAACGTACAGCAGCTCAGCTTAAATTCTATGGACAAAGGAAAGAAGCCATGTTGTCATTTACTTTCACAAATATCGTGCTCGGTGAAAGGTTAGGATAAAGTTTCAAAAGAATTTTTCAAACTACTTACTGAAACTTGAATATTTAATTGTATACAGGGAATGGACTTTTTCTTAAAATATTCTCCTCGTGAAAATTTGGATATACACAGCATTCATGATCGTCCGATGCTACCAGAGTCCCTTTGAGTCCTGAAGGGATTTACTTTTTGATTTCTTTTCTTCTCTTCCTTGTACTTTCTTCTTCGTCTCTCCCTGTACTCGTAGCTTTTAGCTCTCTCTTTTTGCCTTACTCACCGTCTCGCGTTCTCCTGCACTTCGCGTCTCGTAGATGGCTTCGTCGTCTGCATCCTGGAATGCGGTTGTTCCACTCGAGGAGGTATTACCACCTACGTATTCTTGACTTCAGTGGGTTGCTGTGATGTAAGAAGGATAGGAAGGTAAAATTCGCCAAGAGATACTCACGATACTGACCTCGTAAACCGGGCGCCATTGTTCTCGATATACACGATCGATTCGATACTGGATAAATCGATGAGGAAGCGACATCGATAAAGAATTTCTATAATTAATCGTAAGTATCTACCGGTTTCACGTAAAAGGATAAGAAAATCAGTATTGACATCGTCATAAATCTCAAGGATATATTGGATTTTTATATCCATTGGATATGTAGGATAATATTTATATACTATGTACAAATATCGATCAGCATCTGACAACGTACCGTTATGTCCAGTTACCAACTCTTTTTTGGTACTGTCGATGCTCATTGAAATTGGAACCGTGTCACCGGAAGTGAGGCTCTGACTAATTGCAAGGAAGTGGGAAAGTGGGACCAGCTAGTGCATCAGGAATAATGAACCTGCAGGACATATCGATAAGTACCTATAAAATATCAGGATAAGAAAGTTTTCATTCAGTAAACTTTCTTTGTATATACTCTTCTAGGAAACAACCCCCCAAAATAGTTGCCTGTCTCATAAATTGAAACGACCTCCATCCGGTTCCGGTATCAAGTACTTATGCAGGATACAAATAGACATTATCTGTATAGTAATACATATTTTCTACCATAAATCGTATCCAAGCGTTGAATTGTCGTGTTGAGAGATTCTAACGGGTGTTCAATAAATAATATTATTATTTACATCGCGTAGTAAGCATTATTTTATTAACAACGCTTAGACGCTGAACACTTTGCCTCCGGTAGAAGATGTTCGTTTACCATTTATAAACGAACACTTTACAAGGAGAAAATGGGAAGACCCAGGGTTGGCCTGGAGCCATCGTATATGGACCATTAAAGAATCTCAGCCATTTGGGGTCTATTATTAAAATCTTGTCCGACGTCATGGAAGTAAACTGCTGCGAATCGGACGTTTCCCGTAGTCATCATCGATATCATGAAGATCTGGAGGATCGATAAAGCCGCTATCGTCATACCTAGTGCATCGAGAGCCAGGAGATCTTGGTGGATGTACAGGATGTAACGGATGGATACTGTGAAATATGAAAAAGAATAAGTTCTAAATAGATATAAAATTCCCACAATCCTTACCAAGACCAAAAAATTACCTGGTGCATCTCGAAGGACTTGTCTCAAGCGGTTCGTCGTATCTGCGCGACAGCATCGTAAAGTCTCTGTGCGCAGCCACCATTTTTTGAAGACGAGAAATAATCTCGTAATCGGGCGAGCAAATCGGCTCTGATAACAGCTTCGCAACGGACACACGGAAGCTTTGGAGCTGCACAAAAAGTTGCAATTGCGATTCGTTATTATATTATTTTCTCAGTCTGATCAAAGAAATCCTTATGTTTTGCAACTTCATTCTTTAATTGGACTAGTCAATCTTATGCAAGAGGGTTGTCACAAGAACGATTTGCAAATCGCTCACGAAATCCTGGCACGCGTCGCTTGATGAAAACAATTCGCTAATGTTTCGAAGGAACTTTGGCGAACGGCGAACGTGGTCAGAATAATTTGGTTATTGGGTATTGTATCATCCAGACAAGATGTTATGGCTAACTGCGTATAGCAAAGACTAAAGGTGTATGTGCGATGTGGACACGTGCTACTCCAGGTCCTCCCGTTGTGTCACGACAATTTCGCATTAAGGATTCTTGGAATTGTCAATGATTTGTGATCCACCACTCCTGAATTTTCAGGAAATCAAACGTTCACTGCTTCTATCCCCTCGCCTTGTTACATCTCACTCTTGTCCTCGTTTCATAATTAAGCAGTTGGACGACCGAGTTGAAAATGCTGTAAATGCGGTTGCGTATAAAGCGTCGCGACGCCACTTGGATTCAGGATTCACCAATTATGCAAGATCACCTATTACCTGGGTGCGGTACCTACTGGCTTTTTTTTAGATGTTACAATAATTTCAAACGATTTACCTGTGACTCTCGTCTTGTGACCTCAGCAAGGCTTTGCTTAACCTGTGCCAATTCGTCTCTTAATAACTGAAGAGAATGATCGTTGATTGATCTTTCTTGATCTGCAGTTTCTGTAGTGTTTCTCATTTGATCCTTGAGCATCGTCAACTTCCGGTTCAAACGCGTCCTCAGCATTTCACTCTCCACAAGACGCTTCTGCAATTCCTCGATCTTTCTACTCCGTTCAAGGGCGGCAATCTGATGAAGATCATTTATGGATCGTAAACAGATGAAATTATCAGGATGATCTTTAATTATTTGATTACCTTGTAATCCGCAGCTTCAGTAAGCTGTGCACTAAGCTCACGATTCCTTGCCTTTTCCTCGGTCAACTGAATTTGCAATCGGTCCACCTGCTTCATTAACTTCTTTGCCCTAGAGAATGTTATCCATCGTAATCATATAAGATTCATTGATGAAATTTCCTTTAAGGTAAAAATTTTAACTACCGTAAATTCGCCTCGTCGCGTTCTGTTTGTAACATCGACTTCATCCTGACGCTGTCTTCCTGGAGGGAGAGTTTCCGGCGCAGAAGGTCCAGATGAAGGTCTCTACGTTGAAGCTGTTCCCGAAGCGTTCTCACCCGTCTTTGCAATTGATAGACCACTGAAGTCTACGAAAAAATATACACAGTTCTTGCGTGAGCTTAGACTTAACGAAGTGATCAATTTTTTCAGTGCTTTCCCAGGATTTTCGCAGGTCGATTCGGTTAGCCTGCCGAAAGGATCTCTGATTAATAATTTTTTTGTTCTCATGAGCCTGCGCTAAAAGGACTAAGCTCTACCAAGGATTCACGTGCCTACGTCTTACTTCTTTCAGGCAAGGAAGCTCGTGGAACGACCGCTCCCGTCGTATCCTGGGAAACGTCGTGTAGTTGCAGCACAGTAGCTACGTGTATGAGCGCAGCAACAGAGATAAGGATTAATATCGGATAATGAGAATTGTTGGGAGATACTTTTTTGTCTTAGATAATTTATCTTATTCATCACCTTGTCGACGAGCTTGTCTGTTTCTAATCTAGCTAGCTGCTCAGCCCGCACCAAAAGGGATTCAGTTTGGAGGTCGATTCCAATTTCTTGAGAAATTTCATCCATTTGCATTGCTTTACCAAGTCGTTCCAGGAAGGTTGTGAACTGTGAAATTTCATAGGAATTATTGATGCTCAATCGCGAGAAAAGATTTATTAAAAATGGGGTAATAAAAATTCTATTGTTACTCACAGTCTGCTTATCTCTGCGTAAGGATTCCCTCGACAGTTCGCAAGTCGTAAGTTCAGCTTCCAATTTTCGAATTTTTGCTTCGAGAGCTGCACGGTCTTCCTCCAGTGAACGCGTTTTTATCATCGTCGTCTCGGTTAATTCTGTTTGACGATTTGCAGACTCCGTCGCGAGATTTAATTTTTCTTTTAGACTTTGAATTTTCTGGGGAATAATTCATCAATACTTGATATCATTATTATCTTGTTATCTAGATACATTCATCTCACCAGTATTTGATCCTTGTTATCTGCCAGTATCTCACGAATACGATCCTTAATGGCGTCTTCATTAGATTCGACAAATCTGTTAGGATTGCTCATGAGGATAGCTAGAGATTCCAAAAAATGACGAAAGTCATTTTGAACCCTTTGACCCTTTTCCTCACGAGCCTTTAAATCCTCTACGCAAATTTATACGAATAAGACATAATTCTAGTTATAATTTTTCAAAAAAATAAATCACCAGATTCTAACCTCTTAACTGACAAATTAAAGCTTCCTGACTTGATATATTTCCAGTGGCGTTGGTAATGCTTCTGTTAGCATTCACCAGCTTATCTCTCAGTTCATTCAAATCCCTCTCAGCCACGCGGTATTGCATCTCCAAGCATTCCTTTTCCTACAATAACAAATAAATAAAAACATAACCTTAACGTTTGAAATTGCCTCTATGCAGAATATGAAATCTAGGGTTTTTTTTAAATGCCATACCTGACGCAGTCGATCCAGGTCAACCAACTGCGCGTTGACTTGTCGTTGCAGCTGTTCCTTCTCGACGGTTACCCTATCCAATGCGTCTCTGCAATTCCGAAAATCCACCTCCATGTTCGTCAAGTGCGTCTCTACGTTGGTAGACTTGTTGCGTAAACGATTGACTTCCTGAACAAGTTCCTCGGCTTTGTGAATCACCACGTCTGGACTGTAATGACTACTGTCACAATATTCCACATTCAGAGCATGTGCCAATCTTCGTACAAAGTCCTGGAGAAGAGGTTAGGATACGTATGACAGTTAGTAGAATCCCGGTAACGTGAGTACAGATTTCAATATTAAATTCTATAACCTGGAGATTAAGACGTGCACGTTCCTTCAGTTGAATTTCCTCGGCAATGTTGTGTTCCAGCTGTCGAATTTTCTTGTCGTATTCTCTAACTTTATCTTCGTGATACTTAACCTCTCTTTGAAGGCCCTGTATAGTAATTTCATTACGTCCTTGACTAGCGTAAAGATTTCTCTCTCTGTCTTCCAATTCCTAAAATTAACGTACTAGATAAAAAGCTATTTTATGCTCCTTAGATAATTCAATAACTCTACGGACCTGTATTCTCTTCTTCAAACTGGAGATGACAGAATTCTGTCTAGCTGCTTGTTCCTTGAGTTGATCTGCTTCGACTTGTAGTTCTACGACCCTCTGGTCGCGTGACCTGACAGTATTCTTCATTTCCTGAAGCTATATATAAAGGTAAGTAAAATAAAATTACTTGATCAAATGTCATAACACTTTACCTCTGTCATAAGCCGATCACGTTTATATTCCAATGCCGCTAATTCGCTTCTAAGAGTAGTGGTTACGTCATGCGTCATTGCGTCTTCCGGATCGATCTATACGATGGACAAAAAAAATAAGCGAAGAAACCTAAGCAAAGTGCAATAGTAACAATTATCATTTGTACTTACCTACACAACACTACGTGATACGTCACAGATCATTTTACTACAAAACACATTGAAAAGCATAAATCAAAAATTATCGATAGATTCCAAAACTAGGGAAAGATTTTTGACGTCTTCACGTTTCTGACCTTTGACCTTACTCTCTACCTGAGAACACACAATCTCATAGTAATCCTCATGCTTTTGAAAAGCCCCACGATTTCTAACCTTACTCGTAGATCTTGATAAGCTCCTGGACAAGTTAATCTCTTTATTTTCAAAATGGCACGTACTACATACGGTCACTGGATATTTCAACAGCACAAATTGACGTTTTAGTACGACGATCATACGTTGCACTTTGGAAGAAAAGAAAAACCATTTTTTAAACGAAACTTAATTTTTTATACGAAACAGGTAAACGTGTCAGACTTTGCTCCAACATTATTTCCTATTAAGATAATTTATCATGAAAGTACAATTTATGATATTTGATTTTATTGAATTCGCCAGCAACCCCAAGGCACAAACTCCATGAATACTTATTACAAAGCACAAACTAGAGTTCCACCATGAAAACTTTTTCAACTAATTCTTTATCTTTCACATGAAATACCCCCGAAATTTTCATCCCCATTATCAAGATAGATAGCGCTTATCTGCTATAGTGAAATGTATTATCATGATATCTGTAGGCGCTACATAGCTGTGTTATTATATATTAAAAATTGAAATATATATGTGTATATACAGGTATACATAGCCTTGCCTTGTGATATCATCCTGGTGGATACGCAGAGTTTCCGGCTTTGCAAATAAAAGCGATCTGCACGAATTGGCGGTTGTTGGTTGAATACAAGATAAGTACGTAAAGCTCGGTTCACAAGAAGATGAAGCTTACGTGACTCGAATGGTGCTATGCACGGAGAGGCTCCTACGAGTTACTATACAATAAGAAGAGTGCAAAGGGGGTAGCTGTTACTATAAATAAGTTCTGCATATCGTGGACATTCGTACCCAGGAACCAGGGAAGAGCAGGTACCTGGTGTTTCAGATATTTCGAGTATATTGGAAATCAATTTTAAGCTTTGTCTCAGAAATATTATTTACTGAAATCGCTAAAGTTTCAGCACGTAAAATCATGTGATCAATGATGGACACAGTCATTTTATTTATTTTTTACTTTACATAGATAGAAGATGTTCCCTATCGAATTTTTTAGATCCTTATTATCTGTGGCCTTTGACCTCATGTTTATTACTAGATTCCTAACGGCTAATGGACTAATTTAAAAATATATTTAAACTGTTATAGGATTAGACCCTTTGTTAATGGCAACATCGTGCTTTGCTGGTGAACACGATAGAGATGGAAAACACAGGTGAAATCGATTCTGTGCAACGCTATGGCAACCCACCTTTATTCTTCTGCAGGTCAATATCTTTGCGTTCACGCAACCTGCAGCAAAGTTATATCCAAGGGAAAAGCGTATTTTTGTAATATAAAAGACTTGGAGCAGTGACGTATATATAATTATATAATCTATAAGACAGTGGAGTAAAGTGGTTAAGACGGGGGTAGAATTTTTTTTTTATTTGATTCAACTCAATTCATCTACATTTGTGCTTGGATAACGTGCGAATGGTGTACACGTGACTTATGGCACCAGGTGTCATTGAATTGGTGCAAAATAATCAGGTGTACCAATAGTGAAGCGTTGAATGGTTGCATTAACGTAATTATTGTTAAACCTGATGCGGTGATGAAATACACAGAGCTTCGAAGATTTTCAGATCCTCTTCCGTGTTTCCTGGAGTCTCTTTTGTTTCCTCCGTAGTAGCCATTTCGCACTTTCTGTTTGTTATTCTTGGTCTTGTTGTTCTTTGATTATGTTGTATTTTTAACTTGCTGCACCAACTTTCTTCAAACGTCTTTTTTTCGAGTAGGGATGATTATTCTAAGACATTTTCTAGCTCACATTCTTCACCTGCTGCGACGGTTTTATTCGCTACGTTGATAGTACTGAGGTAGAAAAGCGCTTCCACGAGCGATTGAATGTCAACACGCGAAGCAGTTGTGTGGTCGTCGCCATTTCTGCTGGCGTCGGCCTCAAGATAATCGAAACTCATCGATCCAAGGAAATAATGTACGTTGCTTCTCGGAGAAAGATTGTTTTTATTGTTGCTAGGATAGAAGGTCGATTGCAGACCTATTATAGGTACGTCTTGTCGAAATTGGAAGTAACGAAAGTAATAAATTTATTTTTACTAATAAATTAATCACGATACAATTTTATAGAAATGTTTATTGTGTATTATGATTTTTAATGAAAGTGAAGTAACCGTTTAAATTGAATATATTTTGCATTGTTGTGCTCAGATGGTTAATAATGGAGATCGTTGCTCAAATGATAACTAAACTGCTAGGTTGATAAGGCAGTCTTTGGAATTCGACGTCATCTACATTATTGATAATTGTTAAGGAAGTTTTGCTTCCGGTAGTAGATTTCTTCTCTCGAAAACAATCTAGAATAAACTGTACTTTTCGTGGTTCCTTGTTATAGAGTGCGCAGTTGCAAGGATGCCATTTCACCAGTTCAATCAGTTCACTGGTCGTCTAAAGCAAACCAGTCATCTACAACCACTTTATCCACTTGTGAGTAAATTTTGTAAATGCTCAAATAATGTTCCGAGTGTAGTGTCAAGTTGTATCTGATTGTCATGCGATTTGTCGATATACCTAATTTTCATATGAGGGTTAGAGTCAGATGTGGGTCCCTACGAAGTAGACGATCCGTCTCCATTTTCATGAAATACGTTACGACATCTTTTCAGCAGTAGATACTAATTGTATAATGTTAATAAAACATGTTTTTTTATTTTTGCGAGAATACGTGATATTTTCAAATACGAATTCTGTCACATTTTATAAAACAGGCACCAATTATTCAGCCATTCTTTAACCTACAATTGGAACGCCCTGCTCATGTAACACAGGGTTGTGGACAAGTATAGATTCGTATTGGCAATTAAAGAAATTCTTTTAACTATAATGCAAACGTATCATGCTTAAAGTATTATCTATAATTTTCAATAGTTCTTTTTTTTTTACAGAAGGCCCTGAGGAATGTATAAAGGGGCTTTTGATTTAATTCATTTAATATTATCGAGCTATGATTTTTTTACAGACACCACATCCACTGGAAAAAACAGAACCACCAAAGATGCTGTGGGACTCAATCTTGACTAAACCTGTAAAAGTTGGGCCTTCAGTCGGCGTTGCCCACTTCTCAAAAGTGGATCCAAAACTTCTTGCTAAATATAAGAAGTTTCAGGTGAATAAATCAATAAAGTTTCTATTTAATGAGTTTATATACAATAATATGATAAATATTTTATGTTTCAGGAACCCAATGGCATTCCTGTATACCTTAAAGGAGGTCCATTAGACAAAGTACTATTCGGTGTTACATGTGGGTTAATTGTTTTCGGCCTTGCTCAGTTTGCTGAGTTTGTCTATAAGGAAGCAAATGGTATTAAGTGGGAAAAGTAATTTAAATATTTAGAAACAATATGGAGTCATGTGTAGATATACGTTCGCAATGTATGAACATCTAGGACGATGATCATAAAAATTATTTGTAAAAATTTGTCTTTTTATCATAAAATATCCTCCCATCTATTGCTGCTTGGTGGAATCCCCATGAAAATGTTTAAGTATTCCCATTATGTAGCATCTTTTATATGTACAGACATTTCCTTTGCAAATGAAAACTAAATAACTGAAGAATTTGTTTTTTTAATATTCTTAAATCCTTTTACAATGCTGAAATGGTTATATATTCAAAAAATAGTTAAGAATTAGCTTAATTTCTATATTTATGAACAAATATTTAAAAGGTATTAGAGAGGGTAATTAACTTTCGGTTACTTTTGGGTTCCCGTAGCGCTTTGAGCCATCTGTTGTCTGAGTTATAAACTAGACTACCAGAGTAGCAACTGTCAAGTAATTGGATATTCTTAATTGTATTTATAATTTCACATGAATTGTTTGTACATTATTATAAAAAATGAACGATTCACCGAGACAAAGTATAATATTTCATCCAATTATATCATCAATTCAAAAAATAGCTCTATACGAAACAAAGTCCGTAAGTTGCTCAGTAACCTATAAAGTTATTGATATTGTACTGTTAAAAGAATTAAAATGTCGAATGTTCTTATATATGATTATGTATATTTTATTAGAAATTTTACCTGATGGGTTCAAACAATATTCAAACTCGGTTCTGTGTACTGAAGATCGATCGGATGGAGCCAAGAGAATTGATAGTTGTTGATGACAAGACTGAATATACCCAGGATGAGATTAAAGATCTTGTAAACATGATAGACATGGGAAACCGTAATCGAGGAGGACAGCGTAACAACTTTGGTGGAGTTGCAAGAGTAGTCTCAGCCTTTGGCATTGTTGGTAAATTGCTCAGTACATTATGTGGATCATTAGGTGATAGCAAGAAACTGGATCGGGTACCGGGTGCAAGTTGTTATTACTTGGTTGATTCATTCACAAATACTGAATATAAATATCAAAAGTGGTAACCAACCTTGCATGTAACATACTATGTGTAAGGGAACATGTCATGTACATCATATGTTTCATTTGTATCCGATGGTGACGAGTCGAAGTATCTACGCTTAATGTGATAGAGTAGAATCACCATTTGTTTTGTATGTTTATATTAACTTCTTTGTTACTACAACTTCCAGTTAATATAATTATACAGCTTGGGTTTCTCGTTTTTGCATGCATTCACGCATTATATTGTACAGTAAGCACAATATGCCTTATGAAATGAAATCTGTATAAGAGCAATATGCTATCCGTTTTACTATCTGCGTATTAACGCCATGCTGCGAGAGATTTAGTTTACGTATGTTTGCTTGCTAACAAAGGCAGCAATAATAACGGAGTGATACACGAGGAGAGTGATGACCAGGAACAAGAGGAGTCCCAAAAACCACAGCATAAACCAACTCAAACTAGGTTCACCTGGAAGACGATGTGGAAGAGGGATACATTTCCCAGGCTAGTACCAGCATTTGGTCTACTTGGTAAGGCTTGTTTAGCTTATTAAGCAGTACTTAAGACCTAATGCATAACATACACGCGCGAGATCAATCGAACAATGCGGTACGTATGTTCACTCATTTCGGCATGATTTGATAATAAATTACGTCCGCATGAGAGTTCTATTTGGTCTGTAATTAATGTATAATAGGCATGAGTTTCGATCCTGTTACGTGCACAATCTAGGTGGGATGGTTCTTTGGGCATTTGTCAAAAATTATAATTGAAAAAGAATAGTACCAAATTTGTCAACTATTCCCTATAGCCACTTCTAATAATGTTGCATTCTGGTTTCGTCTCAGGATTCGTGCGCTTCCTGGAGGGATATTATATTATTCTGGTGACCAAGAGAAGAAGAGTTGCAGTGATTGGTCACCACACGATATATAAAATAGAAGACACCTCAATGATCTACATTCCAAATGACACAGTCCGTCTTTTTCATCCTGATGAGCAACGATACGTCAAGATGTTCCAGAGTATCGACCTGAGCAGCAATTTCTACTTCAGTTATTCCTACGATCTGACTCATACGTTGCAGCATAATATGGCCCCTCCAAGGCATATCAAATCTGATGTGCCTAGAGATGTAACGCCCCAAGATAAGACAGATTCAGAAGATACAGAGGAGTCTGAGGATTTTTTCAATATGTGGGCTTTACGGAAAGACTGGCAGAATAATGGGTCAGTATAATTTTTTTTTATCTTAAGTAACAAATACTAGGAATTCGTTAACATTAATATTTCTAGCTATGGAGAGAGATGCATAGATTATGGAATACGTAGTAACCCTCATCGTCGATTTGTGTGGAACTCCCATCTCCTAGCACCTGTGGAGAAATACCTACACCGCGATTGGATTTTGTACGTCATTCATGGATTCATTGGTCAATCAAATATCAGTATATTTGGTAGATCAATGTACGTGACCATAATTGCCAGAAGGAGCAACAAGTATGCCGGTACCAGGTTTCTGAAACGTGGAGCAAACTTTGATGTATGTATCACGTTGATATCGTTCCCCAATGCCTCTATTAATTATTAATAATTCTTCATCAGGGTGATGTCGCAAACGAGGTCGAAACTGAGCAAATAGTACATGATTCCAGCGTCAGTTCATTCAATAATGGTAGATTTAGCTCATTTGTACAAATGCGAGGGTCGGTACCAGGTCATTGGAGGCAAGATGTTAGTAAAATGGTACCAAAGCCTACAATAACCTGCGACTTGACAGATCCTTATGTAGAAACAGCAGGTACGCTCAGTTAGAAACGAGGAATAAAAAACTAAAAATATGAGATACAGAAAAATTAATCGTCAATTAATAAATTTCTAGGGGCACACTTTAATCAACTTCTCAAGCGATACGGCTCGCCTATTATTATACTAAATCTTGTGAAGAAACGTGAGAAAAAGAAACACGAAAGCACACTGAGTGATGAACTCAGTATGGCTGTGAAATATTTAAACCAATTCCTACCGCCTGAGCATCAAGTGCATTATATAAGTTTTGATATGGCGCGCATGAACAAAGGGTGAGGACCGCCAACAAAATGGCGTCTGAAGACTAAGGAGAAATTTTATGTCATCATTACTTTTCAGAAAGGAGGCGAAAGTTATGGGTCGTTTAGCGAACATAGCGCATAATGCTGTATTAAAAACTGGAATATTTCAGTCGCAGAATCCGTACTACGGTCAGAAAAATTTGTTCACTCCTGTGAGTAATAATAAGAAACCCCATAAGGCGGATTCTAATTCGATTATGTCGACGATTGCGCACGAATCAAGAAATTGGAATGGGGCACCTGGTAGAGGTCGTAACACCTCCGTTTCCGGCTTTGAATCTAAATCGTCCACCAATATGGATGACTCCGCTTTATCAATTGAGAATAAAATCCGAGAGTATTTTGCAACGCGTGGTACCGTTCAAACTGGTATCATTCGTACAAACTGTGTAGATTGCTTAGACAGAACTAATACAGCACAGTTCGCTATTGGAAAATGTGCATTAGGTTTCCAATTATGTGCATTGGGTGTTTTGATATCACCGAAATTAGAATTTGATTCCGATTGCGTTCGAATGCTTGAGGAACTCTACGAGGATCATGGTGACACTTTAGCCTTGCAATATGGAGGATCCCAACTTGTACATAGAATAAAAACCTACAGGAAAACTGCACCCTGGACTAGTCAAGGGAACGATATTATGCAGACGTTGAGTAGATATTTCAGCAATACCTTCAGTGACCAAGAAAAGCAGCACACGATCAATTTGTTTCTAGGTAATAATTCTAGCTAGTAACTTGCTTATAGCTAAGGATCCATAATGACGGTTATTTGTATAAAAATGATATTGATTCAGGATTATTCGTTCCTGAGGAGGGTAAACCGCCAATATGGGAATTATGGACGGATTATTACCTTCATCATAAACCTGCTTGCCGATACACTCGCAAAACCAGATTATTGACTCAGTGGTGGGATAAAAATGTCGGAAAATGTCTTCCTTATGCGTTGAACGAAGTTACAAAAACTTGCTCGGAAATGATACAAGTTCAACATACACAGGAGGAGATGATCGACGTATTTTATGATTACCACAGGTAGGTATTTAATGGCACTAAAAGGGACGCCATAAATGTACTAGGAATTAGGAAAAAGAATTATGAAACACTTTCAGGCCTTACGAATTGTCGTTATTGGCGGAAGTACATGCCTACAAAATAAGTCATTCCGTTCGGGACTTCATGCCGCATTTTACGACAAACTTTAGTCCGTTCGCTGTTCGCGTACGCCCTGGTCGAAGAAGAGAAGAAACTGGCAATAAAAATGTTAATATGAAAAATCCATCTATGACTGGACAGAGCAGTACTAGTAGCACTGCCTCTAGTGCAAGGTAATTAGTAGAGAAAGAGTAATTTTATAATTATTGTGTATCTGCTTTTCTCTATTCTTGTAGTTCGAGTATGGATTCAAGTTCAGATGAAGATGAAAGTCATCAACAGATCAATGATATGCAGTTGAGTTCATCGAAGGATAATAGTGAGATGGTGTCATTTGAGAATCTGTTTCCATCTATGAAAGAAGTTTATGGAACACAGCTAGAGTATCCAAAGAGAAGCGATATCATATTGTATAAACGGTAATGTTGAAAGTTGCATGGTTATCGTGGTGTTTCGGTATTAATGAAATCGTTAATTGTTTTAGATTTGTTTCGATTGGCAAGAATGCTACTCGTTCCATGGATTATACTAAATTAAGATCTAAACTCCTACAACAGGTTTCGTTTCGAGATAATGTTGCTGCTAAAATAACCATTCCTGTTGTTAATGATATCAGCATAAGTATCTATGAGCAGTATGTGAGAAGGGGAAAAGTAAGTTGTTCATTTTTACAAAACTTGGTCATTTTTAAATAAATTTTTGTACTGTTCAGGTTGGAGGTTCAGTTCCAAGTCCTACTGATATGAATCTATACAACAAGTATGCTCGGCAACAAAAAGAACTTATGGGATTAATCGACGTTTGAGCCATTGTAAAATATATCTGTTGCATCTTACCAAGTTTAAATATCCAGTTACTTATGTACCAAATGATGATATGTTAAATAAATTAATACTGTATATAATCGATTGCTTAGATTTTATTTGAAGCAAGAATAAGTGTCTACAAAATCACAAATATATGCTTGGAAAATAAATACATATTCTTTGTGACTTGTAAACGAAAGAGGGGCGTATGCTTATTTTGGCTTCTTCTTGGGGCGGATATTGTTTGTGTGACCACACTTCTTCTTGCGACAGTTGGTTGCACGTGGATGGAGACGAGCATAACACTTGCGGCAGACCATTTTATCTTGGTTGTATTTTCGTGCAAGAATAAGAAGGGTAGGCTCGATTACACCACCACGAAGACGAAGTACTAAGTGAAGAGTGGATTCTGTAAATAAATAACAAGCAATGAAGAACACTGGCAATAACAATACTATAAGTTTGCTCATAATATATTCTTACCTTTCTGGATATTATAGTCAGATAATGTACGACCATCTTCCAGCTGTTTGCCAGCAAAGATAAGACGCTGCTGATCTGGAGGGATACCTTCCTTGTCTTGGATTTTAGCCTTCACATTTTCAATAGTATCAGAAGCCTCAACCTCAAGGGTAATGGTCTTACCCGTCAAGGTCTTCACGAAGATCTGCATTGTAGCTCACCTAGTGGAAATAAAAAATCTTTAATATCATAAGATTTTTGACTGTTGCATGAAGCTGTACCGTCACGCCACAGCCTAACTTATGACATTCATTAAAAGGATAACTCTTGAGGCTGAATTTATAAACTTTCCGCTGTCCCCGGGTGTTTAGAAAAAACTACAGATTTGTAAACTATAGATTTGGAGAGTAATTATATATCAGTGAATATTAGTAAAAAACAGAAAATTTCGTTATTGCCATCCTTTTCCATGTACGTGTGTATTGGCAACGTGATTATTCTGCGATTGTTTTTCGAGCGCATTTTGTTAAAGCGATTGTTGTCCACCATTTTTTCCATTAACAAGGATACGTTGAATAATTACAAAATGAATGAAACTTTATTGAAAACACATTCCGGGCAGATAAAAATACAGTAAAATATTACCAGCTCATAATCTTGGAACGTGGTTGCCACAAAATCTCACATGAAAAGAGTCAACGATAGTAGCGCTTTGACTTCCGCGACTAAACTTTAAATTAATAAACCGGAAATGAGTTCCCTAGCGCTACCTAATGGAAGAATAATGTGGTCCTGAAATTCATACTACAAACGACAAATCGAAAGTAAATCTAAATTATAATTTCTTACTTAATTATTACGATGTATCATCTATAAATGTATGTCAAAAATTTCCAATAAGGGAAAATATATTGTATGAATAACCATTCATATAATTGATGCATAATCTCCAGTAATAGTTGATAGATGTGATAGATGGTGACAGTACGTTGTTCACAACAGTAAATTCAAACTATTTTCTACATCTCATGTCAGTAAGAAAGTATAAAGAAAGAATTCCTCAAGCGACCATTCGGCAAATAAAATAGCTAAGATCTTTAACATCAGCCAGTCATCAATCTAGAAAATTTTGACAAAGTATCTGTTTTAAAAAAGTAAAATATTACAATATAGTTTTCAACATAAATAATAAATTACTATAATTCCCATATTAACAACTATATTCATAGAATGGACTATCTATATATAAAATATAAACAACTTTTCTTCACAAAATATCTTATTTTATGTTATTGATGTTTTATAGTATATAATTGCGATACTGTACTATATAAGTAAAATAATGTTTAACATCTTTGCATACATTTGATCACACTTATTTAATATTTACAATAAGTAAACCATAATTTTTCTTTGAGAACTTTAGGTACTTGGTGTTGAGGGAACACTGTAACTCTCTGGTATTGGGGAAAGTGTCTGCCTAAGCTCGAGTTGTTGTACCTGAAAAGGGTATAAAATTTTAATACCATAAAGTATAAAATAATACTATGAAATTCAAAACTTAATTAAAACAACAATGTTATTTAACTGGTATACATGAAATTGTAGAACTTACTTGTTGGCGAAGAGCTTTTTCATTGATAGCTGCCTTTGTCAACAGTTGTTTTACTTTGTCAAGTAGTTCTGACTTATGCAATAATTGTTGCTTAAGCAGACTGACTTCACTGTTGCTCTCTTCTTCCTTCCTTGCATTTTCGAGCATTATTATCCTTTGCTCTGCTAATTGCAAGTCTGTTTCTAGTGCCACAACCCGTTGCTGAGCCCGTTCATATTGCTCTTGCAACGAAGAACTAGTTCCAATACTAGTTGATCTTCCCTATACGTCAAATTAAAAAAACCATTAATTATACATTTTTTAAATTGCTTCTACGAGATAATAAATATACATACTGCTTTGCCTAAACGATTAGCCTTTGAACTAATTCTCAGTCTCTTGTTCTCAGCTTGAAGTTTCTCTACGACCCGTTTCAATATGAAAATTGTTTTTTCCAATTCCCCAACGGACTTTTTTGAGCCTTGTTCTTGTGAATCTTTATCTGAAGATCGAGGAGTAGAGTCCGATGACTTTTCAACTTTTAATAATTCTACATACCTAGAAAAGTGATATAGTTGCATTGATTTTTTGTTATACAGTTATTGTAAGTATAACGTACTTCTCCAAATGTTCAACTTTTTCACGCAATCTGGGTGTATCAAGATTGGCTTTTTCAATTTGTAACCGTAGTTCTAAATTCTCACTTTCCAGTTTAAGGTTTGATTTCTCAAGAATATCTTTCGCAGTTTCTAATTTTTCCAATTGATCTATCACATAAGCATTCCCCTGTGAAGATTTTTGTTATAATTTACATATTGAGGCAAATATACATTTTCATTTAATTTTTTTTTGTAAGTCATCAAATTATAAAACGACATACAATATATACATATTGTAGAAACAGACCTCAGTAACAGCTTCCAATGCTGCTATATGTCTTCTCTGTTCCTGTATCTTAAATAAAAGTTTTGTATTATCTTCGTTATCAAGTCGGTCCGTTAACTCCTTTACTCGATCTCTCAAAGTGTCACATTCACGTTGTAAATCTTCGATAATATTATATTGCAAAGCTGTGACTGGCCTTGCTGATAGCCCACCAATTATACTGCTATTTTCAAATCTCAATTTACTCTTTAAGTACCATTTCTCGCGTTCCATACACGAGATAACAGATCGCAGTTTCTCGTAATTAGTTTGTAACTTTTTATATTCTTCTGTTTTCTCTTTCAATTTATCTTTAAATTTCTCAGCAGTCTGTTGCCATCTCTTCTGCTTATCCCATAACGCCAGCTCCTCAGCAGTCTATTTAAAACATTTCACAAGTGTTTTTTGATTGCGCATTAGAAAAAATTTCATAAATACACAACGTGCCACTTTTCCCAAATTATTTATTTATATATATACCTTAGCCTTCTTTGCTTCTTGCACCAAATGTTCTCTATCCAATTGCATTTTAGCTTTGTGCAATTCTTCCTCTAAAGTTCTGACTTTACGTTCAAGTTGGATCTCCCGCTGTGACGTTTTCTGTTCCTGAGACTTTACCGCCATATATCTAGATAAAAAGTGCAGCATTATTTATTCCCATGTTGTTAGATATTTAAATACATCATTCGATGAAACGATAAACCAAGAAAATTCATGATGTTACCTTCTACTAAGCTGTTGCTTAAGCTCGACTATTTGAGTTTTATAGGTCTTCTCCTTATCAGTTACGGATTGCAGTTGACGACGTGCCAGATCCAGTTGAATTTGCAAATGATTAGTTTGGTCTCTACTGAGGTTGTTTGACATCTCCTGCATCTGACTGTTGTGCACTGCCACGCGTTGAGAAAGGGTCGCAGACTCCGCCAATTCAAGTTCGTTCTTCATAGCAGGTAATTGAATAAAATTAACAGATCGTAGTGTAAAGAATTGAAATTGGAGCAGTAACGTTGCTGAATCCCTCTAAAGTGATTTATACATTAATCGTCGGCCAGCGAGGGCTACGGATACCTGCAGTTGTTGATACGCCATTGTTAACTCGTGTATCTTGTTATCTCGCTCTTGTAATTCTTTAGCCAATGATATATTCCCTTTTGCTAACAACATGCGATTTTCGGATAGCTGCTGTCTCAACGTATCCGCTTCCGCTTGCCATTTATTGCGTTCTACCCTGTAGCTCTCCAATTCATTTTTATGCTGCTCTTCAAGCCTAAAGAAATTAATTATGCATTGCATCATCAGCAAATTAATATACTTAACTTATTAAAATCCCCACCTTTCCCTCATTCGATCCATATGCTTCAGTCTCTCCTCAGCCAATCGATGCCATCGTTCACTTAATTCTTTAGCAATATTTAAATCCGCTTCGAGCATCGAGACATTTTCACGCAATTTCGCTATTTCTTCCTCGAGGTCGACATTTCTATTAGAATCTCTTATGGTTCCGTCAAGTCGCTTTAGTTTCTCATCAGCTTCAAGACTGTCGATAACACATTTTGATCTAAAAAGCAAAAATGTTATTAAAGGATGTTTCTTATCAAATACTGCTATGGACTTACCGTTTTTCTGATTCCTGATTAATTATACGAATTTGATCTCGTAACGACCTTATCTCTTCCTGTAAACGACTAGCGGCCATACTGTGCTCATCTCTATCTTCCTTTAGAAGATTTTGATACCTTGCTATTGTCTCCTCCTTTTGAGCAACGATCTTTTGCAAGCTATTAATTGTTGATTTTAGTGCCATTTTATCCGTACCATCTATACCGACACTGTAAGTTTCACCTTTCATCTGTTGGACTATATTGTCCTTCTCTGTTATCTGCAAATCTCTGTCATCAATTGCTTTGTTCAGTGCACCAATCTTTGCCTGATATTCTGCAATCTGAGATTCGTATTTAATTAAAAGCACTGAACGTTCAGAAGCCAATGTTAGTGCTTGGCTTAGTTGTTCATTAAGAAACGTTAAGGACTCATGTGATGATTCCGCTTTATCTTCGCTTTTTTGGAAAACTTGTTCATTATTGATAGAAGCATTTGCGTCTTTTGAATAATTGGAAACAGGTTCACATTGTATGGCGATTGACTGACACTCCACGTGTGTTTGAATGAACGTTGATTTCACTTCTACTGTCGTTGTCTTCCTTTCCGATTCGTTATTATCAACGTTGTTTGTTGTTGTCACTCGAGATTCGTGCTGTTGTCTCCAACATCTTTGAACGTTCATCATTTCAAATTCCATAGCTGTAATAGTAGCTTCATATGCTGCTGATTTGTCGTTGATTATTTGTAGTTCATGCTCCAGTCGAGCAATTTGCCTCTTGTACTTGAAATTCTAATCATAAGGATGCAAAGATTAATATCTTTATATCGAGTTCTACAAAACAGAGTTTTTTATTTTAGTATATAAAATTTATAGATAATTTTTTTGGTATTCTTTTACGAGCATGGCGTTTAATGATACACTGACTGTAGTCACACTTCATACTGAAACGTGTGTGCCTGCTGTAAGAATGATGAAGCAAAAATTAAAGCACCCCGAACTTTCATAGTGGGAAACTCAACAACTGGTTCTTTGTAAAAGGATGCAACGCGTTGCTTTAGCGAACACCACAACGAAACATATTGATTAAAGAAATGTGATCTTCATTGTTAGTCTTTCATATAAATACGTAATAAGTATAATCTCTCTTGCGCTAATTTTCTTGTTTAAAACTTACTTTTTGTTCCCAAGGATTATAGTAATTTTCTATTATGAGTAGTAAGTAGCAATGAAGAATTTCGAAATCATAATAAATGCTTATTATTTTTAAAATAAATCTTACGTTTAAGGTCTGTTGAGAATTCTCGGAGAATCGATGCATAAGATCCTGCACCTCTGAACTGCCAATTTTCTGTTCCAGTATGTCTTTCAGTCGTTCCACTACTTCCAATCGGTTGGTTAATATTTCTTGTTGAAGTTTCAGACTTTCACTGCTTTTCCTGGCCTCCTTCAATTTTACATCCAATTCAGCACGATCGTCCATTAATTCTTTCAATTTAGAATTAAATCTTTCTAAAGCAGTTACTGACGTTGATCCGGCGTATTGATGTTGCAGATGCGATATTATTTCGATATAAGACCTAAAATGTTAAAATTGGGAGCATCGCTATCATGTATTTATTTAAATATCTTCAAATCTGTTGAGTATTGTTAATAGTCATTACCTACCTGCAACGGTTATCACATTGTTTACGACAATCTTGCATTCGGATTCGAAGATCCTCAAATTTCTTTTTCGAACTTTCCAACTCTTCACGAATAGACGAGTTTTCGTTTTCCAGAATTGCTTGCCGTTTATCACGTTCTGCTTCCAAAGCTTTCGCGTTGTTTAATTCAATACCAAGCATGGCAATTATTTCTTTGTCTTCGCTAATGGCTTGTAAATCAAGAATCTGATGTCTCAAACTATCTAACTCGAATGTTTTTAATGTATTAAAGGTATAATGCATTTGAGCTTCTTCTCGTGTGATTTCAATAGTCTTCTTCAGATTCACATTCTCTATTTCCAGTACCTGTACTCGTTCTTTCAATTCCTGCGTATGAGGATCTTGAGGTTGCGAAGAATTTTGGATCCTTATTTGCTCAGATAATCGTCGATGCAACTGTGCCAATTGTTCTTGCAGTTCAGATTTAACTGCCAAAGTTTCATTCAACTTAGTCTCACTTTTATCAAGTTGATCTTGCAAAATTTCATTTAATTTCTTCAGATGCTCAACGTGCTGGCTTTCTATTCGTTCTTTAGATTCAGGTTCTGCTAACTTCTTAACGTCCACTGCCTTTTCGTCGGATACTTTTTCATGCAGACGTTGAATCAAACAATCCTTCTCTTGCTTCAATAATTCTAACTCGGTCCTTAAAGCGTGCCCTTCACTATTGTAGCTATTAGATGCATGATCCTCCAATGCCATTCTCAATCGCAAACATGCTTCATCATATTTATCTTTTATTTCATTATATTGAAGAACACTGACGGAATTCGACAGGTTACTTTCTAAAGTAGCTACCTCGTTTTCCAACAATTTCTTTTTTTTATCAATGTCGGCAAGGGTCCTTCTCAAATCACTTTCTCTCACAGCGGCTTCTTTTTGTGTGTAATAAACCTTGGTGGATTCTTTACTGAGAATGTCTTCAAGCACAGTGTACTTTCTGTTTAATTCAATTATCTGCGCAGCAGCTGTCGCACATTCCTTGCTTCTCTCCATAAACTCTTTTCTAACATTATCTTCACTTGACTCCAAAATCTGCCAACTTCTTTCATACTCCTCCAATCGTATTTCTATTTTTGCCAGAGTATCTTTTAATTCTTTATTCTCTTCGCACAATGCATCTCTTTCTCTTTGCCATTGGTTTAATTCATTCTGATATACATCTTGCAGCTGATGTATCTCTAAAATATTGGTACTTTCTTCAGGCTCGGATAACTCCGAGTCCGACGGTTTTGTGTTTTCGGTTTTATTCGTCAGTAGTTTCTGAAGTTTGTGTTCTTTCTTCTGCAGCTCTTTCCTTTAGTGATTTTTTAGATTTACAGAAATGTGTATAGATAATGTAAGAATATATTAACTTTATACCTAATTTGTTTCAGTTGACTTCGCAGCTCAGCATTGCTACCTTCTACAACATTTAAACGACCTTGTAATCTCATGGCTGGATGGTACCAACCAGCTACGTGTCTCATATCCAAAGCTTCCAATAATCTCTCCAAAGTATCTGACTGTACTTCCACAATTCCCTTTCCTAAAATGAAGCATTTCAATATTAAAAACAAATTTGTATGCATAAGAAAATTATATTATTTCATTAGAAAGGGAAAAAATTAATGATTCTGGCTATAATAAATTTCAGGATTGAGCAATGTTAAAGGTCATCTGTGAGATAAATTGCTAATAACAGTACTGAAATAAAAAGAAAAAAAGGGCGTGAAAAGTGAAATCTAATAGAAAATATGTGATGTATGATGTTATCGTGTCATTAATAAAAAAAAATTCACCATCGTGATCGTGTATACTGTCCAGAATTTCATGCATTCCTTTTCGGAGCGCCTCATTTTCTTCTATTACTATTCGAACATTTGCTTTAATTTCGTCTATTTCCTTCATATGGCGTAGCGATGCTTTCTCTTGTTCAGCTATCCAATCAAATTCAGACTCCAGCATTTTAGATGGACGAACAAAATCTGTACTTGTATCTATTGTATCATTTGGTATATTTAACCGTTCTGTCAAGTTGCTTAATTTATACTTCAAGGTTCTTATCTACAAAATGGTTAAATAAAAGTTAATACACAACATACGAATCAAGAGAACTATTCGTTTTCTGCTTATCGCAAATAACACTATTTCGAATAATCAAAGTATACATCTACTTTAATATGTGTTGCTAACAAGATGCCGGATTTGCACTACATAATGCTTTAAATGTGAGCTGTTTTTAAACAGCAGCAGCGTATACATGATGTAACAAAAAGTATAAATTCGTACGTTCCCTAAAAGTGAAATACTTACATCGGCTTTCATTTCTAAATTCTCTTCAGATAAAGATTTGTTTTTTTGTTTTAATTCTTCTCTCTCTTTTGCTTCTTCTTCGCGCCTCAACGTTATACTGTCAATAGAAATTGGTTCCTCCTCTGACATACCTAATTTTTCTCTGTAATTATTAATCAATTAGTATTAATAGAGCATTATAAACTACTGAAATTGTGATTATTATTATAAAGAATAAAATGTATTAGCCTACCGAAGTGATAATATTTGTAACTCTCGTCGCGAGTTCAAGATTTCCATTTTGTTCACAATATTAATAAGATCTTCTATGTGGCCATTCTTATGTTGTAATTGATCTTTTAATTCTTTTAGTTCACCGATCGTTTCTGCTAATCCTTGGTTCACATCTTCATACTTTTTCAGAGTGGCTAAAGTCTCGCAATACTATAAGGCGTGGAAAAGTAATAAGCATGAAATTTATTTTGTTTAGTGTATAAATCAAGATGCTCTCGTACCTGCTTGCTTTTAAGCTCAGCATCTTCTTCAGTTTGTTTCAATATACTTTGTAGTTTTGATATCTTTTCATGTGCATCCTGAACTTTCTTCAATAAGTCTCTTTGCTCTTTTCTGCGACCACTTTTTTCCATTCTAACAATAAGTAATTGCAATTAATTGTGTTTTCTTTGCTTTATATAAATTGTATACTCACTTTCTCATATCAGCTTTCATTTTCTCTATAACCTCTGCACTCTCGTTTATTTCGGTGACGGCTTCTGCCAGTTTAGTTTGTAGTTCCATGATAGTTTTGTCTCGTTGATCAAGTTCTTCATTTAAATATATAATCTGGGATTTGTTTTGTTCTCTGATAGAGGTAACTGACTGTATCATGGACTGAGATAAATCGCCTTTTAGCCGAGAGATTTCCGCATCTTTGTCATCTAATATACTCTGTAATTTAACATTTCTTAAGAATATTAGTTATTAGTAAATGTTGATATATTTTTCAACTTAATACCTAAGATGTAGATTAGTTAAAAGAATGCGTACATCTTTGTTTATAGAGATAAAGTTATTACCTTCCACTCTGTAACTCTTGCATCAATAGCTATACCAAATTCATCAATTATTTTATCTCTGTTACTTTGTTGTGTGGTTAATTCTTCAACTTGACTAATCAATGCTCTATTTTCTAATTCTAACTCAGTAATCTTATCTGAAAGTTAAATATTTTGCAAACATTAAAACTTCATGACAATATATATTTTATATTTTTTTACTAAATAAACCTCTGAATATAATGTTCCTCTTTTGAAGATTGCTCAACTCCTCTGTCATTTCATTCATATTTTCGGTTGCATCTTCCATCTCTTCCTTCAATGTTTTTAGTTTTTCTTTGACTGTTATGTTTTCTTTTTCCAGTCCCTAAGAAATAGGTATAATTCTTTAACCAGTGTAATATTGAAAATTGTTTCTCTAATTTGAAAAATAATTCAGAAATTATCTCACCTCAAGTTCAAGTAAAAGTGTTTCAATCTTTCTGTTTTTTTCTTTTAATGTAATCTCGTAATCTGGTCTTGCAGCATATTCTTCCCGCTTGAGAAATATAACATAGATTGAGAGTGTACTTAAGCAAAACATGGTTGAAAAGTCAATACAGTGAAAGTAGGTAGATTGCATTAAGAAAAAACATGAGTTATAATAATCTATATTAACTTACTAATGGATTCACTAAATAATATATTACCTTAGTGCTCGCATTATCCTCAGTAATCAAATCTGATGCAAGCTGACCTAAATTACCAAAAGTAAGTTTAACAAATAAAAATGAAAATCATTGTATAACATTTCAAAGACTATACCTTTTTTTACACTTGTAGATGATGAAGATACTGCGCTATGAACTTTTGCTTTTAACTCATCGCACTCCAACAATAATGATTCAACCTGTTACAATTAATCCTATTATTGCAACTAATTATAGTATCGTATAAAATATATATATTAAGCAGAACAATTAATAAAAGAACCATCAAGTATGGAAAACCATAATTGTAACATAATCAACAAACTATTTTCTATTCAAAAATTTATATGATATTAAAAAGGTATTTACTTGATTATCTTTATGCTGTAGCATTTCCTGTGATAACTTCATAAGTGCCTTAAGGTTATGCATATTGTCAATTTTCTCAACTTCACATCTAATAACCATTGGAAAGAGATCCTCAATCTCTTCATCCGTCAAAGACACAGCTTTGACGGATAATACACGGTCCCAATCAATGTGAGGCATTTTGTACTTAATTACTAAGTCTTAGTTATTCTCTAATATGAACTCAGTTTGTTTGACATTTAGAAACGACGCCAATCACCCGTTGCTAAGGCAACCGGTTGACTATCACGCTATCTATATTCCGCAATTCACTACTGGCATAATTGAGTCTTCCTCCAATGCAATGAATAAAACAAGTAAACCAAAATGATCGAACCTATACATATACAGTAAATTCGTGGCAGTCAAAATTAGTAAAAAAGTGTATCATATTTATACGATTAAAATTCATTGTAAAAAAATTGATGAGTCACTGTTCTACTTAAAATATCCGTGCGACGTTACACGTGCTCTCAAATTCCTATAGATTTCAAAGACTGTAAGGTTCTGTCAGGAATTGCCAAAAAAAGGTCATAATTCGCAATAGGAATATTTGCCAAAGTACAAAAAATTCTACCAGAATTTGCTCGGGTTTTCAAAGCAATTTTATCATTTGTTAGCACTTGTTCGTATATTTTTATAACCATATACGTTGTATTCGTCACGCTTGTCAGGGCTGTAATAATACATTCCCAGCAAACAGAAAGTAACAGTGACGTATCGACAATATGAGAATTTCCATCTAAAGAATGTAATAATTAAACAATACTCGATGTACGTAATTAATATAAGTATTAAATAATACTTTAATGACTTACTAAAAAAACTAGGTTAAGGATGAATATCAATAGCATATTTTGACATAGTCTGGCCGCGACATCAGACTCACTTCGAGGGGATTTATTTATAATATATGATAAATATTTGAGATAATACATATAATAGTTTGTAAAATCACATTCATCTTTTTTCATGTTATCTTTGTCAAGTAATTTAATTACACATACTTCCAGATTAGGAATATATAAGTTAAGTAAAAATAATAAACGAAAATTGTAATTATTTAATAGTAGTAGACATAGTATGTAAGTCTACTGAAGGGTAAACATAAACGCCACTGGAATTACGAAACTACGAAGGCAAGAAAGACTCTTCGTCGTATGACGAGGTTAAGATACTGCATTGTATGTTAATAATGTGAAACAGATAAGATTTACGTGTTATCGTAGTTCTCTGTTCGAACAGTATTTATTCAACATGGTGCTTAGTGAGTTGTGTACGCGGTTACGGAACGTTCGTTTAAGACCGAATTACGTGCAGAAACATGTGGCTAGGAAAGTGCACTTCTCTTATGTTCCCAGTGGGAAGCCTGAAAATGCTGGTAATTGAGAATCCTGGAATTACGTTATCAATGAGTTTGGAAAATAATAGGATTTCAGTTTAGACCTAGTTGTAGATTTTGAGGAATGGAAGAATCCAACGTTATATATAAAACAGACAACTGTTCAAGACTGGTATTAATGAAATATGACTAATTGTAAGACCGGTTATATGAATTAAATGTCACAAAACATGAGAAACTATTTTTGACGTTATCAAATTCGTCGTCTGTTTGATTTTTCAATAAGGTTTATTAAGAAAATTAAGTTTTGACGTTGACGTTGATTTAATTGATCGCTACATAAGATATGACAGAGTTTTTCTAATCAATTGATCGAGTACGGTATTGTTATTCAAAATTGAAGATACGATCAATCTTATGTGTGTGGCACATTAGGTTTCCTGTTACTCGAGATAGTGTTGTGAAAAAAAATTTCGTTTAGTCTCAATACTAACAGATCGTATCGCACTACACATTCTAAATATCATTCTATGATGTATATGAAGAGAACGATTTGCTATGGAAAAAAAGTGATTAATACGATTTTGGACAATGCACAGGTGAAACGCAAAAGCTCAACATGTTTCAAGCAATAAATAATGGCCTGAATCTCATTTTGGAAAAAGATCCAACAGCAGGTATTTATTTATTTTTTATAGCAAGTAATAAGAAATTTAATATATTTATAATATATGATCGCAATTTTAATTTCGTACATAATTATATTTGCATTACACAATGATATATTCAAATGATTAGATGGATTCGAACGTCAGGTTTATTTTAAAATGTCATCCGTTGTTATCAAACTGAATTTAAAAGCAGTTGTAAAATATACGTTACTTCAATCTATTGTCTTACGCTAGAATGTAAATGTATACTTGTCATGATAATTTCTACAAAATGTCCGCAATGGTATTTTTATCTTATCGCAGTAGATAGTTATATATTTTCTTCAGTCGACACGCCATGTACGAAATCGAGCTATTGATGTTATTCAGCAAATTTCAAATCGACATCGAAACGTTCCCGTAGAGAGATACAGTACACAGTAATTTGATCACTGGTAGCACATGTGCTATCGTAATATTATTTACAAGGCCGTTTACATAATACATCAGTTGTCCGACACTTATTATAGCACTTGAGAAATAAGGAATATATATATAATGTAAACTTGTCACTATCATTCAAATAAGTAATTTCGACCGCGACAGTCGTGTTTGGAGAAGATGTCGCATTTGGCGGTGTTTTCCGTTGCACCATGGGACTAAAGGATAAATATGGGGCCGACAGAGTATTCAACACTCCACTATGCGAGCAAGGAATAGCTGGATTTGGAATAGGTTTGGCAAATGCTGGGGCCACGGCTGTTGCTGAAATTCAATTTGCTGACTATATATTTCCAGCATTTGATCAGGTGACACAGTTTTCCTTTTTTTGTCATGAATCAACAACAGTGTCGTTCGTAAATTAGCTCTGAACTCTTAAAAAAAGAGAGCTACGTAGTTTTAACTATTGGTGCAAGACAAAATAGAGTTCTGACTGTTTCGAGCGAGTTTACGAAAAAATCAGATGTTAAATAACCAATGATTTCTTATCGACAGTTGGTAAACGAAGCGGCGAAAATCAGATACAGAAGCGGTGGAATGTTTGACTGTGGAAAATTGACCATACGATCCCCTTGTGGAGCTGTTGGTCATGGTGGACTTTATCATTCTCAAAGTCCAGAGGCGTATTTTGCTCACACACCCGGTCTTAAGGTGAGAATTAAACTGATTTTAAAAGATCTTAATATATCAAAATGTAAAGTTCTACTTTACCAACAGTCGGAACGTAGTTATTTTAATAAAGACACAGTACGACAGATGGAGGAAATCTATCAAGCTGCCAGTAATCAAATCTATTCTGTCGTTAAGAGAGAAAGAATATAACTACTATTCCTGGTCGAAAGGACTTTGGCTACTCTTCTTGTTGGTTATGCGTCGCAATCATTGCAACTCAAACTTTCTATAGTTGCACCCCATGAATATCTTGGAACGGCATGAGCTCTCATCATCGTGAGTTATGCACGAAGAAAGTTTATGTTGCAGCCGCGCCTGCACCACGATTATCAAATGCTATGCGTTGCACGGATGCACACCGACATAACCCGACACAGAGTACATTTCTGATCTCATCCAGAAATGAAATATCGCAATATCCTTTCAGATTGTAATGCCGCGCGGACCGATCCAGGCCAAAGGATTGCTTCTAAGCTGCATAGATGAGGAGGATCCTTGCATAATCTTCGAACCGAAAGTTCTCTATCGATCGGCAGTCGACGAGGTACCTCTCGCTCACTACAAAACGCCAATCGGCAAGGCCGAAGTTCTTAGAGAAGGTACGTCTTGTCATTAATCTATGCCGGTCCGAGAAAAGAAGAGTACCTTTACATTAGCCTAAGACGAGGATGAGACCACTTTTGGCTATGTGTAATCGAATTAATTCCTTATCCGATGGCGGATCCTGCGTCGATATGCCGATCCTGGAACAGGATATAAAGTAAAATGTGGGTAACCGGCTGTTGTGCAAGGTGAAATGATTGTATCGATTTCGCGTAGGTGATGCCGTGACTCTAGTAGGCTGGGGTACTCAGGTGCATGTGCTGCGCGAAGTGGCTGATCTTGCCCAAGAGAAGCTCGACATATCCTGCGAGGTTATAGACCTCGTTTCTATCCTCCCCTGGGACACGGAGGCTGTCTGCAAGGTAATCAGCTTTATCTCGATTCTAATCAATCAAAAATAACAGACAGCGCCCTCATCTAAAAAGGGTCAAAATCTCGAGCACATTGCGTATACTGCAAAAGTTGTATTACATAACAAAAAAAAAGTCAAATCATTGCATACGTTCACAGTAATATTACATAAAAAACTGTAAACTCAATACTGATTTATGTCAATTTATGCAAACACTTATAACAAGCAGATAAGTGGGTTTGCTTTATTTGAGAATAGCTCTTGAACTGTGCTCGGTCGGTAAATATTTGCGAGTCGGTAAATATCTTCAGAATATTTGATACTCGAACCCTCTAAGGGGGTATAAAATAAACTGCAAAAAAATGAGAAGATCACTTTTGAACGTGACTTTCTTACGTTTTTGTTTCTAGTCATTTTTTTCTGCTTAGGGTATATTTCGAAATTTACTTAAGGTACTACGACTGCCGTAGTGTCCCTATTTATCTCCATGCAATTGAGTAAGACACAATCATGTTCGCAGTACCAGCAGTGAATTTGGGAACGTATCCTTAATTGGGTAGAACGATCATTGTTCAACTGGTACAACAGAAGAGTAACAAAACAGTCGCAACCGTCGTTGCGCTTTAATACGCTGCACTTAACGCTGTCTACATAAATTATTATTGTCCTAGCAATATGGGCCAATATAACTCGCATTCAATCTTATTCCGCGTTGCTCTATGAACAATTATTACGTTACAGTCGGTAAAGAAAACTGGTCGTGTTGTCATCGCTCACGAAGCACCGCTTACCGGTGGTTTCGCTGGTGAAATTGCAGCTACGATTCAGGTAAAAAGTACAGATAAAATTACGTTTTAAAACATAACGATATTCAAATACTCAATAATTATATGTGTACTGTGATTTTCAGGACGAATGTTTTCTCTACTTGGAAGCACCGGTGCAAAGGATAACAGGATGGGATACTCCATTTCCACTCGTATTCGAGCAACTTTATCTACCGGACAAGTGGCGCTGTTTCGATGCTGTAAAAAAGATTCTCAGCTACTGAAGATTGACACTGCGTGTAGGATGTTGAGGAGCGAAAAACTTGTTTCTTCAAATCGTAAAATCCTCGGACGTAGAAACGTTTGATAAGTTTCAGACTGTAAATTCTTTATTTTATTCTTGCCAAAAATATTACGAAATAATCTTGCAAGACGTGCCTGGATATTGCTCGAGACCTTATATACTGATAATAATACGTTTACCTCATTCGAAATATTTGCTTTGTATAATTAACTTATCTTGTTATCAATTTACTTATCAAAATTATTGAACACCTTCGTATTATGATGATTATTAATCCGTATCTCGAAGCAAGAAATATATTTTTGTATCCAACTATTTGTACGGCTATCGGATGTAAAATTATTGGCATTCACGTGAAATGTAATTAAAGGTATGGAGCCGTATTGAACACTTGTCTGTTAGGTAAGAATTCATAAGTAGAAATGCGTTGAGACCAATTTCATTAGGAAAAATGTTATAGTCAAAGTCGTCACTGGTATTGAGTGTCGTTCCTATTTACTTTTTTGTTTTCATTCACAATCCGACGTTCGAAAAGTATGCGATTTTGTAAGAGCGCCCGAAGCAGCAAATCACGGGCGGGCAGTTGCTCCGAAAACTAGTTACATACCTATCCGCAATGACCCTGGCCCGATTCGGGTGGAGCCAGGCTACATAAATTACAGCATGTTTAAATTAATAAGACGATAGACGATACGAGAGGATAGACGTTAAAGGTCGCGACGACGTCCGGAACGCAGGAAATACTGGAATCCGTGGGGCTAGGTTCCCGGAGAAAGGTCGGCGCGGTAAAGTAGAATGGAAACTAATGATTTCGAAGGGGACGCAAATCTTTGTTCGAGTTAGCCGGGGAAAGGATTTCCGAGAAAACTTTTTTTACAAGGAAAGAGAGTGGTTGGAGTGAGAATGAGAATTGTAAACGTAAATCGCGTATCGCGTTGTGGGCAAAGTGTAAAACGACGATGTGAACGAAGCGACGAGAAACGTGAAGAGTGGAAAGTAAAGGTGGAAAAACAATAAGAAGACGTATAAAGACGGAATATACATATATTGCAAGGCGAATGCAATCTATACGGAGTTGTAATTCGAGAAAGAAACCATCTCTCTCGTCTTCCATAATAAAGTATATGGCGTTTTCAAGGCGGATCCGGGAGCTGGACTTGGGACGCTGCAAATTGACATTTGAACAAGGCGCTAAAAGAGGCGCGTATGCAAATGTAAACGGGGAGGGAATGCAAATTCTATACTCAGACGTGTTATGGATTGTGGGAGAAAATGGAATGCGAGGGTACGAAGGGTCGACGAGATACGAGAAATACCGAAGGAAGCTACAATAATGTAGGATTGTATACGCGGGGCTGAATCTGCGAATTAATCACATGTAAAAAATAATCGCTTGGTCGATACGTATTACACTTTGTTAGACGCACAGAAAGCACCGCTCACCCCATTGGCACAACAGAAATGTTCAATGCTAAAGGAAGTGTGCGCCGCCAGTACAGTATTTTGTAATTTGAAAGGGAAACCACATTCTTTCTCTGTGTATTATGATACGTGAAAGTTGGCAACAGTGCACAGAGAGACGGAGCCAGTCTCTCCGCGGTGGTATAGACTATATCGAAGGTCGACGAGTTGCTTTTTATTAGACGATTTTTGCGTAAATAGTAACGGGTTCGCTGCTAACATATGGTAGAGATGCGTTGACAGTCGATGACTGTCAAGAAATTTTCAATGATGCATATTGCCTACGAATCGTGGATCGATGAACCTCCGAAAATACGAACCGGATGCGATTACATCTTTTACGATTATATCGAAAGACAACTTTCCGCTCACTTCATTCAGTTCGTTAAGTTCGTCAGCTCAGTTCCCTCGTCTTCTACATGTCAAACGTATTAGCAGCCTTCTCAGTTTCTCTCCTAACCATAGCCACATTGTCTTTAGTCGTATAACATTTTCTCTTACCTGACATAACCTAACAGAATACAGTATATTTTTATAAAGTTTTTCCCCGCATTCTGTTGACACTTTTTAATTATTTATTCCAATTTATTATTTACATTGATTTCTTTTTTTTTTTTTTTTCTTTCTCATTACGTATCAACCCGCTACAAACAAATTATATTTCCCTCTACGCCACGTTCCCTAGCGGCGCATCCTGAACTTCCATTTCCGGATGCTCATTGTACATATTGTATGTACGTCTATCGCGCATGCGCCCTTACAGCATTGATAATACCTTTTTCCGAAGGTGAAACGTTCCTTGACATTTTCATAGGAACGAGCCTACCTATCTCGTCGCTTCTTGTCCGGTTCTCTCGTGTTACAGCTGCTGGAGGCAGACTTCTTGCAGACTTACATTAAACTTTACTCTCGAAATTTTTTAAATTTTCACGTTCATGACGTAAGACCTTTAACGATCACTTCTTAACCATACGTCCCGTTATTCCGTGGCGGAGCGAGATAAAATATTTCGCAAGGACTAAAAACATGCTGGTATTTTCAAAATAATTACGAGACAGATAGTCCTTGGGTGTGAAAATATTTTCATATCTGTCCCTGCTTTTACATTAAAGTATAAATGTTTTATTTCAACGAATACCAACGTTAAATTCAATTCAGCAACATACCATTCGATTAACAGTAATTAATTTCTTATCATATTCGTGACAGCTATAATTTGCAGATCAGTCCCATCATAATGATGATAATCATCCAACGAAATCCAAATACACCATCGGAACTCGTACAGGCGAAAATGAAAGAAATTCAAGTTGCTCGAATCAAATTTCTTGTCACGTATAAACGGAAGTAATAATTTCCTCGATCGATCGCGCACTTCCGGTTTTCGAAAGATCCCACTAATCGTCCCGAACAGCTCATACTTAATATATCATAAAAACGTTAATTCCATTATTTCAATAATTGCTACAAAAAATTACTCATCGCTCATAACATTCCTACAGCTCATTATGTCTGATGGAAAATCAGGTTATGCATCCACCGCTCCTGCGATCCAAATTCCTGCACAGAAAATATATTACCCAATCGATTTCAAATTGCATGGCAACAGCAAAGCGTGCGCTCTTCCTATTCAATATTTGCCACGTTCTAAGCCAAGTAAAAAAAAAAAGCATTAACTAGTTAACGTTTCCACTTCGAATCACGTTCTTACAAAATCGAACGTTATTAAGCCCACTTTTTTTCTTCGCAAATAATTCAGTACCTGCTACGAGTAACAAATGTACGTCTAGAAAAATAAAACGTGGGGTTTCGTGAAATTTTATCGACATTGCAGTTTCCTGTACAACATGCATCGGCCTGTGTAATATGTATTACAACCTAGATCCAATGACATTTAACGGTTCTGTGGTACGTAGACACAGACTGTATAAATATATACAGTTTCATACGTGAGAGCGGTGAGTGCAAAGAAAAATTCAGCTGCAGCTAACAGCAAGTCTTACCAGAGTTTTAAGCGACTCAAGTCGCCCGGCTAGTTCAGGCAGGAAAGCGAGCGCGACTCAACAACATTTAACTGTCGGTAAATTCCTCGCAGTATGTTAATTGCATAGAAACTTAGATATATTGCAAAGGATCGCAAACAGTCTCGAACATCGATTTTAAATCGACGGCCTCCATATATATATATATACCCCAGTTCTAGATATACTTAGTTGGTACCGCCACTCACAATGACGTTTATTCGATAAATATATATATATATATATAATGCATACGATTGCACACGGGTACATACGTGCATACGCATTATTACACGTATATAAATCCAACAAGTTAATTCGAGGTCCGCTATGCAACTAGAGTATAGTTAATTCCCATAAAAATAATGCGCTTTACGAATTGAAATTTGCATAAGAACGTGTAATAATTATTATTATAGTCGTATACGTCTAAATCATTTGGAATGACTGGCTAATGTTTCGTTTATTTTTAATTCGAACTCGTGTAACGTAGTACTTACGTATTGTTATGATTATTTGGTTAGCTTTTTATCCACGTTGGCTCTGCGCATTCTTTCTCAAGAAAGCGGCAAATTAATTCGCTTCACGGGAATCGGTAGGTCGTTACCAAAGCGCGAGTCATTATTTAGTTATAGTTTTGTTTGTTTTCAACGGGATATACAAACTAGCGATGATGACCAATGATTCCACCTATAGCCATGCAAGCAGAAATAGATGGTTATATATATATGCACTGTGTCCTATTATTCCCTCGATCTTCGATATCTCCTATTTTTATAGGGGATACGAGAATTTTCTCTGCTTGAAACTGCAAGTTTCGTGCGGGTGCAATTTACGTATATACGTTTAACTATTATCGACTGCTGGTATCCAATAGCGGCCATGTATATAGTCGGTTGAAAAAAAATATCGATTTGTTCGTAGGTTAGGTTAGGTTTTTAAACTGGTCTATGAATTTGCCTTAATTTTGAGAATCTTTAATAAGAACGAGATTCGCTTTGATTTTGACATTTAGTGTGATTTTTATGATATTACTGATTTCTTCTTATACTCTGAATACATCCTGGTGGCGAAGGTCCTGTCTTTAGCAAGGATCACGGGAAGTATCCTGCCTTCGATGAGCTATTTGATATTTCAAGGTTGGTATACGTACTAGCTGGACGACCTTGTTGCTTCTAACGATACTTCTGTAGATTGTCCACGTATTCGCGTACGGTTTTGACATTAATATTTATCAGCGTTTAATTGATCACGCACCTTGCATTTGGTCGCAACTGATATTAGACATTGGTGTTACCGTTATTTGTTACTTTTGAAAATTCGCACGTTACGATACATGAATAATTTGAATAGCACTTTACCAACGGACTGCGCGTGTTACGATTTTTTTTCCATGTTACTCGAATTCATTAACTTACAGACGGCCACAAGTGGCTACGTTACGTATAGCCTAGTACTCGATGTGCGCTCCCTGCGCGAGGATTAATTAAGTTTCCGCTTGCATGGAATAAATGAGACGTATTAATTAAGCCGGTATCCTTTGAAATGCTCCGAAACAACGGCTAATTGAGAGGGGCCAATTCTATTGGATTTCAGAAGAAAAAAATTGCCAGTTTACGGTAAAGGGAGGAAGAATACAAATTGTGGATTCGTTGAACTTTCGTCGCTTCGACCGATCGATATAATTGTATTGGTTTTATCGAGCCTATAGACGTACCCGCATCGGCTGTGTATGCTAATTGTACAGTTGGGTGACCTTATCACGTGTTAATTAACGTACGTCTGCTTAGACGTATACAGACGTGAGTTACATACGCGACGAGCAATTTTGAATTTCAATTTTTGTATATGCCGTCGGTCATGAGTACAATTGATGTGACAGAAGTTAAATGAAATTGTCGAGGAACAGTTGAATGACTATTTATTATATACGTCCAGACTTCTAATTGGTTATACACTATTTAAAATTAGACAGCCAATTCTATTGTTGCCCGCTAAAATAATAAGCTTTTTGGATATACTGTACAGTAACGATGAACATAACTTAACCTTTCATTACGTAAATCCTCGATCGATCGCGACTCTACAACCCGAGAATATGCATATCGAATATTATGAGGCTGTCGATATTAATCGAACCATGAGCCATAAGTAACATCAAGATCTAATTGACGTAAGGGACTTCCGTACGAGATTGTACGCTATTTTTACGCGAGCAGAATGTATCTGCATACCGAAAAATGTAAATTACACTACAGCACTAGTAATACTCTTATTAAAAATTGAAAGAAGAATCATAGAAGGGTATGTATAAGATGCCACAGAAATTGAATGCTGTCGGGGTGGGGTAGTTCGGCAGTAGGGCCGCCTGGTGGCCGCAACGGAAGGAACAGTCGTTGGCGTCTCGGGTGGGGCGTACTCGAATCTCTCGCAGTGCCGAACTCCCTGTCGGTGCGGTACCCCAGTAGCGTGGCTGTAGTGTGCGTGAAAGTGCGTGTGAGAGAGTGCGTAGACCGTGTGCGGTTGCCCGAGCTCAGGCGCCTCGTTCATATTACGCGTGTGCCCACCACGTGATAGCGGAAACGTGAATAGGTTGATCACAGCCAAAGAGGGTCATAAGACATACACGGGACCAACCTGCACCACATTGAGCCGGCATTGACTGGTAGTGCTAGTATCGGTTAGATCCTTCAGAATATCAGTGGTGTAATTGACTAAAGAGTTTGTGATCAATTACGTTAATTGCGTTACTTTATACTACATATTACGCAAACGTTAAGAACAAGACTCCCAGTGCACGTTGTCAATCTTATATACGAATCTAGCTGGTTTTTCGAGCTATGGGTGAACCGAAGGACTGTAACGTTTTGTCCGACTCGAAAACTCGTGTTATCCCCGTGGAAGATTCTAGAACTTGTGCGACCCAGACGACTAAATCCAGGAATGGGAACGAGACAGGCGCGGTCGCAAGGAAGAATCTACCAAGACGCTTTGACCCCGGCGAGGTTATACCGTTGATGCAGGTGAGCTTACGTAACGAGTGGTAGTGTGTGACTGTCTCTGCGCAATGTTAGTGCTCATACCTGATATAGTAGAGTGATTGTACGCAGACCCATGCGCGAGTATGCATGCGCACAAGATTGTCGTTCGCTCGTTCGTCTCGACGACCGGTGTCGCGACGCGACGAAAATTAGGCCGGCAGGCTTCCCTGAAAGACGATTTATCTTTAACCTGGCGAGACGAGACTGTAACGACTATCTTTGTGTCCCTATGTTTAATTTCTACAAATTTTCCGCGAGGAAGTAACTTCTCTTATCTAATTTTCTTACCCTTGTCCGCCATAACAAAAGACTTGAATCTTATCTTGACCTAAAGTCTGAGCATTTGAAATCGTATAAAACAACTCGAGCAATATATTACTTCATTATCACCCCGAGAATCGTATTGTATTATTGCACAATCCTTGCTAACTTTCTGGCTATATGCATTTTCAACTAGCTAACGAATAATTTGCCAAAGTATTTTACCCACGTTCTATTACGCGACGTATACCGGAATACCAGCCACACATACAGAGTCGTTCAATCTTTATTTTCTACATCGAAAAACTCATCGACATCCAATATCTTGCCTTTGGGAATTCCACCATACGAAAATAGCATTTGACTCATGAAAACGTCCGACTAAAAAGTGACATGATACAAAATTTTCATCACTCCAATATAACATCGCGAATCGAAGTAATCGTGACGTTACTAAAAATGTGTAATATATCGAAAACTCACGTACCGAGTAATAAGGTTTCACATTGTAACCTCGAGACATGTGATCATTTCCGGAACAGTGGCATGAAGTATCGATCGCTTACGCCACAGAGATAAGGACTAGATTGCGTTGAATCGTACCGCCCACGTACCATTTTCCGGCGTCATCTTTTCGATTTAATTTATCCAGAGCTTCGAAGCCTGACGTAAGTCCATGCTTAAAGTGACTCAACAAGACAAACTCGTCACCAGTACGAGTACCAGTCCATATAGGTATACTTGATACAGATACTTGTCCGTCTATAAAAATACTTTCTCATCGCCAAGCAGGCTTAGTATTTGTGAGTGATATTTTAAAGTTACCTTCACGGAGAAGTAAGACATGGAAATGGGATACAATAGAAGAATAGGAAAGCGCGATGGAAATACGAAAGAGTGAAAGAAGAAAAGTGGCTTCTTTATTTATAAAGTCTTTGACGACGACCTCGAGAATAGTGAGGGCCGTGACGATATCGTCACACGTTCCTTCCTTAGTCAAGGTCCGCGAGGTCGTGGATAGAACGTAACACGTGTGCTTGTATACATACGACTATAACGGTTATTCCCTACGTGTCAAGATAGTTGAGTAAAACGTCAAAAAAAAAAAAAGGAAGGAAAACATTTAAACTAAATAACAGCATTGTATTTGGTTTTCTTCCTCCCCTCGTTCAAACACTTAAATAAAATTATTACCAACGGCCGACATTTGCACTTTGAGGCAATAGGCGACCGAGGCGCCTTAAAAGAACGGAATTCTTGTAAACTTGCACAATAATGCCGGCGGACCAGATACAAATGCAAAACCGAGTCAGTCGATGTTTCGAAAGGCTTTCGGGCCTAGACTGGTGAATTAAGGTGATACGAGTGCGATATATATAAATGGCCACACCCAGCAGGAGTACATTGCGAGCTCACGATGGCACAGAGGTGAATATATTGGTCGACGTAAAGCATTACGAAAATAAATTGGAAAGTTTCCCGTGTACCGATTATTTAATGTAATTTAGCAAAAGAATCAAGACGCTCGTTCATCGCGTTGACGCGTTTCTATCTCAACTAAGGTGACGCACACGCCGAGATCATCTAACTGTAAGGTCAACCGTGCGGAGATTTCTTTTTGGACTCGGATGATTAAAATTAGCCGACGATACACATAAATAACTTGGCTGGCTCAGTGCGGCCGTGCCTTCGGTTTGCTAGACTATGACCGGTCCTTAGGTGGTGATCACATATGCTATACGTATATACATCGCACATACGATGGCCGACCTACTGACAGTTCTGTTAGAATTTAACAATAAATTATATCAATTGCCATACGTGCTTTTCTTAATTTTACTACGTATATAATTAGATCTCTTTGAATCACTAAGGATAGTCATACATCATATGACCTTTTGTAATGTTACGTTTAAGAAATGCGAATCACGCTGTTTAAATCTTATTATTAATCAATTAAAATAAATCAACGAAGACGGTATTGGTTATTGAACCGGAAGTTGACACTGGTTCGTTTGATATCGATCGATCGATCGATCGATCCAGTACTTACATTGACTACCGCCGTACACGAGCGTCCTTATTGATTATAAATTCAAATGGTATCTTGTGCTAATAGTGTCAGGCCGTTAGCACTGGCGGAAGTTCGAATAACATCTTTTAGTGAAAGCTTGTTAAATATTCTCGACTGGTGCCTAAATTATTCGTAAGGCACGTTTGTGATGCTTAGTCAAAGATTTGCCTTTATTTTTTGTTGGTCGACCGTGTTGCGTCCGCTGATTCTATTTGTACGAAGCGAATACTTTAGAGATTGACATCGTTAAAGTACTACGTATGATTTATGCAAAGTATGAAAAAGCCAAGGTTTAAACGCATAAAGCGTGACATTGTGCGACGTAAAAAAAAAATTGTTTTTAAATATTTTGAATGTGCTTTCAGCTACTGCTCTGTCGTTTTCTCGTACGTTTGCTCAAAACGTGTCAGTTTGGATTGAATCAGACACAAATGACGGCCGAGCGAAATGGCGCGTGCAGTTTGAAATTGACAAAAGCTTAATGAATGAAATGTCTCCTGCAAGCGGACTTACATAATCCGCGTACCTTTTTATAGTAATATTTATAAACTCCTTGCTGCGTCGTAGCGCGGTCGTTTGTTTTCCAGCCTACGCGAAAAACGTCACTCGGCTTGGAGTCTGCAAGAATATAAATGACAGGGGAAAAGATAGATCGTACAGAAAGGACAATGCACGGTAGTAGCTTGAGAGACAGTGGCGAATGGATCGATAAGTATGACGATTATAATTTAACAAAAATTTGCCGTTGCAGCTTATAAGACGAATTTTGTGTGGTTTATACTTTTTTTTTTTCTTATACACGAGAAAGTTGGATTTCGATAAAATTTTAAACATTACAAAATACAGAAACGCGTATAACAAGTGGAATTACGGCTGTGATTAAATGTAAAGTGGATTACGTAAATCGAAAAGTGCCGTCTTGGTGTAACGAATGTATAGTTTCGCTTTCGTTTCCTATACAAGGCGAGCTATTCGAAAAGATTCTTCCATTTGACAAAAATTGTACAGCGAAACGTATCGTTGAATAAAAGAATTGGACACGATAAGAAAAAAAAGCGTTGAGAAGTTAAATAAATTGAAAAGTCTCGAAAAAATCTTCACAAATTAATCATGTCAACTCGGAGCTCCTTTTTATTACGTTTTACATTTACCATTGAGAAGTCGATTTCGTAGAAAAAGAAAATAGTAAAGAGAACGAAAACGAAGACAAATAATTGACATCAATAGTCAAAGAACGACTAGTACGTAAGTCGTACATAAACGCCTCGAGGTTTCAAACGTAATAGGGAAACCATTACTGGCAAATAATTATGTCCGATTCATCCTTCCTTAACTAGATCCCTATTATTCGTATGCAGCAGACGAAGAGGAACGTTTGACAAAAACCATCACAATAGACTTCGACTCGTAATTTAAATCGATAAGTGCTTTGATCACTCAGCCATACTTTTGGCGCTTGGCTTAAACGCAGTATGTTACTCGGGGTGAGGAAGAATGAAAAAAATTGAATAAAACTGCACAATGCATATCAACCCGTTATGCATCGACCGACACTACAATCTATAAGTCGAAGACAGTCAAAAATTAAGTAGATGAAAGTTCGCCTGTCGACGCTTATGCAACGGCAGGTATGTATTTCAAGTAGCGTGACAAGAACCGTAGAGCTAATAGATCGAGACGCGCGATTCGACTTTTACCAGCGTAATAGCTATTAAACGAAACAAGAAGAAGAAGAAGAGAAAGGAATTGAAAGAGAGGTAGAAGTAGGCCAATAAGAAGAAAAAGAAGAATCGCACTGCCAAGAACAGAAACGGCATGGATTTACTTAACGATTATCTATGCTTCCTTGCACTTGTGTCATTAAACTTATACAGCACGCGTTACGTGTTGACTACGTCCGAAACTTGTTTACACCTTGGAGATATGGAGTATGCGAAATTGCTCGTTAGCGTGGGTGTCAACTGTTCCTCATAACCGAGTCAGCCGTCTGTAAAGCGTGTAAACAGCGGACTGGTATTTTAATTCTTGTCTAAAGAAACTCGAATTGATCGAAAAAGTTTAGCTAAATATTGGACATTTATAATATCATATTTTAACATTGTTATTGGTGTAACGCGTCACGAAATGGGCACGGATGTATATTTGGTAGGTTAGAATATGTATGGTGACATCGATGTTAAGTTCATCGTTCGTATTTGGATGAACTGTACTTCGTTAGTTATGTCATGGGCTGTAACAGCTTTTATTACGGGCCGATTAAATATCTTAAATGCAGAGTAACGAGAGGACGACTGGTTTCTGTGATGAACGTTATAAATACTGCGCCTTGGGAGATACACAGATTTTCTATCTCGAGACAACCACTAAGGTATAACGAGACTGGCGTGTCGAGTCGCACGAGTGTAACGTGTATACGACTTGCAGTTTGAAATTCGCACTCGACGCCATCGTCGAACGTGGGTGCGTTGCCGATATGCATTCAAGGTAACGTATATGAATGAGGCTAGTATATATACCTGTTGTAACACATCTATATATCGCAACTAGAGAATATTTAAGTAATAATTGATTTTTACTTTATTCGTGGATTTTTAATAATTCGTGACTTAACATCCGTTTGGGAAATCATTAACCACAGTTATATTTGGGGTATTCGAGAATTCGTTCTTGCGACATAAATATATTGAATTTCGTTCTCGAATCGTGAAGTAAACCTCGGGCCTTTAAAACTGTCGCACGGCCCTGTATTTTCTACGATCATTAATCAACCATAATACCTAGGATGCATCGTTTAACTTCCGCCATAACGCAAACCTTCACACGGTGACCATGTGTGATTTTCCGTAAGATAATTTATTCGAAAATTCTCGATTATCTACGTAATTCTGTTTTCTCAATGAGAAATTTCTCTTTTTACATCTTTAGGATTGACCTTGACGGTCCAGTAAGTTCGATCGTCATTTTTCTCATAAATAAAGACTGCTGGGTAAATTCCTACGAGTTTTGTTTGCTTTCGCTTCAATTCTACTGACACGACAGGTCGGACAGGCGTTCGTCTGGCCCTCCAAGGTATTCACTACTAGTTCAGGGCCGTCTTTCCGAGGCGTCGTGTTTTAACTAATTTAAAAAAAAATCGACGAATCACGATACCTTGACATTTTCGCAAGGGACAAAAAAGCGTACAAAAAAATTGTAATTCGAAGGCCCAGGACTTTTTCGAAAACTCCGTTCAATAACCATCGACGTTATTTCGAGTTCAGTTCATTTATATTAATTAACGTTCGTTAAGCGCTTGGGCGGTAGATATACCGTTTACCAACGTCGATTTGCTCCAAGAGCGGAAATACATTATTAGTCTCCGCGAATTGTTATCCGCAAGGAGTTTTCCAATTAAATCGGTGAAAGGTGCCTCGTATCTCGGAACAGAAAAGCTGTACTAACTGTACGAAAGTGTTCAAGATAATTCTCTATGCAACTAAATTTATGAGCCGAGCCCATAATAATGATCAACAATGTTAATCGTCACTTCGAGACTCTGCGACAGGATTCGTTGACGATACATGAAGACCCGTGATATCAATTTAATGATATCATTCTGTATCCGAGTCCAAAGTAATTACTGTCTGATAGATCAAATTTTTGCTCACTCTGATCTTGATACAGTCGTCCGAGGCTTAGATAGGGTAGCCTACTGTCGGTTGAAACACAAACGAAGTATATCTTAATTAACATTACCGATGGTCCGTACAGAATAGTTTTCTGAAATTTTGACCACTTTTTCTTAATACATATGGCAGATTAAATGGTTTTATTTCATTGGACACTGTGTTTCAACTGACACAAGTCTCCCCTATTACTTTAGTCCTGATAAGTCTGATTCTCTTTTTAGCCTGGAACTCGTATCAGTGTATAAATACATGAATTATTTTTTTGACTCGAGATATCCAATCTTGTAGATGTTCGTTGTCACACGAGGAAATATCATGTCGTATATTATGTATGCACAGACAATGTCAATAAAGGATGTACAATAAGAAATAACGTAATTCCCTATAATTGCGTCATGATGAATTCATAGAAAATATCATTAAACTAGGGAAAGGCCGTTTGTATTAGACAGCCTAGGTGAGTCCTATATAAATACATTGGCATGTTATCCACATGTTAAAGTACGATGTACACAGTAGTATAGAGAATGAGTTGTTTACTCTTTGCTCCGTACGGCGCTGTTGTGAGGAGCGAGAAAATGTCGGGTCTCATTTTGTAGAAAGTCACGACGAGGGGATACAATTTGCTTTACGGTCAGACGTACTATTTTTCTATGTTGGTTGCCGAGGGCATCCGCGAGTGAGCGAACGAGGGAAAGAACGCGCGAGCAGGCGAGCGAACCTCCAAGCAATCGTCTTGGCGTTCACTGCCGTCTTCCGTATTCTACGAGATTGAACTAACGAGACTGGGGAAAGTTTTTCTAGCCTGCCAGAATAATCGATCGTTCCGCGATCGATTACGGTTCCGCGTCGGTAACAAAATTCTTAACGAAAACAAAGGAACAGGACGAGGTACAGCCAACAATAAGTGTATTACGGCATATAAGGAGAATCTAGCAGGAGATTGGAAATGGCGAAGGTAGGATTTTAAGAAAAAATATTCAATCTAATAGTAAAATTTTTCGACGTTTGTATATATGAGATTTCTAATATAAATGTCATCTTTAATCGCGAATCAAAAGAAAATATTACTTGGGTCCTGATTTTATACTCACGCCGAGCTACTAGGTCTGGTCGCTCGATAGCTATGTACTTCTTGGGTCCCGAGTCTGATCTCATCCTTTTGACGCGCGATAAAATACAATTTTTATTAGACTTAACATTTCGGATTTACGAACGACCAAGAAGCGTTCGGGTCAAATAAATCGTGAATTTTGTTTTCAATTGTTTCCTAAGCTTATTGCTATTGTTATCATTAGTATAGTAATTACAGTCATTATTTCTCTAGACCTGCTGTTGTTGCGTCTGCTTGCTGCTGCTGCAGACGCGACGAGTGCAACGACCCATCGACCCGATGTAACTGGGACAAGCAGACTTGGGAACTTTTGAAGATCTTTTTTTTTTTGGACGGCATCAACAGATTCAAAATTGCAGTCTTTGCTCGATTGAACGTTTTTACATAAAAAGGTGTCACGTGATCGAAGAATTCTTTTTTCGTAGTCGATTCGACGAGATACGCCCTCACAATTAAATATGTCCAATTTGCGACGTTAACTCGACACCCATTCCATCATGATACGATTGACATTTACGTCGAGTCACTTAGATAGCGTCTGTTGTGATTTTTAAACTGTAGAAAAATAAAAAAAGATATAATCTATTAAATGAGAAATACACAAACGATCAATTGAACATTGAAAATAAAGCTTGTCGCTAATTTCATCTTTTACCGATTAACGTGACTGATTAGATGCGCAGTTGATTATAACATTGGCTGGCGGTTATCATTATCGGATGAAATGTTATTAATTACATCGGATGATCACTATCGACATTCTCGATCTTGATTGAGATATAGAAGGCGCTTTCGAAAGAGAGGAGAAAGAAAGTAAAGAACAAAAATAATAATAATTATATTGGAGGGCATTAACATTTTTTTCGAATTCCTCGTTATGCTGTAATTGTCAAAGAAATTTTTAAGTGGAAGAATACCAAGTGCCTGCGTAAAGGCTTTTTGATGTACAAACGGAAGCAGGCCGTGCCGTAGAAATTATATAAGACTCGTTAGGAACATCGAACGACGAAGTTCAGCAGATATTTTTTTGTCGGTTCCGGTTTTAATGAATATCTAATAAAAAGCAATAGATTTACCTTCTAGCCTATGGACTCCATTACGAACGGTCATGGCCGTTCATTTCAAGACGGCAGTCACGAATGTTTCCCGCGATAGTTCCACTTTCCTCCGCTAGGGGAAACCCTCTGGTGGCGTCTCCGTTAACTTTAACGTCAACGTGTTGCGTCCATGACCATACGGATCTATATAACGATTTCGAGGAAAGCCGACGCCACACGGAAACGCGTCCTGTTGTCGCCGGATAATGACGAGAGAGTCGCTCTACGTTTCTGTCGCGCTTACACGTCCGATAATAATACGTTAGCTTCGTCAGGCGAAAAATCGTTTGTGACAAAAAAAAGAGAGAGAGAACGACGAGCCACAAATTAGGGTCACTTGGCAACGCTCAAGGACACTTCTCAATTTTCTTGTCGACCCTTTCTCTCGACTTGTTCCATACACTTGATACAACGTTAAATATACTAAGTAGACATATTATTAACATTTTTAAGCACATCGATTCGTCAATGCAACAGTCAATAAATATTGATTACGTGAGTTATTAACGATTAACGAATTTAATAGTAATCTATAAATAAATTTAATTGTCCGCTGAATTCATGACCTTGTGTCAATTAAAAACGTCATAATTAAAACTTCCAACTAAAAACAAAGTGATTAAATGTCATTCGTTGTGCCATGACGTAATTTAATTTTACGTTTTCATTCAGTAAATCTGTATGTACAGTGCGGTTAAATGGTATAGCGATAATATTCAATCCATATTATATCTATATATTTTTTATACACATACCGCCACTACTTCTGTCGCGTACTGTAACTGCTTATGGTACAGCCATACTATTTTCGTTAAGTAGGCGAAGACATTTAAAATCTTTCAAGTCTAATTGCACGTAAAATCTATGGAATAACTCGGAGTATCTATTAGACGCTTCACGCGTCACGGACCGTCGCTTCCATGAGGCAAGAACGACCCGGAATGCCAGTGAAGTCGAAAGTAACCGTGTTTTTTTTAAATATAGGTTGTTAACGGTAGGGAGGTCACTGGGTATAGGCAGAAGGAGTGAGTCGCGCATACCGTGTGTCCGTAAAAAAGGGACGGCCCATATTGTTACGGTGACATAACGAATTCCTTGCGTTTGAGAATAGGAAGTAGGCACCTGTTTTAAATTGGTAATACTTACTTCTCGAGTCATTACGATTTATGTACGTCGCGCGATTCACTAAACAAACAATTTTCGTTTGTTATACACGACGTCAGCCTAAGGCCGTTAAAAAAAAAAAATGAAGCAAAAAACTAATTGACTACTGTACCATTACTTTTTTTTTTTGACTTAATTGGCGAATCTATGATCCGGCCAATCGGAGGTATTATTTTTCCATTTTCTTTTTGTTAAAAAATATTTTTTTGCCACCTACGTATATTTACGTAGCGATGGATCCTTTCTTCTTTTTAGCCAGTGACTATTTTTTCATCGGGGAGCAACTTCTATTTTTGGAAACGTGCCGCCGGTGCAAGCCGCGCTTAAGCACGGCTCCAGGAAACCAATGTCGGTGCAAACTTCTCTGCCCGTAACCGACCGGATTGGCCAAGGACGATTAAAAAAAGTTAGCATTTCTACAGCAGCGAGCTGTTGCCGTGCAAAAATTGGAAGACGAAAGAGAAAAAAAAGTATTACGGATTTCGTCGTACCTGGAAGAAATATCCGCCTTCGTCCGACAATTCCACGTAGTGAGAACCAATGTTGATTGTATCTGTGACACAATAGAACAGGCTACCATAATTTCGAATAAAATATTTAATCAACCACGAGGTCTTTTTACCTCCGTTTACAAACTCGGTATTTGGTCATTAATCGAAATACTTATAATCATCTATATTTATCTTCGACATTGGTCCAGTTGATTAATGAGTAATTAAAATGTTTTGTTCCGTGTCGATTACCAATATTTTTTTTTTCCTTTTTTTTTTCAAAAATCATTCGCTTCAAAAGTATCCGTCTGGGATACGAATATCCTAGCAATCGTAGGCGACGTGTATCCGTTGCTCGCCAGAAGCCTATGCGAATTAGCCTTCAACCTTTTAAAAATGTCAAGTCTATACGATCAGTTTCGTAATGCGTAGGAAACATTGGCAATTGCCTAAACGGAGACTAATCGAGCACAGCGTGCATTTTGTATTTGGTGAACTTTCGAGCGCGCTTACCGACACCAGGCGTATCTTACATTATTTACCGTAACGTTCACAGAGACGTTAGACGCCCATGTTCGATTTTAAGCTATCTCATTCTTACGCGGCTGTATTCACGCATCGTGATAATTCCAGTTGTAAACTCACGTGTTGGGGTCCATCGTGAAATTATTACCGTAACATCCTTTAGTATTGACGAGATCGACAATTTGTAGGAATAAAATTTTATTGAAAAATATTAAAATCACTTGCTTGCTACCTACTGTTTTTTTAATTAAAAAGACTGTTTTCGGATATTCGATTAAAACAGATTAAACCGACAGTCTTTAAGAGCGGTTTACACAAAAAATGTTTTATGCTGATTTTAATCACGTTTGACTGTACATAATTAAAACGACAAATAACATTGACTTCCATTAGGTCGAGTGAATTTTTTTTTAACAAGGTTTCAAGCAGATTCGCGTATCCTTGAGGTTTAATTAGCAAGCGAGTTTCGGACTATAATCGAATAAATCGATAACGGTGCGGCGTCGCGACGCATCGTAATGATACGACGTCGTGACGAGGCACGAATTAATCCATAAGCCATGAGAGTAAACCCGGAAGATATGCCAATCTCGCGAGTGTCCTTGAATATAAATTTTTACTACGAAAAAAAAAAATAAAAAAAAATTTCATTTTCAAAATTGTCAAATTTTCAAAATGGACACTTTGCGACACTACTGATTTTTTTTTTTGACATTTGCAATTATTTATCAGCCACGTTAAATCGACTGTCGAGTTCCTAGAATAAGGTCAAGATTAATTTGTCTAATGACTTCCTTAAACAAGTCGCTAAACGGTAATTATGTCATTAACGTTTAAATTGCATTATCGCATTTGAAAGGTGATTAAAAAAAAACAAAAGTTTATTCAAAAATCAATTGCTAATCTAGATCGAGGTAATTCGTCCTCCTTGCAATTATTTGTGTATAATTTTTCAGGAAAAAAAAAGTGCATACTCAATACGAAAAATACTCAAACCCATTAAAGGGGCCACGTGAAGTTACGATTTATTCGTTCGGTCGAACATAGCATAACGCATAAGTAACGAGTGACAATGCTGCGATCGGTCGTATGAATGGCCCACGGATTCAGCCACGCATGAACCACTGATTAAATATCTGTATCCGGTACATATTATCCCCACCAATAAGCACGTGACAAATGGACATCACGTTATCGTCAGTGACAGAAGATATACGTAAGCGCCTAATATCGTGTTGTTTCGCTTTACTAATAGACGAAAATCAAACAAAATTTTCCCGTTATTAATGTTTCCTGCCATAAGAATAAATAGCGACAATCGTGAGCATCCGATTTGAATTGAAATCCAAATTTTCAAACGGATACAAAAATAGTCGAGCGATTTACGATATTCTTACCTCATAGTTACAACCTAGCCGAGTCATAATGCACGTTGTTTTCATAAATTTCAAAGTCTTCGCACCTTAATACTTTTCGGACTACGCCGCGTTAATAACGTAACTGAAACGTTGGTTGTGTGTCTAAGCATAAAATTAGTATCTGTGAAATTTTTCATATACACTTATTTCTTATTTTTATTAATTTCAATGCACCCTCCAATTTTTCGAATTAGACAGGTGTATTAAAATTAACGAGCAGTCGTGTATTCTTGTAGTTTACTTTTTTAAGGGTCTTTTTTTATTTCCATACAATTTTCTAGCTTACCAGTTTCCATTCTTCTATACGCTTATACGGAAGTAACGTATGAAATGCACATGCGCTTGCGCATAGAGCGTTGCTCGCTTCTTGTGTGCAATATCGTGATTCTGTATTACCTAATAAACTGGTTGATGTGCCATTTGCAAATAACACTTCGCCACTGAAATTCACCTCACTCAATGATTAGCCAACAAACGTTACAGGGGATTTTCTAATCCTGCCTACGATTCGCCGTATAACAATTTTATATAGCGATTCGCTGATTTTTCAATATGCGAAAAATTATTGCACGTACCGTATTAGTCGAGCAGTCGGATTCAATTTTTGTATACATTTGACATGCATTCGGAACTCATTGGCGCTAGAGGATGTAGTAATAAAAAATTTCTTTTTAATTCGCAATTTTGTATGCAACTAATATTTCTATAGACTGCGAAAAATTATTGCACGTGCCGACTTCTTTCTTCTCGGTTTTATTACGCGTCATGAACATCTGTATAATCAAACAGTCGTTAACATAAATTACGATACGTCAGCTGTGTAACATTTTACACGGTTATTTCAACGAGGAAATATAAATACAAAAATACTTTATCATCTCGGATGAGATTACATTGCTAGTATAAAGTACACAAGATGATATTAATTACTTGAGATATTAACCAATGGTTCATTGATTGATAAGACGTCCATGTTTTCTACGATATCGAAGAGAAAAATTTCCACGTTGCTCGAAGCAAATTTGTCAATTTCGAATTAAATTAATATGTCATTAATACTAGAACGAACGAAACCGCCTCTCCTTGTTGATTGGCTCGAATTAAAAATTGACACGTGGTGCAAATCATTATTTGCCGTTAATTTTCTTTTCTTGTTACCCGTTTATCTCCAGGAAATTGATAACAGGGATGAAACAAAAAAATAAAATTACCAATATCTTCGGGGTCAGAAAATCTGCTTACGTGTAATAACACAAATAAAATCCATGTAAAAAGTGTTATCGTTTCTTCCACACGTGGTACATAGTCCAGTACGTGCGCTGTGAGAATTTTGTGCAAAAATTTTGTTGCAAAATTGCCATAAAAAATTACTAGGATAAAAACCATAGCAAATAAATTTTTACAATACATTCAAATTCACCTGCCTGGAATTATAAATTCTTATAAATATATTAAAAATATAAATAGCCCAAGATACGAACCAGCTATATGTCTCGCTCCAACTTTCCTCTCCAAGTCAATACTTTGTTTTCTATGCTTTTCTCTCACGCGCAACCGGCGTTAATAACCTAGGTTGATCTTCGACTGTTATCGCACACAGACCACATGCTGGCTCGACTGAAGTTAACCGAAGACGAATCGTTGCCCATCAATTATCGACACCCACAGTATAGTAGAATTGACAGAGATTGCGTAGAGAATTAGCAACTATGAAACATATTGATATTGTTGCCCTCGTCGAAATCAATGCAAATTTTACAATACTTATCATATATACATACAATATAGGTAAAAAGCCAAAACCTTAATATTTCGTATAATAAGCTCCAAGAATCATACTAGGCTCAGTATAGGCCTGGTTAGTTTTCTTCGTTGAACAAGCCGGTCGCTGACAAAAGCAACTCGTAAAACCGGCGGCAGGCGTCGCCCTGCGAAATGTAAAACAACGTTAAAAAAGTTAAACCTGTTTTGCACGCCCGATCGTTTGCCCTTCGGAAAGTAAAGGTAAAGGTAGGTGAAGAGGCTGGAGGGTACGTAAAAATCCAAGGAAATAGAGAAGTCCTAGGTTATTTTTAAAACAGGGCCCACCCTTTCGCATACGCCCAAGTTCTGCGAGTGTTTAAACTGTATATATATATATATACACACACATGTCTTATTCTTGTTTTACTCGGACCTTTCCTCGTGCAACGAACGGAATGGCCAACCTGGTAACACGAGGAGCATCTTCGTGGAATATTTAGAGTAAATTCTGTGTCAATGAATTATTTCACCAATTTTACTATTCGCTGAGATCTATCGGTATAAATTGATTGTCTCAATACAAATTGATCATTGAACGGCATAACGTTGCTTGTCCCCAGCCACTTACGTAAGCTTATTCGTATGAGCTCGGTGAACCGATAAGTTTGAATGCTCGAGGGAATTTTTCATCGCGTATACTTTCAATGTGAGAGAACCATATTCGGTCATATGCTTGAAATTTGGATTGATATAGCAATTATCAATATCCAAAATCACTACCAGACGATATATCATCGTGTCGCCGACACGATAATAAATAATTAACAGCCGATCATCCTTCTCTGCTCGTCTTCGACATTTGTTCAATCGTACTTAAGATAATATATATATATATATATATTTGATCTCTATTAAATCCTTGTCAGAATCACGTGATTAGTGCCATTTATTTTCATATGTCTATGCATACTTGTACGTGTTTGGTCATTGCGTCAGGATTACGTAGACTGATAATTATATTAATAAAACTTTACTGTTTTAGTTTTTGTTGTATGATTTCATACGTAATATTATATAATTTAAATCACACGTCGCGCGTGACATTTATTATTAATATCAATGCAATATGTAATCCGTCATTGAGCGGATTAAATAAATCTTGCAATATTCATTATTAATAATTTTGTATAAGTCAGCAAGGACGTCGTACATGTCGATCCGCTGTAATATTTGTAATACTTTGTGATAAGATACGAAAATAGTCTAACGATGATCAGACATGCGAACTAATAGATTGCATAGGAATGCAATTAACATCTTCATTGTCGTATACTAAGAACGAGTCTTTAGTATGGAAATATTGTAGTATTTAACCAAACCTAACCTTGGGACAAAATTATCTCATAGAAATATTAATAGAAAAAGAAATTTGTATGAATTGTCCAAATATTTGTAAGATAAACGAAATAGTTATTTTTTATTTAAAAAAAATATTGACTCGACGATTCGCTAGATAATTCATTCCAAAAATACCTGTCCAATCACTCGTTTGATTTTACATGGAATATATTTTTCAAATATAGTTCGACATTCTCTCGCCACTTCTCGACGAACCCAATAATTGCCTAAGGTCATAAATTCCATATAACGCATACGTTTCGGTCATGAAATTTTTTCTATCGTTCACTACGGCAAACATTCACTCGAAAAACAAATTTCTCATTAAGCCACGCGCGGCTCATTTTGACACGTGTAAACTGACAATCAATATCCCAGACAACACGTGTACCCAAAAGTTATCTTCAACGTCTAAAAGCCAATCTCCGTCTCTTTCGTGCATTAAGTATCGTGATTACCGTATCGACTGTACGTGTGATCTGATTGAAAAAATTTTTTAAAAATTTCGAATTTATCAAATATACATAAACAAAAAGAAATGGCTTATCACCACTTATCATACCTGTTTCCCTAATCTCGATCATAATTATTTCATCGGTACTCACGGTTGCTTGGTATAAAAATTTTTTGCAAAAAATAATAGAATAGAACGAAGCAACAAACACCAACTATATATTGCATTAAGATAACACCGAGTGTTAATCTTCTTCATAATTTATCTACTGCCGTATGTTTTACTAACATGTCAATTTTTTTTTATTTCGATTTTTTTACTTGTACCCAAGTATTCGTTAGTTTATCGAATAGTCTTAATTTAGTAAAAGAAACGAGTTGGAATGCTTAGCCGTGTGTGGAAGGAGAACGTTTAGTTGTGTCTGGAATTATTTAATGCAATAAATCATTACGACAGAGAAGAACAACACCCTTATGCATACACGTATGGCATATATATATATATATAATTTATTAAATCCAACCTGAAACCTACGTTAATTTCTGATAAGAGTGACGCATGCAATAACGGGGACTTGCGACAAATACTGTACTCGACTGTACAAACTTGTACAAGGCAGTGTATTATTCCAGTGGTATCACTTGGACTCTGCCACGCCCGACGAAGGAGAAGCAAAACGTATTGAAAAGTTTTCGTCCGAGTATACGGCGGCATCCACATCCTGCAATTGAATTTTTACACAGCAGAGAGAGACTGGTTTAAAGCTCGTTATCGCGTAACCATACTCGCCTATCTCTATATACGTATTAGTTATACGTATACACGTAATCTGTACTTACCTGCATATATGGCGTATGGCCCACGCAGAAATAATTTAACATGGCGATAGATGAAAAGGTTATACTCGTAAAAGGAACCAAAGACAACCTAACCTATGAAGAACCATGATTGTCCTGCTTGACATTATTGAGATACATTATTGCCTTGGTAAATCTTCACGCGTCTCTTTGAATGCCGCGACCAAACCGGTTAAACGATCGTTTCGACGTCCATAGCCCAGACCTTTTACAGAAAGCAACTGGCTCTGGGTGTAACGATATTTGCCTTTATTTTGCTTTTTTTTTATTAATTTTTATCTCTCACACCTCGCACAAGCATTTACCAGGACAGTCGGTAAATCGAAACTGTTTTACCATTCGAGGCAAAGTGTCCTTTCTTGAGCATTGCTTATTTATTTTTTATCTATGTTAGCAACTCTTGTATTTACTCAGTTGCACCTTCCAAGTGCAGGACAATAAACTGTCTGATATATAGATATACGGATACATAGGTTGTATATATATATATAACGTTAAGATCCGATAAGAGCAATTCACACATCGCCATCACTGCAACGATACTCGCAGTGCATTTATATGATTCCATGCAGTCCGTGACGTCATACGTTAAAAAATTGTTATTTTCTCACTCGTCAATGCATAAGAAAATTTATTAAATTATTACTTTTATGAATTTGACATTTGCACGATATATATTTTCTATTGGGACATTTCACTTTCGGACAAATAATTTTGTTATGCGCGTGGCTTGACAATCGGTGTAATGTAACTTACGTAAGTCGGGTGAAATTTTCGTAACTGTGGACGCTACTTTAAAATGGTAATTTTTTGTACGTTGCATTTTAAATGACATTCACACGGTTGACCGTAACTTCTGAGCTACTAGGTTAATTTGAAATGTGCCACGTTGCGCGATTCCAAATAAAATATATGTATGTATTCAAGTTTATTCAACTCTCTTTAGAAGTGAAACATATTTTGTGCGTCATCTTACCTACCTCTTACGTTGCGTAATAATTATGAGATTCGAAAATGAAGCATCCCTCGTACACAGCAGCCAAGACGATAGAAAGTCTCGTGCGAAGATTCAGACGAGTCTCTCAAGGACTCGTGTGATTTCTCGATCGAATCTATCATATCGTGTCACGTATATATATATATATATATATATATATATATATATACACACACGATTCTTTTAAATCAATAACGTAAGACTCTATGTTGAAAGGAAGCATCGGAAAGCACATCGTATCGACTGTTAAAAAATAGCCTCGAAATGTCAGCGCCATCTTTTTTTTATGTATATTTAATACTTCGTAGCTGTAAAGTTTGTCATAATTTGTGGTTATGATTAACCCGATAATCCTAGTCTCCGTTAAAAATGATGAATTGAATGAAAAATTATAATTCTTGATGGAATTACGTAATCCTGGTTACCATCACGATCAGAGGTGTCATGAATACGTTAATGTAAAAAAGACAGCACAAGATTATTGTTCTGAGAGAAATTAAAAATTGTCCAATATTTTATGTGAAATTAGCATTACTGTATCCTCGACATTTATTCGTATAGTACGCAGTGTATAGTAGGTAGGACTGAACGTCACTTAAAGTGACAGATGGGAACACGTGTTTCGTGCTAGGTACTCGCCTAGCAATATTTCCCAATTTCCAATGCTCTTTTATTAAAAGTAATGCATGGCTTTCCTATTTTTTCCATATGTCACTTTTCGCTATTTTACTTGTGGACCGAGTAGTCATATGTTTATAATGCGAATGCCAATGTTGCGAATGTGTTTACCAGAGAGAATCACAGGCTGGAGAATATGTATACTTTTGCACAGTGTATTAGATGTTTGGAGAACAGTGACCGTTCTTAAAATACACGCAGTAGGTTATATTTGTGCATGTTGAACAGTTAGGTCATGTTTCGTTTTGAGGGTAACTTTTATCTAGATAAAGAATTTGCTCGTGCAGAGTTCACGAAGGCGTGACAGGATCTCGCGTAAAATAATTAGTTTCATTTTTCTTCCTTTTCTCTCCACGATGTTTCGTCTCTCTCGGTTGTACGTATAATCGTATATGATTTCTTCGTCCTACACCAAGATAATATCCGGATAATAATTCCACTATCCACGTTTCAGTTGTCAATATAGTCCATACGGATTTAACAGGTTGTTTGTGTCGTTCCCTGATTCTGGATATCTTATCGGGCGATGATAAACGAGCAAATAACCAAGAGGCCTTGTTTACTGACTTGAAAAAGGAAGACGCGTCCTCTCACGTGACGATACTAGAGACGCGGTCAAATCGATGCTCTTTTGTGCATGTAAATCGAAGACTTAACCTGTATCTACTGGAATACAATTTTTGTCTTACCAATTTTCTAGGCACTAACCAGGAATCTGTATTCCACTTCCTTCTAATAGCTCGTTTGAATTTTATCGTCCCATTAAATCCCGTCGGATGAGAAAAACTAGCTGCTAGCTCGACGTCGGGTTCGTGATGAGAGGAGGGAGGTGGAAGATTTCTTGACGTAAGCTAGAGGGCACTATTAATCCGACATAGATTCCTTTATGCATTATTAAACTCGACGTCCAAGATAACTCAGTGCACGACAAACGCCTTTCCTTATCCTACCAACCTTTGAAGAGCACTAAAAGCACGGGAAGTCAAGTTTTTACCACTTGTTGCTACTGTTCGATCCGCCATGAAACTTCTGTTCGGCTTCGGCTCGACTCGTCTCTACTCGGCTGACGTTCGGCTCCTAGCAGAAAATTTTCCCGGCGTTCCGATTGCCGTCACACTCCTGGGACAAACAGTTGCGCCAATTGACTGATGCATATTTGTACACTTCTTTCTATTTTTCTCACGCTTCCTTTCTCTTGGGTGGGATCATTAACTGGGACACTTGAAAAATCTTTTATATCTGCTGATGTGAAACGTGAGATTTTCCTTTAGAAGCGAACACGCGGCGCTGCGAAAACTTTTGCGTGCAGCGCCTCTAGCGGGAATTTATCCAAGTAACGTTCAAACTTGTTTATTTAACCGTTTTCTCGATTTCGTTCTTGTTCGCGATAGTGAATATTTTAATTCTTATATTTATGCATTTTTTTTCAATCTTTTGTTTCTCGTTCTGAAACAGTCGTATAATTGTGTATAATATACTGATATTCTCTTATCTCGTCGTTCCATTACTCATCGCAATTCGTACTCACGCATTCACGCGTAGTTTCTATCTGAACCTGTCATTACCTACAGACACATTCGCACATTTATTTATATATGTATCCACGCATGGAAAGTCTTTATATCGACTTATTTTACACTCTTGTCTTGAACGACCGCTTTTTCTGTCTCAGAGAATCCTAAGGCGTATGTGACCTAATTAGTCGACATGGCTATTGCCCGTCTTGTTAAAACGCAATGCCCGCAAATTCGTGCCAGCTCGTCAGTCCTTCGTACCGTCAGACAGAATTATGTAATCGAAGAATCAGAATAGTAAAAAAAATGATTATTCGAATTTCTCAAAATCGCACGAATTTTACCATATATATTACATACACATAACATTACAAAAATATATTTTATTCCTACAACAATCAATGCGTTCCTTGCCATAAAATAATAATATATTATTCCTTCGTTCCAATCGCTGCATATCAATCAACTTAAAGATTCTTATAATAACAATTCACACGAGTCTCACAAAATCTCTCGTAACAGTCGGCCAATCGTCCAGCGTTACTCAGCTTTCGTCTCGTATGTTTATTCGTTTAAAGGTCGTGGCCGCATGCCAACGAGCATCGCGTTTACTAGGAAACAAATTCCATTGCATTTCACGACAACAGTATCACTCGAGAAGAAAGTTGACGACAATAGGAAATAAAAATTTTACAAGGAGAATTACAAATTTTAACATTGCTTCTTTTTTTTTTATTTTCATTCATATATCCTTCTTATCGCCATATCAAACATAACATTGCGCGAGACGATTTCGAGACCAAGGTAGATCGTGATACCCTGGATGGAATAGCTGCCAAGTTACGTCGAAACTCGCATAATTTTTGCACACTGTAGATACAAGGGGGTCAAGTCCGACAGATTGCATTTGTAAAGTTTTGTAATTATGACGAATGTGTAGAATGCTTAACTGCCAATTATATTGAGTGCGTATCTTACATGATATTCCGAGGCATAGACGAGGCAGCAGTTAAATCGCTGAGAGATGATAAGTTTATAAATTTTTTCACTCGACTTATCATACAGCAAAAAAATATTATTTTCAGATATAATTTTGCAAAAAAAATACAATACCATATGCACACGAATACTCGATGCTTTCTGTGATTTAATATCTAATGGGTTTTTCCACTCGTAAATATACATAGCCGTGGACGGCTAATGGGAAAAACCCGTGACATGGTAAACCTTGTATGCACAATGGGATAAAATGTATAGGACGGATATATTCGATAGTTCATGAAATTTATATCCCGTGCTCGTAAGGGCAATAAAATTACATTATAAACAAATATTATTAACTTACACGAATTTTTATGAATTTCTCAAGCTCAGAAATTATTTGACGTGTCTAAGAATTTCAGGAACTTTTATATTTGTTGTAACCACGTCACAACATTTTTACCAAATTTATTACATCCTACGATCTTGGTTTGTGCATTAACACGTGACTTAGTCACCACTCGCAATATTACGGATTGACCGTACTCGCTGTAATGGACGATTGCACAATGAGATTCGTACGATGTAAACTTTGCGAAAATTAGGAATACACGGCGTTGTATGCTGTAAGATTAGTAGCTCCTGAGTCAGTTGAGTTTCTTGAACTCGAAAATATTTATCTTGTCATCGTAATTCATTCGTCGTCGCCACTTGAAGATTGTCGTATTTACGTGCAATTTGGGCAACTGTTGAATTAATAATAATGAGGTTATGTGTCGCCAGTCAATATTATCTTACCAAAAGTACAAACGAAGCGAGGTCCCACGTGTGACTGGAAATACAATTTTCAGTGTACAACCTGAGCAGCCTTGCCTGTCATGAGATCGAGAAATAAGTGTAGCTAAAGTTTTCGCCTATTTGCAGTCATCCATTAACAAATTTGTAGCCGCACATGAGCCACGCTACAGTCGCACTTCGGCCAGACTTATCTCTGTATCCAGAGTGAATAACAGCGCCTTGTCGCTGGCAAGTTAACACGGGATACTCAGTATGTACATACAACACTCAAAAAATGTATAACTGAAAAACATGTGTCGCCCAAATTTCACCCCAAAAATATTACTGTACAATCCGTATGCACGAATTTCGAAACACTGTGTATACGTAAATACTAACTACCAGTCATAACGTAGTTTGTCACGGACGACACGTGGGACGAGCTTAGTGCCCGTTGCTAGGCAACCGTATGACCTACATATCTCTCTCCTCTCTCTTTCTCACAGTCTCCGTAATACATTTCACATTCTCTACCAATTCTTCACCCCATCTCACTTTACGTTAGCCGATCAGGATGAGCTTTCGCGTGCGCGAACAACGGCCGCCGAGTACGTCGCGACGGCGCTGTACGTAAACAGTGACGCAAGAGGTCGACGGCATCGCCCCCATCGCGACGAAGCGACGCGATTCCTGATTGCCGTCCGACACCGTTATTAGACGCGTCAAACACTTCAATTATATAATAAAGGCTTATTCAGACGTCGGCGACACGTTCGAAGCTTCCTAGGAGCTACGAAGACGCCCAGTAGCTATATACATATATACCATTAGGACTGAGAATGAAGAAATCCCTATTACGTTTAACACGTCGCAAGTCTAGTTCAACGAATAGCAGTGTTTCGTTAGACAGGATAAAGGCTGCTGCTATCCTGCCTATTGGCTAGTTCAGCCTGGTATGCGGTTAGGGAAATAAAAAGAGGTGGAAAAAAATATCCTTTTTACGAACGACTTTCGTCCTGTCTGGGGGTCCTGATAGCGACTTAATGTACCAGTAGCGACCTGCCACTCTTTCCTTATAAATTATGGCACGCCGGTCGCTCTCCACGTTACAGCTGTATTTAGCTGAGTAACGTCTGATATTCTTAGTTTCTTATGGCGATATGAATGCTCGTCGCATTCTCATATATTTGACCAATAGTTTGATCATCTACGGGCAAACTCAACCGCCTGGCTAATTACTATAATCGATACTGTATGTAATACGATTACGGGGATGTGACGCGGTTCCTCGTTCGCACGACTCGTTAAGCAATAGAAATCATCTTCGAATTAAATTCTCTCGAACGTGGGCGTTGATCACCTTTCGACTGGAATGCCTCGTTAAATCGGCGAATTCACTTATTCGATGTCGTCGCACGTGGTGTATTTTTTATGACTGGTTATATTTCTTCGAAGGAATAAATTTTTTATTTATTTTTATATTTTATTCTGGCAACTATGGATTATGGTTTCTCGACGATGATTATACGAGTTGAATTGAAATATATTAAATCGTCATTACGGTGTTGACGAGCTTGCGTGACTTCTTTCTCGTTACCTTTACTTTGAAGTGTCCCGAAATGGGTTGCATGAGTGATAATTGAAGATTGATTAAGAAAAACAATTTAATTAAAAAAATACTTCGCCGAGTCACTTCGTAAAATCCTTTGGTTACGTTGGGCCCGTGTAGTCGTGTTTTAAACTTATAACGAGTTACGGAACTTGGTGAATTAAATAAGCCACTGGCTTGGGTATACAGTCCTGAGGGATACGGAAAATGGTCGATCGACCGGGACACCGCAACGCGGTAAGGCAGTCACTGCCGGCTCGATCGAGACTTGTTGAATTATTCAATGAAAAATTCACAAGGTTCTGAAGCCGTCGCGACGCAGTCAAGACGGTTGTGAAATAATCGTAGGGAACTATTAGGCGGTAGATAGGCGAGTTTAAGAAATTTTCAATTTCCCTGCCTTCAAGCCTTTATTCACGAATGTCAATTTTCCATAGGGCAAAGAAAGCTTGAGGTATTTTCCAAATTATTGATTACACGTTCCCGCTAATCGCTCTTTAATTTACTTTCAAGTAAGCTCGTGGTAGCGCCGGATCGTCGATGAAATTCGTAGAGAAGTACGTGAAGATTAATATGGCATAATTGAAGGAATCTTCTGAGACATGAAATTTTGTAAGTTTTTATAAAAGAAACGTAAAAAAAAAAAAAAAATATTGAAAAATTCTACCAAAAGTGAACGTGCACATGTAACTTATACTGCATCTGTTATCAATGGATGACAAATCAGCATTATCACAATTAAAAATCGATTCCCCTTCGTTCCATAAAAGTCATTTACGTCGGGACGCGCTAGAATGAACGATGACCCAATTGTTGATTGCCGATAATCCATTTCCGCTCAAGTATTACGCAAAGCTGCAACATTGCCGACAGCTCAGTAAATCTTGTTCGATTACCAGGCATGCTATACTTTGCTATACCGCACCATACCATACCTTATACCCGCCATATGCCCACCATGGTAAACCAAAGCCACCTAATGCCAACGAACTACTCGCACCGTGCATATATTCTATATGCACGGGTCTTGCAGCTTGCATAATAGCACATAGGAATGGTGCAGTATAACATAAATGCATATAGAGGCTAAACTATTAAGGGAGTGAATATAGCTGTTACCCTACGATAACGATAATTGATCAGCGCCATCTCTGTTTATCGACGTGCAAAGTCGATCGACTTCCAGAACAGTCAACATATAGCGACCGCCTGCGAGTTAAGGATTCAGAGGATAACAATAACTAAATAGGCTATTGCAAAACTATGAGATATTACTAGTAGCTGTACTCACTAATTATTTAAGAGATATTATTGATCCGTGACCAACTAAGCAGGGCCACCGGGCACTGGACTTAACACGGTTCAAAACAATTCGATTCGCTTGATAATCTTATGCGATTTTTCACGACATTATATTATCGGTACGAATATGATGTCTATAATTAATCATCGTACTAATGTGATTTAATAAAATATAATTTTTGGGAATAATTTCGTTAATTATTTTATTATCAAATATATGCATTTTTTAAATTTATTATCACTCTGAGTGATTCGCTTATACGTACCGAATACATTGACAAATGGATCAATGCGAAAACGCATCTACCCAACGTGTCTATAACGTGTCAATCGTCAGTACCACGTACGTTACTTCGAAAAGCATAAACTCCTTGTACGACTAACATATAAAGCCATGCTTATAATTAGAGCGATAGTCGCAACCTTGAACCGCGCCCTTGACCTTAACGTAAAATTGCGCAATCTTCTCACCACGTATTTTATCCTATAAGCATTCTCAATTCGAGGCCCATAAGCGGCTGACTGAACAATGCGTATCTCTGTAACGTCAAGTATTACTGAAAAGGCGGAACGACGGATAGCAGTTTAGTATTGTTGTTAATGTCGGAAAAAGTGCTAAGGCACCATGCTGTTTCTCCTAACTCATTCTTTTTACCCTGCAAATACATACTCGCTGTAATTACAATCAATTCTTACGGAATGACAAGGTAGGATTACGCTGATTTACGATTGCCTAGACTCGCAATACGTTTAATTGTACGTTTTTAGCCTTACTTACAGTTCGGCGACAACACCGGATATCGGACTATCGTGACGTATTTTGTACACGATTTTATAATTTATTATGACTTATTATTCAACGATTGGTGCGTGCTGTTTCTCATATCGTAATCTAAGATGCAGTCTGTAATTAACGTGACTATGTCGGACTAATCGGACTGCATTGAACAATGTTGTCGGTAGTATTTATCGCGATCACAGATAGGTACGACAATTTTCGATTATACGATAACCTGTTGCCAAGCAGAGTGACGCTGATAATTTGCCACGTGGAATTGACGATTTTGAAAAAAAATAACATGAAATATCGACATATCAGTCAACATAATTGTAACTTTGCTTTACCTTGAAAATACAACTGTACGATCGTACGAGTATGAGAATTTTACTTATATACAAAATTAACGTGTCGAACGAAATAGATTAATTATCATTCTCGACATCAGTATTTTTATAAATTATTACGTCATGGCTACAAATATCATTCTAGTGAATGACATTTTACTCAAGAACATTTTTTTCCACACATAATGTGGGTTAGCATCCGTACAGTAACTGTATAGTATACAACCACAAATTGCTACACATTGGACCAAACGTCGACCCGGTTCGATTTCCCTATCTTGGGATGTGATATTGTGCAACCATAGTATTTATTAGATAACAGCAACATATTATGGTTAATATATAAATATTTTTGTATGTATAATACGTAGTGCTGTTTGTATACGAAATAGATAATTTTTTACTACTTAGCATCTTTACACCAATAGAATGAACTTGTCTCGGGGTATAATTAAAGTAAAATGAGAATTTCGTTCGCGTAGGAAGGAATGTAGATCAGTTGCCTTCTTGCGTCTATGCTCTGCGTCTTTCAGCAACGAGTTTGCTGTTATATCGATTTAGCGTTGAGCACGTCGGAATTTTTTGTCGAGATTAATCCATGGCCTCTGAACGCATGCGCTATCATGAAAAGCAACAAGCCAGGCGTTCATTCACAGAATATCAGACTCGTGACGTCACTCTGTTATCAAAGTTTATCCCCACCCAGATCTATGCTTCATTTAGCTCTGCCAACTACGTCTGGTTTCTACATCTCGCTTTAGTATCCCAGTGAAAGTATAATTTACCTTTGTCAATAAAAATTGAATAGACAATTTCAAAGGCATCTTTCACTTAGCTCGTGTAAAATGTAATTTGTTAAAATACAAATTTTTCTTATCTTTCAATCTCGATTTTTAGGGATTCACGTTGTTTTAGAGAAAATCGATGTAAATTCGGTTCCGAGTATTGAAATTGATATATGATAAAAATCGATGAATTATTTCAGTTTATATAAATCTTGCTAGTAAAAGTGACTGCAATTTTTAATATTTTCAAGCCGATCGATATTGCTGAATATTTCAAGTCGATCGCACGAGTTGTCTATTATAATTCATCGATTCAATGATCGTCGTTGGGCTTTGACGTGGAACCAATCGAAATCGTCCTAATTCGTATAAACACGTGTGACTCACGTGAAGCGGGCGAACGATCTCGAATAGGTATTATCGCGTATGAGAGATGCGCCGGCAAGAAAATTTTTGGTGAGATGCCGAGAAAAATTTGGATGCGTCTCAAACTCGCCATGTGACGTGGCGCGGATAGAAATAGTAACTCGGTTATATACACGGGAGACGCGCGAGTGTGTTGTGCCTTTATTCGACAGTAAGAAAATGCGAAACCGCTTGGTCATACGAAACGGACCGTTAATGGACAGGACTGATAACCGCGATAGTATTAATAATGAATAATTTTATAATTTTTTTTGATCTTATTTTTTTATCAATTTTACCGCAACATCATACCGAAGTATCAGCATTAAGGATAGGCAATCTTCATTATAAAAATATTTTTAAAAAATTCTAACTATAGACTCGTTAGCTTTGTTCGGGCTAAAAATAAATGTAGTTTATATTTTCGAAATTTTCATAAAACAAAATTTCTATATTTATTTCATCCGGTTCTCAAATAAGTAATACGTACTTTTATTTAATCCATTTCTTTTTCTTCCTGCTTGGCTTTCCTTTCAGAAACGTCCTTGGTCGCTGACGGCCGTAAAGATTCTTATTCTTATTATTCATTCGTTATTCGTATTTCTCGACGCTTTACTTCACCGCATACCTAATACTTACTCCTACCCATTTATACAGTAAAAATAGCTTTCTTAAGATCCATCAATAAAGCTTTTAATTGTCTTCAACGAAATTAATTTGAACAACAAATCTCATTAACCACAATGGTAATAACCATACGAAGTGACTGTACTTGTACCATCACTCGATTATCGGCATGTCGTAGCACGAAGGAATTTTGTGAAAATTTTATAATCACCAAGTACCGGTTACAGCAATCAGCACTGACAATGTTATTATGTTTCATGTTACTTCGACGTCTATGAATTTCATAATTATTTAAATTTGAGTCACGGAATTTTCCCATTTGATATAACGCATTTTTATCGTTCCTCCTGCACGTAGATAAATTCCCATTCATAAATAAATTTTCTCCATGAACATCGAACAATGTCCTCGGGTCTTTCGTAATCATAGACATTCTTTCATAAACTTGACTAATGCAGTATTGATATACGCCATACTAAAGTAATTCACAGTGACGCGTGGTCCTTCGCTCGACAAATATTTCTTTCCTTCTTCGACACCCGAAAATCGACAATCAGTCTCGCCCACGTTGATTAACCATGATACTAGTAACTTATTGTCTACTGTTTTTTGGTACAAACATTTTTTTGACTTTTCTAAAAAACCGCTACCTGGGGTGGTACGAGCCAAGGATATGGATGTGAAATACAAAGCCGACGGAAAATATCTGTTTTACCGGTAACGTCTATATGCTGTTGGTTTTGTAACATTACTTTGAGGACTCGCTGACGACTTCGGAGAGAAATGTCATGAGAATTTCTATGATATAAAATTCCGTCGTAACTTTAAAATACAAAGGTCGGTCAGTGAAGGAAAACGTATTATAATAATTTTTGTGACTAGTTTCAATAAAAATTACGATTAATTTATATTCTTAAAAAAAAGAGTCTCGGAAACACATATGATGGATACTAGAAATGTAATTTCAACTTTTTATCACGTATAGATACATACGTGAAGGCTAATATGAAATGAAGATATTTTCTTTGGGTACAATGCAAGCCTTTCAAAACGGATGTAGTAGTTAGAAATTTTTCAATTCAATGTTCATTCGGTGTGCATGATAATCATTGGAGGAATATAAAACTGCAGGTCGAGCGAAGCGATTAGAATACAATTTTGCATAAGAGGGTTGATTTCTAAAGCAATGACATTTAGGGCTATGATATCACACAGGACAAGTGGTATGATGCAATATGTCAATAGTGAGGATTTTTTGATTATATTTTTTCTCGTATCCATTCGCTTCCTCTCCCATCTATTATCTCTTATCTCTGACAGATTCGAATATAACTATTTATAATATAAGCCAAACCGTGTCATTTAACAGATTTTATAGAAACCTGTCACACTTGTGAACATCTCAAGATATACGAAACAAGTGTGTAGAAAAAGAAAGAAAAATATCAAATTTTGACATACACAAGAAAAGTAACGAAAATAGAAGATGGCAGATAGCCAAAAAAAGTGTTCGAAGGAGGAAATAAAAAGAATCCAACGAATGGAAGGCAAGCGTTGAAAACAGTCATTCGGAAAATATGACTGAGGCTAGGGAGGACATAGGGGAAGTAAGAGATAGAAGCTAGAAGGGACTGAAAAAGAAAATGGAAAAAAGTTCTACCCATATTTTACACGTTCACTCTGTACAGCGAACTGTTGACTAACTAAACTAACTCGTTAGCGTATGTTAGCACTGCTCGCTATGCTTGGTCTAACCGGTCAAGAACGGCTATCCGGCTACGAAGGTCAGCCTATACCAATCGTAACATACAATGCTCTTATTTTTCACGATGGCAAAGAACGCGACGACACTAAGATCGCTGTGCTCCGCGAAGCGAGAAATGATGTGGTATATATGTTTATTTGACTGTTACAATCGCGTATAAAATCCGCAACTATGAAATCTCCAGAATTTCACGGTACCAATTACCGTGTTCAGCGAACCCGAAGAGTCAGTGTCTTCTAAAAGGCAAGCTGGAGAATACAGGTAAAAACAATGACAAAGTTGACTCGAAGTATTTTTAAATAATTTTCATGTCGTGTATTTCAATTCTACATTTTAGGTTAAACCCAGGGCTCGAGTCTGGAGGAATAAATTATACCAACGAAATATCATAAAGTAATAACGTAACATACAAAAGTCGAACACATCACGTTTATACGTGAGGTTCGAAAATTAATTTTCTCTGCAGCACCCAGTGCATAAGACGGCTGGGTTCTTTTTTCACGGGATATTTGTTTGCTTGAATATTTTTATCCAGTTAACAATTATCGTAAGTGTGTGCAACGTTGAATCGATAGAGCCACTTGGAAGGATAGTGGATGCCGATATATTATCGGTCGTAGAATATGTAACCCCGTTTAAAAAACACGGGTCGTACTGATTCGATACTGTATCGACCGAGAAGAAATTGGCTACGACTTTGCACGTGATCGTCGTTATGTCAGTGTTAAAATTTGTACACATTTATTACCGATTAACGAAACAGCCCTTACCGCCCTCTGTATACGCAAGCAGTTTCTTAGCGTCGTAGATGCACAAAGACTATTAGTCGTATTGCGACTTTGTTTTGCTGTCTCGATTACGTCACACTCGAAATTGCTATCGATTGTAACACGGTTGCTATCGACCGGCTGAGATCTTTGATTCAAATGCGAAATATCAATTGCAAGGCTGCTGCGATCGTGGTCGATACAGATATAGAACATAAGGAATACGTGGCTAAGTTCACACGTACAGATTGCATTTGGCTCTGGTAACTTTCGAGATCGTCGTCACCCGATGAAATCTCTTGGAACGCGATTGACGACGGTACCGAAAGTTTTAATCAGCGTAAAAGCTTCTTACCTCGTGGAAATAATATTTTGGACAATACTTTATGCCTGGTAGGAAAATGTGGGATAATTTATTTTTTTATTACGGTGAGTGCTGGGAGGTGGGTTAGAAAATATATTTCTCATTTAATCGATATCGAAGAACGATCGTTTAACGTTATCAAAAATTTTTTTGTCTCGTTTCGATAAATTATTTTTGCTTTGTTTTTTAATAAGGAACTTTTTTTATGCTTTTGCTTAAACGATGTCACGCTGCCAAATGGTATGTCGATTTTTATATAGAGGATATAGGGGAGTCATGATTTTTTTTTATTAAATTAAATTTTTTTGTTTTTCATGTGTTCGCCGAATTTTGGAATCGTACCGAAAAACAATAGGTAACTAATCTATCTGCTTATGGATCATCGTTATGTGCTTAGATAAAACGTCTAATTTGATAATAAGTGACTGGGAATTTTTCGATAGGTAATAACATTGTGATTGGCGGGAATTCCAAAATATAATAAAATTTGTGTCCTACATTTTCTTGCCGCTTATTCGTTTTACGTTAATTCCTGACAAAATCTATCTCAGGCAAATAAGCGTTTAGTATGTGCAATTACATATATCTTACACACTTTACACTCTACGCCTATGTTCGATTCTATACTATCTGTATAGAAACCTCGTAAACAGACGAAACCTCGTAGACGCCTGATAACAATACCAGCAAGTGCGACAACTTCGTGATATTAAAAATTTTAAAATAATTAAGAAGATTCGTAGCAATGCTCATGATCAGCCAAGAGCTATAACTATATTTATAAATTCTACTGGATGATAGTATAAAACCAAGCTGTTGTTTTATCAGTATATTCAATATCCCCGCGAAAAAGTCATAGAGGTGGAATATAGTAAATATATATATATTTAACCGATTGCCATTTTTTTTTCTCAAAAATATCTGCAACTTTTTTTTTTATTGCGCAAAACTAGTCCTCCGATGCCAATAATATTTAAAATGCGAATATTGAGTGTGAACAAACGAATGATGATCAGAAAAAAAATTGAAAAAAAAAATAATATTCATTCACTATTAATTTATGCAATAATCGAGAATCTTACGAGAATAAAACTTTCGGCACCTCCCACTCGACTCTTGAGAAACGTCTAGTGAAATATTCAGAATAAAAAGTAACAGCCGAGATCGTACGATCGATTTGCCATGTGCCCCAGATGACTTTCATTTCTAATATTTACATAAAGGCGATCGCCGTCATAGAATTATTCAATCCCATAACATACGCAATAGAAAAAGTATATCACATCTTCCTTATCTGTGTCAAGATAAGGCACCTATTCGCCTTTAAATATCAATAGAAATTCTCGTGACGCAATAATCAGATTGTTATCTCAATGCACGAGGAATTTCACTCAAATATTCCATACTGTCCTTGCACCCAAGAGATGTCGCTCGCGGAAGTCTTTACTCTAACGGGAAACTGTATAAGATTTCGTAATTCTATCACCTGGTGGTACCAATTATTTTAATGGCGCGTATCGCCACGATAACGTGACGCTTAATAAAAGAGCGCAGTTATAGATTTGTACAAAAAGGTATATATGTACATATATACCCTGTCAAAAAATGTATATTTTTAATATATATATATATATATATATATATCATGTGTGACGCGTCGCGAAATTATCGAAAGCGTTTGAAACCATTTGAAATATCGCGCCATCTTTCGGGAGCGTGACGTACGTGATATACGCAAGAGATATAATCCATATATCATTAAGACTGGGGGACGAGTGAACCGTTTGGCTATATGACTGCACCCGAATGCAGTTGCATCCTAGACTAAATACGTTGCACTAACGCGCAGCAGAGATTCGAACCGTTTCGCAACGTTGCGCAACGTCCGAGTCTATCGCGCATGCGCATCTTACGAACCAGTGAATAGTTCGACTGGCTAGAATCCCAAGTTGACTCGCGCTGCTAACGGACTCTTTTATTTCTCCTAACGAAGAATAACGTGAACTCTGTATGCAGGAATATGCAATATTAATGTAATACGTATTACACGTTACAAAATGTGTTAATGCGCAGTTTGGGGTAATGAAAAATGACTTTTCTCCTTTTTTTAAATCGCCTCGCTTTATCTCTACTCTTCGCGGTGGCCACCGAGTGTGCAAAAACTGTGCGAAGGGAGGTTCCAGTTCAATTAAGTCTTTAATGACTTCCTTTTGGTTATCAGCTACTCCTTTATCGGGCAGATAACTTTGCTGAAAGTCTCAAGGTCGCTGGTGAAAGAAATCTCTCGAAGCGTAGTTTCACTGTGACATGCGACAAATTCAAACAAGTCAATCATAATCAGTAATCAATATAGAAGTGTTCACTGTTCGTGATTGTCGCTACGATTTTTATTCACAAAAAGATTGTAAACAATTTTTTCATTGAAATCTAATCTAAAACTTCAAACAATATAGCTTCGACTGGGAGTTACTTTTACTTTATAGTTTCACGTGTGTCGACATACTCGTCGATCTCTGCTTAGCTTTGCTGGAAAGAACTTTGTACGACATTCTCGTTGACTCTGAGTGAAGTCGAATGGGAAAAGTTTTGTACGGATCGATACGTAGGGAGTTGACTGTGTGATCTACTATGAATAGTATGCACCATTAATAACTCTCGTCGGGAAAGGAAATGAAAAGGAAATAATAAAAGTGTATACCTCCTGTTTCCATGATATTATTACATCAGCCGAGTGACCGGATTCTCGCATTTGCCTGATAAGAAACTTTTGCGTTTGTAGAACGGAAGAGAATCCTAAGTTCAACAAGTCCGACAACACAATCAACCGAACGTTTCCCGTCGCTCTGATCTGCTACGTAATAAGTAACTGGCGACACAATTATTTTATAAAATTCATTTCTCCAAATTCACTAATTAGCTTCATCGTCTGTAATGCGTGCAAGAAATTACCCAGTCTTCACGACCGTCCTTTAATTCTGTATAAATTTAGACAAAGCCGCACGCGTGATGTCGAGACAACTTCAAGTCAGTCAAAAACATTGACCCTCGTTACTAAACTATGAGAAAATCTCAACACACTTGTCAATGTCTCATAAGTTTTTCTCTTCGATCCCATAAACGTATTTGCGTTGGAAACAGTCAAAATAATCATACCTCGTAAGCAAAACCACGAGAGAAAAGTACGACGACGAAGTCTGTACGGTAAAGTAAAATTATAGGTTATACACAAAGAATGCCGTGTCGATTTCGAAAACACGGTATTAAGAGCAATGAAATTGTAGGGCAAACCTTATAGACCTTCGTACGTACAACATTGCTTACAGCCATAAGCGAAGATCGATTTTGCGGTTACACGTTCCACTTCATGCCAGACGGTTATATGCATAATGCACAAGTTTTTCCAGCGTCCCGCTTGCCGTCGAGCAGCCGACCAGGAACTTCATTAATTCTTAGCGAAAACGCCATTGTAATTTCATAAAGCGACAAAGAAGTCTAGGTCGCAAGTCTGCACGCTACGTCATATACAATTACAAAACAAGCATAATGCGCATGATCCAATGTTTCTATTAGACTAGAATCGCGTTTAGCATCACAATAGTAACGATGCTCGCTAAAACCGATAACGGTCTTCTATCGCGTACAAAAAGCTAAGAATGCAGACTGTGTCCGAGCCAAAGGATCCATAGAACAGTAAAAGATCGAACGGGCGAAAAGATCGATCGGCTTGGGAATCGGTGAACTGACACGGCCGAAAGCGATCATTAATGCACGTAAGAGTAAGAGTATTTGGAACGTGTTTTGGGTTACGAGGTCAGGGACTCGATGGTCGCTGGAGTTAAGACGTATGTGACGAAGGTATGTAGTAATTTGGCATCTACGACAAACTAGACCCGTACAGCGAATACGATTCGTGTACAATGGACCAGTACGATTATAGGATTTTATAAGGGTAGAAATTGAGGCTTCGATTATTATTTCTTTGCCTAAAACCCTCTTTTGTGTCCTTGGCTGATTGTAGGTTGAATCTGGCATATGAAGGATGATTGGGTTATCGTTACTAAGATGATGAATGTTTTGTTGGGCATTTGGGTAAAACGTAGAAGGGTTCAGCCATTGTGTCACACACTGTTATACGTATGGTCCATGGACGGACTATGGCATGATAGGTGTCCTTCTCTATCGCATTATATTGGATACCGACTGCCTCGCCGAGTCTAATTGATAACTCGATGGCCTTGATACACATGGCAGATTTTTCTAACGAAGTAAAAGTGGATTGCGCACGGTGCTGCCCGTTCGTTTCGATGGTGCGACGCGATGCTGATACCATGGAAAATCAGTTAGCGCAACGTACGGGGTAGGTTGTTATGTCGAAACGTTAAACTAATTAATCTTAGGTTAATTTCCCAAGGTACTTTGTCCAGGATGTTCTTCGAGCACCACGGTATATGCTGGATGCTCTTTACGATATAGGATAACGAGTGTAGAAATGACTGATAATATCAACGGGTATAGTTGTAACGTATGGTGGTTGGTAAATAGGTACATGGTGACAAATAGTAGTCTATAGTTGTTCACAGTGGTGTACGTAGTCTGGCACATCTCCCTTCCTAACTTCATGCTACGTGAGACTTTACGTCATCCGCACCTTCACTTTACTTCACGTTGCTCGCGAGACTGCGCAGGCGCACGCACGAGCCGTGATATTCTGTATGCCAATCCTGTTGCTCGACAACGCTGTACGGTACGTTTAATCGCCGTTCCACGTATCAAGTATTTCTCAATTGTCGAAGCGCACGTTAAAAAGAGTCCGTGCAGGTGGGAGAAGCAAAAGTCGAAATTCGCACGTGGTGCCTCTGACTGACGCGTCAATCGGGTACGACTTGTCAGCCAAGTTTGTCTATACTGTGCTAAGGTTTCTTGGCCATTCGGTCAATGAAAATGAAAATATAGAACGAATGCGATATTCGTCGCATGAATATTCAAGAGTCGCTAGGTGCGCACCGAAGAAAGCGGTAAGAGAACCATAGAGTATAGAGGTTTGGAGAAACGTATGCTATTCTTTCTCTCTTTGTCTTTCTTTTTACCCTAGTGTGCCAAGTGCTTTGAACTAGAGAAGGAGGTCAGCGTGCTTTCCTTTCTTATAACTTGTCAACAGGATTCCTCGAAGGTGACTAGGAACACTTGAGATCTTTAGCTCCTTCTATTCATTTTCCTTGGTCTATGGAGAACTTGGACAGGCAAGGTCGCATTTAAATCCTCCAAAGTCCACATTAGCTGCTACCATCCCTCACCTTACCCCTCGTACATAGTTCACTAACAGGGCTTCCAATGTACGCATTTAGTATGTGGACTATGGTAGCAGCACTGATGATGCTTTTGAATCTCTCTGAGGTTGGGTTGGCTGGTATCTTTATTTTTGTATTTTTTTTTTAATATCAGTTTACTTCATTTTGACCGTCGGCTACCGTCTCACACCTTGCTCGGCTCGAGGTTGCTAACCGAAATACTGGCGTAATATTCTATTGCGCAATCCCTGCCTTTACTCTACGAAATCCTATACGTTGGACTGACTATGATCTCACATTGCTTTGACTATTTAGTTACTAGGCCTGCGCCTGGATTTCGATAAATTTTTGTACAGAGATGGTTAAATTTTTCGAAAGGTTTTCGACTTCGGTTGAATAACTGCGACCTTTGGCCCAGGACGCTAGTAACTATAATCAAAGGACTCTGCAGCACGTGTCTCCCGATGACGTCATACTAGATGCCGTGTAAAGACGCGTTCATCCACGAGTACGTATTCGATGTGTAGTATAGAAAAGAGACAACGTTTCAACCAAGTTAATATCTCAATGACTAATATTTAAATTTTTTCGAAAAAATCTTTGACATTTCCGAATGGGGCGTCTAGAACCAAAATATGTGTAATAATCTAGGCCAATCATTAATTTCGTATAAATACGTAATTTCGTACACTTTTATCACAGCCCACTAAAAATTCGCTAATATTTTATTCTACGAGTAACGAACATCTTTTTTCACGATACATCGAAAAATTTGTAGTTATACATTTTTTACATGAGGTACGGAAAACTGATGGAACGTGACTTTGATCGGTTAGACGCAACGTAACGTTGATGCGGGGAAGATCGTGCGATAAGAACGGACCAGGAGTTCGTGAAGTGAATAAGGGAGTAGGAGGTGGACGAGGTACAAACAGGAACAATGAAGGCAGAAATATATTATTCACCTTCGATCTGACGTCTCGCCTCGAACGACAGGACAATTAAACGTCCGTTCGCTGTTTACTCGTGTTTCCAGTAATAATTATTACCGCGCGCGTAACAGCGTTAACATTTGCGCACATAGAGATAAAGAAGGCAAGCTTTACGATTAGCGATTAGAACGAGCGTGGGCAGTGGCCACTCTTTTACGTTACACACAAGGAACGATAATCATGGTAGACGTATGCCACGTGTGATATACGTGAACCGTACAATATTTGACACTTGATATCAAAAGGGTTTATTAAAAAAAAATATTCTTCAAATCCCATAAAATGTGAACTCGTAAAGAAGGGATTTAACAATTTTATATATTATCTGTATATTTCTATAGAAAGCTACTTTCTGTTTTATATAACTCTAATAGAACCATTTTCATGCTCCCTTTTTCTCTCTCTCTCTCTCTCTCTCTCTCTTTGTATATCAGATGCCACTTTTCGATGATCACAAGAGCAACATACTAGTTGGAAACGTCGAGCGATCACGGCACCTTCTCTGCTAGCAACTCGCGCTCGCGAGTGGAGAGCCACTGAGAGCCGCAGTTTGCATCGTGTTACGGCTGGTTAAGAAGCAATGCGCGACGTTGGTGGGGACCTAAGGACGTCAGGACAGAGCTGCCGGGTTGCCATTAGCGGGGCAGCTTCGAGACATTCGTAACTGTTTGATGTTGCCAGCGCTACTAACTCTGGTTCTCTTGCCGATGCATGTGGAGTAGTGAGAATTGTTGGTGGGGAGGTTAAATAGTGAGGTTGGGGTTGCGGCAATGGCGGTGGTAGTTTGGTCAGGTCAGACTACAGTGAGGGTAGGTAGAAGCGGCATGGTAGAGAATGGTGGGGGAACCGTGTGGATGGTACGGGTGGGGAGACAGAGCTCCGGTGCGTGCGCGGTTACACGAAATGAGTCTGTCAGTGTCAGTTGGTTCGCCGCGGCGACTTCGTGCGCCGTTGATGTGTAACTGACTCCGCTAATTATAAGTCTTCGTGCGTTATACGGTTAAACGCGAGAAAGTATTGTGGGTAAAGATATTAAAACAAATAACTGTCGCTAGAGGGATTAGAGCGGTTAGCAGCGGCGTCATCGTCATCTTAAGATACTCGAGGGTGAACGCGATTTAATTTATCGCAACATCAACGCCGACATTCGTCGTCGTCGTGGGATAGCGAAAGGACGCTGCTCTCCCGTGTACGTGCTCTTAATCGTTTGGAAGATCCTAACGACTTTCGACCTAGGGCAGTCAACAGTGAAGATCGACGTATAGTGAATTCGCGACATCCACTGGCGTCACTGTGTCGCGCTTCACGCGACATCGCTCCACTCTTACGTTTGATATTTGCGTACTGTACGAAAATCTGCTTCTTGAGACTACAAATAAAGGGGTTCGCGAATAAAAATATATAAAAATAAGAGTGAGACTTCGTTCCAGTGTCCCGACTGTAAGATTTGTAACAGCTTGTGCAACATGTAAGTATTATTGAAACTTTAGTATCCATAGGGTAGACCATATGTTAGCATCGCTTCTCAAAGTACATATGCACGTACCTGCGAGGATTATAACTGTCATCTTGTGGATAAATTGTAACTCATTTAACCCGATTTTCATGAACTGTCAAGAGAAAGCTAATTAATTATATAAAATATTCGTGGTTGACATTTTTTTTTTTCTTTATACTTAAAATTATCGTACATCACGTGCGCAATTGAAAGGCACGTTTCAAAATTGTCGCGATGCAATTGAAAGTATTTCTTACTAAGTCGTAACACAACTGCCGCTAGTTCAGCTCGCTTACTCCTTCGCGAGTTCACTTTGTGTTCGTTCGCTCGCTCGAACGTTCGGTGCGCGCATGCGCATTAGACATGCTCATCGTTGCTAGCTAGTCTACTATTGTCAGCTCCCTACGTTACACGTTGCCGCATACAGTGATTAAGATATTGCGAAGGAGATGAAATAAATTTTATGAAACAAATATAATAGAACGTTTGACGTTATGCGACTAGTCTTTTTTACTCGGTGGTTACTTTAGTTAGCTGTTGCTTTGCATCGCACGACGTGTCCCTGACGAGCGATTGGCGAAAGGAAAGGAACCGTAACAGATTTCTTGCTCGACACAAGAATTCCCTCCCTGAAATACCTTAGCAATTCTATCAAATTGCTTTTATCTCGTACGCGTATTCGTGAGTTTATATTCACGAAAATGCCGATCCAGCTGTCCGGGCGTCAAAGACAATTCTTCGCTACGACCTTGTGTCGCGTGCATTGTATTTTGAGGAATACTGGAGCTTAGCGAATTCGACCAAGGTCGCTACCTCGGACACGAAGCTTTCCGAGAATTACCGATTCCTCACGACCATTCCCATGACTTCGTGTTTATTACTGATGTCCGCGAGCAATATATCGTTGTACAGTCAACGTTGTACCTGCTTATCCTTTTTTTCCCCACAATCGTTCACCCGTGTCTCACGTCTCGTATCAGTATCTTATTTTCAAAATTATTTAAAATAAAGCGGGATACCCTATTCTATTAGAAAAATATTGAAATCAAATACAGGTACTCAATCTAACGACGAAAGCAAGTTATTTATATGTTTAACTTGTTTTGCCTTCTTCAAGTATATTTACAAGTCAATAATAGGCGCGATAAATTTGACCTGTCTTTCGACATTGTTAATCTTTTCCTATGTTATGTATTATCCCACCCACCCACCCTCTCCCTTATCCTCACAAACGTACACACTTTTGCTTTAACACCAAATTCTGCTTCGTAACGTCGACCAACTACCAAAACGCCTACTTTAATATTTCCAACCATCTTCCTTCCCGTTTCTCCTACCTACGAAAACTCTCGCCGTCTTTCTCCCTCAATCTCTTACACTCTTAGGAATCTCGTAGAGAGAAATAGGCGGCGCGGTCACAGCCCGGCACACTATTGTGAAAGTGTTTACGTGGCCTTGAGAACAATTCCGCGAGTCGTTTCAGCGGCGATTGACACAGTGAGAGGTTGCCGAGCGCGTGCGATAATACTACTACTTGATATCGATCTGTTTCACGCAATCATTTTCCCGTACCGTTGCACCATCGAAATTGAACGATCATAAATTTTACGTTGAAGTAAGCAAAACTTAACGTGTACTACCGCCATTTTCATATAGCTATAGCACTACATTTCATATAGATATACTCTCCTGGGGTTTGTTACTTGAACGATATTAGCACCTGCCATCTATTTCACAATATAATTCATACAGACGTTCCTAGTGTCACGATTTACATGGCCGTTATCTTCCATACTTTCTGCTCGCACAATCGAAAATAATTTCGTTATTTGTTACGAACTTTCCGTCACCCACAGGGTCACTGAAATAAAAAAAAATATTTTACCAAAACCATTTTTTTTTTAACGTCGGAGACGTTTTTATTATTACAAGTATAAAACCTGTATCGATTGTTGTACGGTTTACGTGCGAGATGATATTTTCGAAATCGGCTTACCAAACTTCCCCATTAAGGAAATTATCGGGTATGAAATATACAGCGTTATCGTAACGAATAACATAACAGTTAACGTAACAGCCGGTATCTTAGCTCTTAATAATGTAATAATAATTATATCACATATTTTTCACTTCCCCTCGCGAAATCTGTCGATCTACTTGTTTGCCGCGAAACACGTAGCCGTTCCTGACATCTAGACATATCAGTCGAGGCAGCTGCAAACTGTTTGTAAAAAATGTGCGATACGGTCGCCGCGGATGATTATCAGAAAATGTTGTATAATAATAATAATGATGAAAGTGACAGTCGCGAATCATAATAATAACATCAATCACTATACCCAGTAGCAACTAATCACCACGCTAATACGAAGTTACAGTGTCTTCTCTATTGCTAACGTAGCATCGGCGACGACCGATGACTGATATTGCAGATTAGAAATATTTTTTATCGTCTTCGCTAATGCGACGTGCGTCCCTGTGTAATCGTGCATTGAGAATATCGTTGGGTGGATTTGAGTCGGGCGCGAGTCACGAGCACGTAAATCGGTCGCATCGTCTGGAAAATGCAGTGCCGATGACCCGTCACTTCCGGGAGTAGAAATCTCGAAGGCATGACTTACGTTGTCCTAACGTGTATCAGAATGGTGTCCAAGAAGTTGACGGTAGCTGGTATAGGAAGAGCCTACGAGGTGAATCAATGGAAATATGAATTTAGTATAACCTGGGCTGGCACTTAAATAATTTGTATTATAACGTGTAACGGGCTACTATGGAATTGCGCAATGCTATCGTAAAATAACATTGATAACGGAAGCGAGATAAGAATTTCGTATCTGCGCTGCTGGCTCGTTCGTTTCTTACTGTTGGAGTGAATGGGATTCTATGCTTGGCTGTGTCGAGGCGAAATGTAATATTGCTTGAATATTGATTCGTTGGAAAAAAGAATGAGCCGTATGACTGAAGATTTATCGAGATTGAAAAATATTCTTATCGCTTGACCATTTCTTGGTTATGTCATGTGTAGCTTTGTTTGATATCGAGTGTATGATATACATATGACCTCTCTCCACTTATCAACCGGATGAGAGTGGTTAAAAGTTGTCTCTTTTTTTGGGCTTTGGTTACTTTATAATCAGCGCTTCGAAACGTAAAGATTCTTCTAAATCTGGTGATATTTTCTCTTCTCGTTTCGCGAACTAATATTATTTCTTTATTCGGTGTATTTTAATCTCCATGTATAGTTTGGGGCACTCGTAGCGCGCGAGAATATTCGAGAAGCGAGCGTAGAGCGTTCGGGAGTTCTCGGGAATGTTCGCGCAGCTGGCGGCGGGAGCGTTCGGAAAGGTTCGGGAAATAACGCTCTGTGACAGTAACTGCCGGTCGATCGATCTTAGCCTTTGTTTTCCTCTCTCTCGTACTCTGATTTAATACTTACCAAAGCCGTGTTATCGGGCCATCGTCACTCCGAGAACGAAGAATGCCAAATCTCGTAGTGGCAATCCAAGCCATTGAGAATTGATTTCAATGTCGTGGGGTGACTGCCGAATTTGTTATCGACAACTTTATGTCTATTTTTAACACTGGATTAGATATACTATTCGGTGCACTGCAGAGTTTATTGCATCGATTATTACGGATTTATGTAACTTTTACGTCCTTTCTCTGTTCTCGGTTTCATTTGAAAATTCCTATTAATTCTGTCAACTTTATTTCTCTTCCATCACAACGTTTACGAACCTCATATACGAGGAGCTAGGTGGCAAAGACGTAAACACTGCTTCCTCGGAACGATGCCACGAAAGGTCTGTTTGTATTATAAAAGGACTCGATTGTTTTTGCTCGCGAGCGTTCGCAGTGGCGTAGAACTCGGCAGTAAACTCCAGCACGGCCTGTTTCGCCATTGGCGCGCAGCGCCGTTGTCAACGTGACCGTCGCACCGGAATAAGCTTCCTTGACATTAAAAGAGACACGCTCGCGTCTCTGGCGTCACTGGAAAACCGTAATGCAACTACATTTTTCCTGCTTGCTTACTCGATCTGGCGTTACACGCCTTCCAGTGTTTGCATCCTACGGTAAAAGCGTGCTCATGGAATGTCGAAATTACTTAAACAAGACAGACAAAGGAAAGGTCTCAGCTTTTTGTGCCATCCAACAGCCGCGTGGTTCACGCAACTGTCTAGCGGAACAAAAATGAACTACTGCGAAATCTTAACTACGAAGCGCCGAAACCGAGTGCTTAAAATTTTTTTTTCATTTTTTCTTGGTTTTATCACAGTCCTTAGTCATACCTCGTGAACGTTGACGCGTCTACACTGACTTTGAAGCGCTTTTCTTTTTTTCGTGTAAGCAGCGTTTGCTGTCTACCAAAAAAGAATTCTGGACTTTACATTGTCCTTGTGACTCAGTGTCACGCTCATCCGCTACAGTGTTGCAGGAAGCGTCGCGTGATTTGCTTCTCGAGTCGCATACGTGGCAAATCGTTGATGTACAACGTATGAAGATTTTTTTTACTGAAAGTTAACAAGAGAATTGAATTTTTCATTTGAAAAAAAAAAAGGCGCCAACGTTCATGCTATCGGTGCACCGCACTGCGGCCGATTCTGGTACTCGTTTCGGTACCTGTCGTGCATTACAGGAACGAGCATTTAAATATGGCTCGTACACGCCGTTTACGGTGACAATGTATAATTAATGGCTAACTCCATACGGCCGTGTTCGACTATCTTGCTGACTCGTAGTTCTATGCCAATTAATCGCTATTTACCGCGATTCGGTTAGAAACCGACAAAAGCTGTGAGCACCTTTTATATTGCGCTCGCACTTTTACACGGTTGGAATTTTATTTTATAATCTCTTGCACTCATATATGGAAAGTAATTTCTGTCGTTTTCTCGTATTTTAGTCGTCGCCCTTTATTAGGATTAATCGATTGGACCACTCGGTAATCAAGTTCACTGATTGACTATAGAAAAGAAGAAAAAGGACTTGAACAGTTATTTTCACTTTTTTTCCTCTGTACTCTCATAAGCAAATAGCAGCTGATTATTATAATGCGTACTAATATGCAGGTCAAATTCAATCGCAGTGTAATTAAAATTCTTGCGAATTGTTCACACTACTTGTATGAGGCCACGTGTCTCGGCACATGCTTCGAATCGGCAGAGTTTCGACTTTCGCGAGGGTTATGGGTCAGGAATATTTCTTACGCTCGATTATCGACACAGTATTGGATTTCTTATAAAATTTTGTATACATATCCAAAATTCGAATTTTATCTTGGATTTGCGTGTTAACACCGGACGACCTTGAGCTACGTTTACATTTTTTATTTATTTCTACCAGAGACTTCAAGTATACTGCTTGTGGTATGCAAAAGAAAGTTTCACAGGGAGCCAGGTGATAGTTGGAAATAAAAAATTATTTATCTGCAGGATGCACAGTAATTGCCTCGGTAATAAATTACACTGACGGAAACGCCTCCTTTGCATTCTTTATCGTAAGCGAAATTTTGGTACCAGGATATCGCAACTGTATTACAGTTTTGGTCTCTGAGGTTATCGCTATATGTATATTAATAGCGCAGCCCAGTTTGGTGGCTTTTTAAAGCAATAAGATTATTTTCTTTGTCGTCACCTACCGATGGTATCGCAACTGAGTTCTTGTCCATAACGACCTATCAGACGCGTGGTTAGACCCCTTTTCCTTTTTTGTAAATATTCTTTATGCTTTAACTGGTTAATGTTTACGTGAGAACAGCGCATTTTGCGATTCGCCCGCGTTCTCTTTGTTCTTCGTATTCCACGTGGCAGTTATTATTCTATGGTTGTCAAGGTTATACAGAAGTAGCGCGTTAAGGCTGGGACGCTCGATCCTCTCTTGTTTACCTTTAAAACTCAAGCGGAAGCTCGACGGAGCGATCGGTCAAAAAAGAGACAGATTGATCGTTTCGAAATTGCGATCCAACGTAGCTACGTACTTTGATTGGCTTAGGTTAGGTCATACATATTTCTGGAAAGAACGTCGAGAACAGGTGACCCATAGTAACACTCAGGCGTCATAAATTTTCTAAGAAACCTAGCAGTGCTCACTTTCAGTAATACATTTTTTATCCCGTATTTGCAATTTATTTCCCTAAGAAGAAACTGTCGATAATCGATTTACCCTGATATCCCATTTGCAACCTCGAGGACTGCGGAGTTCGACGTGTTTACGAGCGAATCGCACTAGTCCTTTCCATAGGGATCAGGCTCTCCGGAACCCAATTAATTACCGATGCATTACTTGTAGACGCCGTCCAACGGCACAGCGAAATAAGGCTGTCAAAAGTACAAGGTATAATGTTTATACCTGAAAGCAAAGTTCTCCAATACGGTACTAGCACGTTATAAGTGAACTCGTTATAAGCGAACAAGCAATTGAATACCAAATCTTAGACTTATGTTCCTATAAAGGATAATTCAGCAACGTGTTCTACCATTGCTGCTATATGCATACATACACGTGTATACAGGTGTTCGACAGAGGTAGATATAGACCAAATAGTGCGACACAAAGGAGACGGAGAATCGTTCCCCTCGCCGTGTGAGACAGCTTAGAGATAGAGAGAGAGAGAAAGAGTAAACTGTGGGGGAAACGCGAAATTACGGATCGCCTCTTTAGGGAGAGTTGACTGTAACGAGGTAGGTAATGTAATAATAAAATTATTCTTCCATTCCGTAAACTCGAGCCCGGATGTAAATTCTTTAACGGTTTCCGTTCTGCGTATGCATTCCTGTGAAAATAATAATATAATTACTTTGAGACTTAATGAATTTTATGTAACAGACGTATGTTCCGCATTGCCATGTAAACTCGAAAACATTAGGTACAAGATTGGTTAACCACCAAGCATTGTAAGCGCTCACAGTTGCCAGTCCAACTAAACTTGGGTTAAGCAACTTATTGACATTGACTTAATATGGGGTTAAAGTAAATAACGTAAGGTCGAACAAGGAATAGGTGAATTGGTCAAAGACGAACCGAGAGTGCTGTACTGTTGATGGAATACAAGAAGCGATTGTTTGACGCTTAGCGAAGCCATAGTCGGAATACATCATCAACTTTCACCCGCGTCGCCCGTTGGAAGTAATGCGACAAGGTCAGGGCAGGAAGGTTACTCGCAATGGCGTAATATGAAATCTCTCTGTCTCATACACAATTAGAGTAGTTGAATGCTTGTCTATGTCATGTGACTCGGTGTAAGCGTACGAGGACAGTAAACAAGAGATAAGGATTTCAAGATGGTAATTATAATGACGCAATTAGGGCTCGATCGAGGCAACAGTGGGTGGATGGTGGTTCGAAAATTGTTCTCGGGTAAACGTAGTGTGGTCACATTTTTAGATTGCTATTAGATTACATTACACGTGTGCAGCTTCTAAGCCGAAGGTAATGCCAAGCGGTTGGACGTGCCTTCGTAAAAAGTTAACAAGCACTCGGGACTCGAGGTTCTCCCGAAGCGGTTAGTCAGCATGCGTAGTAGGTCTGACGTGAAAAATATTACTTTTCGTTATACTACAGATGCTCTATATGTATACGTTGCGTGCGTATATATTGGTTATACAGCTGCTGTGACTTGGAGAGGATGGCTGTCCCAGCTTGACTTGGCGATCTGGCTCTCTCGCTTCCTTTACTGTATCCGATCGAGCGTAGTAGTAACCTTAAAATAGACATCAGTGAGAACTTTCGTAATTATAATAAGAGAACCTTACTGATGTATGTATGTCAACATGGACGTCGTAGCTAAAATCTTGATCGTTCTGAAAAATATTCAGGTAACCATAATACGTTATGTAATATTAAATTTCCAGTGGAAACGTCACGCCCACGGATAGTTCTCGAGAGCGACGCGTCGCTGTCCTCCCGCTTGTTTACGTTCGAGCAGGTATCGCGCCTAAGTCCTACGCCACTGCGGTTAGTCCTTTATATACGACACGTACAGTGAAGCACAAAAATTGTAGTAAAACTTATATCCAGTAGCGTATATATGCACCGTATAATAAATCTTATCACACTTTATGCACCACACTGTACAGAGGAATGCGCCTTGATAAAAATCTTAATACGCGTGATACGTGAAAACACGATGTTATTACGCCCGTCTAGTTTCAACATTCGTATACGTATGTTACATATGGCACTTACGTGCGCCCCGACATGTCGATATACGAAACGAATGCGATTGCGTCCATCTGCGAAACGGTCTACTACGATTGTCACAATAACAACCGGCAGGGTTCGCCCTCGTACCGCGGGAATTGGGGCAACGTCCTCCTGCTGTCTGTTGACTTCGTGGATCGAAGTCTCAGAAGCTTCTACCTTTTCGCCACTGGGTCCTGTCGCGGATATTAGCGTGAGACTCGTATAACTTTTTATCTCCACGTTTATCGGTCAGTTCGTTTCCTTAGCTGCTCGAGTCGTCGCGTCATCTTTCTTTCGTCACACAATACCTCAGTACGCTTCACTCTCTTGGCATTCTATTTACTTATCTCAACGTACGTTAGTCTCTTCTGGTTTATCCCCACCCAGTGTTAACCGTGTTGTTTATGTTCCGGGCTGAAACGCTCTGCCGGTGTACGTGCGCGACGGGAGCACACGGTCCGGAAGGTTAGGACAGGTTGTTGCGCTAGGTTAGACGTGGCTACGTAGTTCCCCTCCCTTCCTCCCGTTGTCCAAGTATATATAGAGAGACGGGATCTCGCAGTACACGCTCGCGTGCCCACGTCGCACGACACGGGAAGCGCTTCAGGGTCTCCGTTCCACAATGGCTGTGCGTCTCTCTCTCGACCACTTGCAACGTATATTCTCTCTCTTCGTCTTACTACCGCGTGAACGATCGCCTGTCGGGTTCGCTCTTGTTTGATTCTGTCCCTTTTACGGGCTGCGTAGACACATTGTTTCGGTATCAAAACAGCAATCTTTTTGTTACTGCGAGTAATCAGTCGATGCCGAATCATTCTTATAGGCCTGGATCTTTCTCTCTCTCTCTCTCTCTCTATTTGTGAGCGAATCTTGAAGAGTCAAAAGCAGCGTGGGCGAGACTGTAATGGCGGCTGTACGATCTACGGCCGAGCAAGGAGGCTTGAGCAGTTACACTCTATGCTCTCGGTTCGAATGTCACAAGTGTTTTTGGCGAAGTTTACAATTGACTCGTGCTCTCGACATGTTGTTGATAAGGCGAGTTATGGTGGCGAAGGGGCTACGGGGGGAATACTTGTGTACTCTTAACAAGTTGTGCAGGCACGGAGGGCACTCTTGTGTATCCAAGTAGTCTTCGGCCTAGAGTTACTAATTACGGAGGGACGTAGGCAAGCGTTTTCTTTGTGTGGCTCTGGGTGTAAGGATCGCGACTGCGTCTACGTCCTTCTTCTCTCTTTTTCTCTTTCCCTCGGTGCTCTATTTTGGACTCGTGACTGTGTCGTCCCGCCTGTCTGGATTCATACACAGACGGGGAGTTGCGTGTTTCCTTTTTTAACCGTGTGCGACACTGTACAGAACTTCTATTGAGTAAGAGAGAGACGAATTGAACTCCTAAGAGGATTTGCTGTAGCAGTCAGTTCGCGAAGCTCAATGTTACCGGATAATAGGGTGGGATAGGTTAGATTGGTATACGTAGAGCATCGGGCTTGAGCGCTGGAGAGACGTCGCTATAGTCGCCAAATGGGCTTTTCAGACAAACCCGCTATTGTTCTATCAGCGTGAGATTGTCTTTGTCCGTGGTCTTTTTTCCCCCCTTTTTTTTTCAATAGTATTTTTCTTTCTTTCCTCGTATCGGGCGAGGTTGTCTCTTTCGAAGAACGAAGGTGTTTTTTTATCGCTAGCAAAGAATCCCAGGAAGCTAGAAGGATCGGTATTTCATTATCGGAACATTGCCGACGTTAAGGGTATCGAAAGAAATGTAAGTGGTCACAGTTGAACTTTACCCTTTTATATAATAAATTGCGCAATATTTTTTATCTCATATATCATCCGTTAATAGTCGTCTGTTGCATAGTTGAAACAAAAATTTAGTCCAAGCTACTTTTCAATATATTTATTCTGATTCTTGAAACGAGTGGGAGAGGGGGGGACTAATTCTCCTTTCTTTACATCTCTCCTGCCAATCGTATTACGCAAGGTGCTCGTGCGCGCGCATGCGATAATATTATTCAAATGAAAGCGATGTTGTTATCACGCTTTCCCAGAAGTGTTCTGTTTATCTGTACAGATAGATATACTCAGACAGTCAGTCGGTCAGTCAAGTAATCCGTAAACACGGACTACTGACTAGCCAAATGCTATATGCACATACCGCAAAAAGACTATATTTCCATATTACTGATTTCACGCCACTACGTTAGCACCGCTGGCTTACCTGTTGCGCGTCGAGTCGTATCCCCTCCTGTCCTCTCATTTGCGTGCTTCAACCACCCATGCTCGATCCATCAGTTTTCACACTGTTGTTCCGCTTTTCTACTTAGCCTTTACTCCGTATCGTTCATAAAAATTACACTAAGCCTATACTGCCGGTCGCTCAGACCGCTACCCTAATTCTACTCTCTTGCTTTATAAAGTATCAAATACGTTACAATAGCGATCAGTCGTGCCGAATAGGACGAATTAAAGGCTAACTTCATGGCTAATCGAGAAAAACCTTGCTGCTTCTCATATCATGTTTTTTTTTTGTATAAATTCTAACTGACAATCCGATCGCAGGTAGAACTCAAGCGATACCCCAGTCGACAGGCACTTCCGGGAGGATCGATCAGTCTCCAGGGAATAACCGTTGATATATTTATGACGCGTATCAAAGATAAAGATTTAACGAGGACTGTCAAGTTGCAAAAGACTGCCGATGACTTTACGTAACACGTGCATTACGTGTATGTATATACATATACGTAATCACACGTATCTATATACCTGCTGCTAAACTACTTGCGCCGAATCTCTAGACTCTTGCGCATCTACGTCATAGCTCCCCCTTGCCACCTTTATACCTTTTCTTTCTTGGCTTTACACCTACGTATATACTTATCCTTCTCCGCCTTCTAAAGGCTACGTGCGATTTTACCTCGAGCTCCATCCAAACCCTCCCCTGGCTCTTCTCCACTCTCTTCCTCGAATCTTCTCAAATCCTCTCACGGCCTCGAGAATACGAATGAGGGGGATGCCTCGTGCTTGCCTCTTCCTCCCTTCCCCTCGTCCTCGACTCCTTCGTCCTAATTTCCTATTTTCCTACTCTCTCATTTAAACTTCACGACCGAAGATCCGTATTAAACTACCTTGCGAAATTACTACCTTGGATCTTCGCTGTTATCGTATTGCGCTCGTTTGACCTGTTAGCTGTGTTGTAGCGATTCAACGCGTAGGCTGTGAATCGCTGATAACAGCCAATAGGTATTGTCAAAGGTCAACTGTCACCGGGTAACACCGATTGTAATGACTGCGTCTATTTTTCTTTTCATTTCCCTCAAACTCACGTATCCATACGCGATCACCGACTCGTCGAACTGTCGCTTCTTTAAGGATTTAACTGTATTATGGTTCGGGGATTTGTAGTTTTTCAAATTTATTTCATTTATTCTTTCCCCTTTGTCCTCACGGCTTTGGAGATTATGATTCTTAGGTGTATACGTTTTACCCGAACTGACTCTCCTCGCGTGACCTCTGAACTAATCAATTCCTCAGGAGACACGTGCTTCGCTCCGTAGACACGTGCATTATGTAGATTCGAAGGGATCGGTAAGACTCGTGTATACTCGGTGCCTCGAAACACTCAGAAAATTCTCTGTCGTTGATTCGCGCCAACCGTACTCGTTTCTGTTCCGTCTGGTTTTCGCCTTCGAAAGAAATGCGGACGACGCGACACGTGACGCACGCGGCTATTAACGCTCTGACGATCCTACTAGATTTCTATTACGCCTGTACTGTCTTCCTGTTGTAACTTTCCTTCGTGCTTTAGCTCGCTTACTTACTCGGAACGATATGTCAATTATAGGTCTGCTAACGATATACGCAATTACGTGTTTGGGCAATCATGGCACATAAAGCAGGCATCTTTCAAACGGTCACCTGGAATTGTACATTTTTGCAGCACTATCAGCCTCGATCGATGCACCTTTCTGCTGTGTTAGAGTTTAACTACGCACTGATGCACAAGTTATTATCTACTTGTCAATGTCAAGTGGGGATTGTTTCATAAGCTTTGGTAATAACGCTCGTGGAATTCTTTCAAGATGGCCGAACTAATGACAATTTGCAACTAGCGACCGACTATGAAGTAGCGGTTGAAGCTTGTACTACGCGTAGGAAAATTTACAGCTTGGACTAATAAAGCAATGCTTTGCACTTGGGTGCGAACCAAGTTTTCGTGTTAATTGTGAGTCTGGCAAGATCGACGAAGTCTAGCAAGACTTTCGCGAACTGAACTGTCATTGTTAACTAGAATCTGTCGTTGGCCAGAGACTAATACGTTGATTATAGAAATCGAGTTTCTGCCTCTGGATCTTAATGACGTCTGACATATATCGGAATACACGAGAGTTCGGTATATACAGAGAATAAGTGTAAGAGGAATTCGCGGCGTATCTCTTTGTAACGTATCTATAATTATCAGCTATGCAAGCTGACAAATATCGTCGATATGTCGTGAGGTAATCTCTGGGGTCCGTTTGACCTGTTTTTAAAAATATAACCTCTCGCGTCAGGTTCATCCTCTGAATACTGTTTTTAACGGTCTGAATGGCTGATTGCTACTAATTTTTTTCGACCAAAAAAATTTATCGGCTTCTCCTTCTCTACGTATCTTTATTGGATTTATCTTGTCTCTCTTTTTTTTGTCGCTTTATTTTTTTTTTCCCCTCATTCCTTGAATATTCATGCGATCCAAAGTATTCACGTATGACGCAAGGGACTGTATAATTAAAAGGATAGTTGGTTGAAGAATTGATAAGGCGATATGTAATTACGGGACTTCTTTTTCTTGCCTATAGACGTCGTGAGGCGTTTTTCGTCAACGCTACGGTGACTTTTCTTTACGGAGTATATTTGTTATCTGTGTTATTCCTTGTACCGTGCGATTTCGAATTGGTCCGTGTCTGTTATCGCTGATCTCGATTTGCCTAGTTTCGAGCCAATCGCACGCTCAATGACTATTTTTTTTCGCTCGCTACGGACGTGACACGTATGTCGTTGGCCATGAAACATGCGTGGATATTGATATTGGTTGTGTATATGACTTTTAAAAATCGTCATACAATCCCAGCTGTTTAACGCAAATAATACGTATAGTGTAAAATATGAAAATACAAACATTGCGGTATTATTATGAAAACAGAAAAGTATCGCGATGCGAATTTATACGATAGATTTTAATGCGATGAAAATTTGGGTCTATATTTCAATAGTCATTCGTGTCACAATTAGTAATGGGCTTTCGAATTAACGCGCGACTCTGACAAAATTTTATTTTTAATATTTTTAATATCTCCGGAAATGCCACATGTACTCCGGACGATATTTGTAAAAAGTATTTTATTTTTGTATTTCCGTTACAAGAACCGGACATTACTTTTGCGACCTGTTGTATTCCCTGTATAAGTAAACTGTACAACAGCGAGGTTAAAATTGTACAATTTGCTTTTCGCGAGGCAAGTATATAATAATAAATACGTTGGACACGTACGAACGTAGCGTTAGGTACGTGTAAATTCGTAAAATGACCACGTGGCGCTTTACAGCGATAAAATAGTCGCCAATGCTGAAAAAAAATCCAGCAATCTCATCGTGAGTTCGCTTACACATTTGTCCCTGTAAAATTACTTCTTTTTTTCCCCATCCGGTCGCCGTGGCGCTGCGATCATTTTCGCACGGATGCGCATCAAGCCCTCCCCACCTTCTCCATTAATACGATGGAAGAGGCGGGACAGGAGAAAACCACGCTGGCAGTGGAACTACACAGATACCCTCGAAAGAAGCGCTATTTTCAATACAATTCGCGAGCCATGAATAAGGCGGAAACTGGAGAACAAACTAAAAAAAATGACACCAGCCAAGCGTGAACGAGTCTAAAAATATCGACCGCGATGATACGCGTTTCACGTACAGGACATAAACGAGGTCTCGAAGTGTAAGGATGAGTTACGAGAATTTAAGACAACCGCGTCAGGCTGACAATACTGTTTTTTTATTCTCGATTTCTTTCGATTCTCATTGGAAATGTCGTGGGTGATTTACGTACGTAAAGGCGGACGGCGAAAGCCCGCAAGGGTTCACCTCGGCAAGGTCGAAGCGTTTCCTGTAGAGTGCACAGCGCCTATAGGGTTTCTCGCTACTCGTTCTCTCTTTATCTATAGCTATCTCGCTCACGTTCTTCCTCTACCTTTCTCTGTCTCTCTTCCGCTTAGCACTCGTTTTCCCTATCTCTCAGTACCACGTCTATCGTAGGCTAAGAGGGCGACGAGAAATGGGTATCTGTTTCGTGAATATCACGTAGGGTTAATACCGAAGCTTACTGGGCTCAAGATCCACCTTAATTACAAGTCACTTTGTTGCGGCACTCATTCGTCATAAAGCATCCGGGTGGGAGTTATTCAAGGAAGTCGGGTGGGGATATGACTCGTGTCAGCGGAAACGTAAGCGCAATCGTAACGAGCATTGCTGACGACAATAGACCGTGACAAGCAGTGCGAGTGAAACAAAAGAAAGAACGTATCAGAGAGATTGGAGTTACGCGTTGTTGTTATGTCTTTGGTGTGAATATGATAGCGGACGTTAGCCTGGAATTTTTATGGCGCGTCAACCCATGGCGATTCTACGATCTGACGTGATCTTTCGGTTTTTCGTACCGACGTCTCCGGCCGTTGGTTATTCAATAGGCATATGAGATCTTCGCTAGAAACACGTTTAGCTCGTGTACGCGTTCTTCGCAGTAGTACACGTATGGGAGAGAGAGAGAGAGAGAGAAAAGAAACGAGACACGATCTATTATTAGAATGGATTATGCGAATTACTTTAATAAGGCGGACCCAATGGCGCCGCTGGCTACACGCACGGATATACACGTAGTTACGTGTAATCTTGACGACGCCTAGATGATGCGGGATGTGGAGCAGGATTTCACGTCCAGTTGACGTAGTCAAGCTCAGCCAAGATCAATGACCACTGACGTCAGGGACTCCCGAACGCGATTCTGACGCGCCGTCGCTGTGGCCGTCGGCTACGTCGTCATACCCGCCTCGTTCATCCGTATGCTTGAAAACTCCTTTTAAAGCTACTGTTCCCAAAGGTGCCAGCAGGAATCCTTATCGACATATCCGGTCATGGTTGTTGCGTCTTTAACCCTGATCAAGATGAATGATCAGTCACGTTAATGATGTTTTTGTAGCGACGAGAATTTTGTGACGCTCGACCCTGTTGGTTGAAGCTCAATGCAGCTTAGAATTGTATATACGTTTGTTTATAAATGTATTGATACATGCTACGCGATCACATAGCGTTATATCATGACTGCGATAGGCGGTCCTAACCTCGTGACTGGATTGTTCAGTAGAAGCAAAACAATAAAACAGAATGACTCAGTCGAGTTCAGTCAGGATGTCGCAAGTCAGCGCGCAAAATTTGTAGAATCGTCTAACGCGCACATAGACAACTACCGGACTACCTGACTGAACTCGCCAGGTCACATATCCCTAGCCGTAGTCACGGTACCCAGGTGCAATGACCCACAGAGTAAACTGGGACATCCATGTCGTACAGAAGATTTTTCCGTAAGGTGATGACCTCCTTATTCAAAGAGCCACCGTCGCGCACGCCAAATATTCACTTCGTTTTCACTAGGGAAACTCGTGCCGTGTTGTGGACTGCGTACGCGTCCTCATTATTCTCGGTTCGCTTTCGTTCGCTATGAATGAGCCTGTACAGTATAGTTCAAGTTTCTTCACCTTCTAGTCAGCTGATCCCAAGATACGTAGATACCGAGGAGGATAGTTTCGCTATACCATCGCGATAGACTGATCGTGCTGGGCGCTTTGCATATTTTGGTTCAGACTCCTACGTCTCTTAGGTCGAGCCTAAGGACGTAGTTGTCATGGTGATGGAAGATGGTTGCCTGGAAACAGGCATCTCTTACCTTGCCTCCCCGTTTCATCGGGTCTTTTGAGATTTTACATGAGCGCGCGTCCCTTGTCGTTCCGACGTCGACCGTGGGTCTTTTCACGGAAACAAAAAGTCCGTGAGGCCTCGAATAGTTTGCTATTTCTCAAGCTATGCTGGATTACATTATTTTCTTAGGGGTTAGGATATCTAGAGTTCTTATAGCCGGTAGACCCGTTTGTAACTGATTCTATTGTAATGTCAGTATGTGGGAGCTACGGATCGAACCTGAGATAATAATTGTTGAACGACCTCGAGGATTCAAACACTTTCCCGGATAGAGTAAGTCGCGTATGTAGGTCGTTGAATGACGACGTAGATACGATGTGGCGCATCTGCGACAAACAGCCACTGTTAAATTGTTTAGCAAGTCGATGTGCCATTAATCATTTACCGATCACCTTGCACTCCCATCTATATAAGCATAGAACCTATCGGCGTATAGTGTCACCTATAAAGAATTTTTATTGACCGAATCTCACATGCAGATTCGCTGTCTTTCCGCGCTCTTATTGATTCTACGACACTTTCGTTCCTTTTGCATTGCTCTCGCGACTGACGTAACAGTCGAAGTACTTGGAAATGGCAGACGAGCGACCTTTTCGATATTACCAGTAATACTTTTCGCTCCTCAAATTGTTCTTCATTACGCGAAATCACGACAGCACCATTTGATCGGGATGCCAAGCGAATGAGGTTGTTGACGAAACGGCAATCCCAAAATTGATATCAATAATGCAGAACCGATATATAATAAGAGTAGTGAGTGCTGGTGAGAAAAAAAAAATATGTAACCCAAAAGTCCTTTTCACGACTCAAGAAGTTTACCTCTCTAAGCCCATGTATAAATGTGTTAGCATATAAGAGAGAATAAGTCGATAATAGCAATAGCCAGTGTGATTAATTGAAGAAAAGGAAAAAAAAGTACAGTCACAGGTTCGCGTCTTTTCGCTATAGCAGCATACAAGCAAATATTGAACGACAAGGAAATACAGGAGTTTGGTAAAGATTGTTGAATGTAAATATACGTATGTGAGAGGCCGTAGGCGTACACGAGATGGGGCTGAGAGGGAAATGTAGATGGATTTCGAGGGTAGGAGAGAGAAGAATAATATATAATATATACTGTTGATCTTCTATGGAAATATTAACAAGTGGCTGACGATCAATGCGCATGCTCGGCTTTTACCTACCGCCTCCTCATTCACCCTACGCCTCCGCGTTCATTCAAACGCCCCCGCTAAGGTACTTGGCAGAGGGATGACGTCATAGAAAGTGCTGGAGCGTTCGAGCACATGCACAACTCCACGATGGATACATATATCTTGGATGGTTGGAGATCGGTGCTTTTGTGCCTTCCGCCGAGTGTGGTGGCGCAGCTGTTGGCTTAGGCGCCTTTCACTCATCGAGCTCAGTTCACCGTTGCTCCGCGCTCACGACGCATCGTAACGATTCCGCAGCTACGCGAGTGAAATACGAAACTAATGTATTCCGAGATACATAGCTGAGAGAAACTTTAAAGTTGGGTGTTCGATTGTTTCATAGCGACGGCTCGTAACTGTATTTTAGTGTGCTTCTCGTATTGCCGGTGGGTCTGATACTGCGCGTGTCGGTTTTTTAATATTGACAGTTTACCGGGTTGTGATTTTAATACTTGTTTTTCGAGTATACCTTCTTTTTTTTTTTGGTTCGTCACGATAAACGTGCACCTTACTCGTGTTTGATCTGCCTCGCGAGATGATTTCATAAGTGAAAGTTATTTACATAGTTTGGCGGATTGCGCAAGTACCAAGCTCGCAGACAGCTACGTTTTGAACGGTTATTTAATAGAGGCGAAGTTTCATAGTGAGAAGAGAGCGGCTTTCTGTGAACGGAGCACAAGGTACCTAGTTACATTGAGAGATCGGTTGATGTATATGTAATGCGGGTGTGGATGAAAATTGCGAAAAAGTATAAATTTCGGTGAACGCGTGTTCTTAGTGTAATTTTATGATTGATTACTATTCAGTGCATTCTAATAAGGTTATCTTTGGTGATTGTGTGTTACAGTGTGGCTCCCTGGAGATTGGCGAGGAACGCCAACGTCGGGTCACTATGATGGAGTCCCTCTGTCAGCTGAATAACAACAACAACAGTGTTAACAACAATAACAATAACACAAGTGGAAGCAATAACAGCAGTAGCAACAGTAGCAAGAGCAGCAGTAATAATGGGATCAATGGAGGTGTAGGAAGCGTGGGCGGTGGCGGGGACGGCGGCGGTGGCGACGGCGGCGGCGGCGGCGTCGTTGTAGGAAGTGGTAACAACAACCCCGAGTGCCAGGATCCGCAGCAGCGTCTCGCTGTGCTGAGCTTTGAGCAAGTTCGTCGTCTGAACGATGTAATGAACGAGGTAGTGAGCATCCATGGAAGAGGGAATTTTCCCACTCTGGAGGTACGGCTGCGTGATCTCGTGACCGTAGTGCGCAGCAAACTGGAGGCCGAGCCGAGCAACGGCGGAGCGGGGATGAAGGTGCGCGACATTCGTCTTAACGGGGGCGCCGCGTCTCACGTACTCGCGACCGAGTCCCAGCCGTACAACGACCTGGACCTGATCTTCGCCGTGGAGTTGTCAAGCGGCCGAAACTACGACAAAGTGAAGGCCGCTGTGCTTGGATCCCTCTTCGATCTGTTACCAGAGGGCGTTAGTCGCAAGCGCATCACCACCTGCAGCCTCAAGGAGGCCTACGTGAGCAAGATGGTGAAAGTTAACAACGACGGAGATCGCTGGTCCCTCATCTCCTTGGGTAACTCCCGGGGTCATCGGAACGTCGAGCTCAAGTTCGTCGACACGATGAGAAGACAATTCGAGTTCTCCGTCGACTCCTTCCAGATCGTCCTTGACTCCCTCTTGCTCTTCTACGAGTGCAGCAAGCTGCCCATCGGCGAAAACTTCTACCCGACCGTCGTTGGCGAGTCGGTCTACGGTGACTTCCAGGAGGCTCTCTATCATCTTCACAAGAAGCTCATCAGCACAAGGCATCCCGAGGAGATTCGGGGTGGTGGACTCCTGAAGTACTGCAACCTCCTCGTCAAGATGTATAAACCCTCCCAGCCGGACTACATCAAAACCCTAGAGCGATACATGTGCTCACGATTCTTCATAGACTTCCCGGACATAGGGCAGCAACGCGCCAAGCTCGAGAACTACCTGTGGAATCATTTTGTCGGTCCCGAGGAGGAGGCGCTAAAATATCAATACCTGATGCTCCTGCACAGCGTTGTCGAGGAGTCGACGGTCTGCCTGATGGGCCACGAGCGACGACAGACCCTCGCCCTCATTGAAAACCTCGCCTACCAAGTCCTCTGTCAAGAGCAGCAGCAGCGGCTAACGAATCATCAGGCTCCATCAGGTCCACCTCCAACCACCTATGTATACGCCAACGGCTACTACTACACACCCGTGATACCTACCGCGTGCTACACGTGCACCTGCAACTCATCCTGGATGGCGTGTTCGTCGTGATGCGACACCTACCTTGGCCGCCACGATGGCTCCACTTTTTTTCATCGCGCGACATCATCGTCGTCATCGGCCCTGTACTCTAATAATCGCAACTGCGGCGATCAAATCTCTAAAGAATTATAGTTGACACCTTAAAGGACACTCCTCGTCCTCTATCAATCATGGTTTTCCCTACGACCGTTTTCCCTAGTACCTAATCTCCGACCACGACCATCCCATCTATACTTACCAATCAACACTTCATTATCCAGCATCACTAAATTTTATCCCACTCCTTCATTCTTCGTTTATTCAACGTATACACAGTAAAGTAATCAAGCGGTAAAGTAAGCCAACTAAACGTGAATTGTAAAGAATAATGTAGTAGATGCTCTTGCGCGCGATAGATAACGTGAGAGAGAGTGTGTGTGCGGCAGAGAGAGAGAGAGAGAGAGATTGAAAGCGCGAGAAGAGAATGGTGGTAACAGAAGAAGTATAGGATATATCTAGGGCGTAAATGGGGAGAGTTTGTGCGTACATTAGATTATAATAGGGTGTATGATACGAATACGAATGATACAGGAGTCGTGTAGAATTATTAGAGAATTTAGAATTCATGACGGGGTATGAGATATTTGGCCTAAAAATGGTACAGACTATAAGGGTGAAAGTGTGACGAAGACAGAGCATGCGCGCATCATGTATAGATATATATATAGATAGCGCTAGAGAAGTGTTGCTTACATCGTATCGTCGTACTTCAAAAGGAAAAGACACATTAAATTACTTGCTACGTTTTAAGAAGAGTTCTCGTGTTTAAGTGTTTACACCCTTCGATCGACCTAATGTTGTAGGGAAAGCGTTGAGAATTTAAGGGAATGGGAATTTTAAGGGAATGAATTGAGGAGGGTACGAAGGGCGAGAGAGGAGGGTGGCCAAAGTAGAGGGGGGGAGTAATTAGCAAGAAAGACAGAGGAGCGCAAAAGTAGCGGTAGGAAGACGCAAATAATATAAAATGATACCCAAAACAGTGCTGTGCCTAAAACTAATGACAAAAATAGAACGAAACAAGAAAACTCAGTGTCCGACGTTAACCGGAGAGGAACCAAAAAAAAAAAGTTAAAAAAGAGAAACGAAAAAATACGTATATACAAGATTTACGAAACTCGACCGAGTGTCCGCGTGGTTTCGAAACTGCGTTGTTCAGTTTTTTTTTTTTTAGGTTGGACACTCAAAAATCTTTCGTAGTCATTCCGACGAATGAGAACCTAGAGGAATATGATTGTTGGGACGGTTATGCGAAAAGCTGTACAAGAGTGCTTGGGTAATGGGACATGAGAGGAGCGAGGGAGAGAGAAAATATAGTGGGTGTATAAGAAGTGTTGACAAAGTAAGAGCGACGCAGAGAAAGGGAGATAGAGAAGTTAGCATTTTGGTCATGTCCGCGAAGACCTGTTGTCGCGCTTGTTTCGAGGACTGTGGTCAAAAGTGCATACGAAACGTTTGCTGTATATTAATGTGTGGCTGTGAACACATTTCATTTAGGTATTACGTTATTAAGATTTAATGAAGAAAACGAGAAACACGGTTGTGCGAAGTAAGGAAAGAAAAAAAAAATGGAACACAAAATTATTCAAAGAAAAAAAAAATATATCAACGCTCCGTCATGAGTGGCGCGCACACTGGCAGCCTGAACCTCGTAGTGCGCGGAAATCGGAAGCCGAAAAATAACAGTAGCTCCTGTGCTACCCTTACTATTATCACTATTTACTACCACTACTACTGTTTTACTATTTTATTACTATACTACTATACTACTACTACCACTACTACTCTTACTACTACCACTACTATCCTACTATCACTCAATACTACCGCTACTCTTACCGTCACTATTACCTATTACTGCAACCGTTAATATTTTATAATGCAAAAATACACTGCGGACTAGAAACACATTCGATCCCTTTTTTTGTTCTTTGCAAGAGGGTTGCAGAAAAAAAACGTGACTCGTTCCTAAACAAAAATTCGTATTGCCGCGCACCCGATATATATTGTCTACGTATCGCCCTGTGGTCGAGTAAACTATCGCGTCCCTAGTCTCCCGTAGCGCTTGCATAACTTTCTTTATTAGATACCGTAATTATTTAATACCGCGAGCGAGAGTCAATGCTGTGTATATATATATACATGTGTGTGTCTATATATATGTATATATATATGCATAGATGCTTACTGCCAAGTTAGCCAGCGATCTCTGCTCGGCCGGTTCGGTATCGACTGGCAGCGACCCCGTTAGTTAGTTCACTCGTACACTGGCGCATTCGCATACTCGGTTTATTCACTTAGTCACTCACATCTTACACTATATAAATACACAACGTACGTAGGCATATGACACTAGCAAAATCGCTCACTTACGTATTCGCTCATTCGCTCACTCATTTTGCTGACAACACAACACGCGCTCTCGACTCACTCAGTTTTCCCCTTCGGTTGCGAGCGAAAGTAAGATCTAATATAAAAAGAGTCTGCAAACTGGTTTTTCTGGTATCACTTTAATGCTAAGGAGGCTGGGTAAGAACGTGCGAGTCCGTTGTGCGCCTCTTGTACGTTTGCGTATACGCATGCAGCGCGCTACTCCTACAGGATGATGCGCGGTTATTCTTTTATTTACGAATGTCGTTTTTTTTTTTTTTTCATATAAATATTTTTGAAAATTAATAAAGAACGTTACGTACTGATTGGCTGAAGCGCGTTGTTGATTTATGTTTCTTAATTGTGTATGTATTGAACGTCAAATGGTATTTTGACTTCTGGCGGGAGATTCAAAATTTAACGTGAATTCTGTGTTGTCGGTTATTGTAGAATCTTAAAGTGAACATTTATCCGAATAAAGACGAAGAGTGTGTTCTGTTGTTCGACACAAGGCGATCTTTTGTGGTTATTTGGTATCATGCTTTTGCATTTATTTCATTTTTTCTACATTGTTTTCGTTGCAGTTGTTTTAGAATCGTTTGATTTTTGAAAAAAAAAATAAAAATAAAAAAAAGTATTTCGTCAGTCTACGCCCGGGAGGACGTAAATCTTATGTACCTGTAACTCATATGTGCTTATACATGTGTGTGACTAAATTCATATACATATGTAGCATATATGCCGTACATAGTTAAGTCATCTCGCGTCGTGGTTTTCTTCGGGATTTTACGTTGGTTATTTACGCGCATGATACAAGACACGAGAGAAAGGAGCCACGATGGTCTCCTTCGTGAGCGATTGTTTTACGTAGAAATATCACCGGCAATCTTGCCTCCTCGATTTAATAGAGATTTCGCACTATCACAGGACTTCGCGAGCAATCACGAGAATTCTACTTTTCTTTCCTCGTTTTCTCCGTGTTTTTCCTGTCTTTTCGCTCGTAGCGCATGGGCAACGCAAGAGTCGACGAACAACGCGAAAATCGTCGCAACGATCGTTACGTCAATCGCGCCGAACAAAACCCCACGCATTACGTACGGCCTTCGGCGATATTTCGGAGTAGTAAGATGTTTCAAAAATAGCTTGAATAAAAAAAAAAGAAAGAATCAAGAATTGTGCGACTGATCGCAAAAACAGTCAAACGACTATTTAAATGAAGAAAAACGGTGTTTTCGTTTGAGAGAAATAAAATAAAATTGTCGCGGTTCAAACGTTTGAATGTAAAAATGGTCGATATCTCTTTTCTGCGTTCGATCGCATAACGGCGTAAGAGAAGGATAGTCGAAAATAATTTTTTTCTACATGACGCGATGAATGAAATAAGACAATGTTTATAATACCGATGAGCAACGTTAACGTAAACGTGGATGAGAACGATGAAAATTGAGAAAGCTAAAAATATCGAAATTCATAAATTTTCCTAATGAAAAATTTCTATGCTCGCTTCAATTTAACGCTAACGCGCTGCGATTTTCAGGCTGCCCACTAGGTACACGCATACATACCATTCATACATAACATATAAATACATACATATACATACTCTATATATTTTATTTAGCGAAAAGAAAACGCGACTTTGTTATCACACTGCAAGTATATTATTTTAATTAGTAGCTATTTAATTATTATCCTATATGAGTATGATGAAATACACTTGAAATATCACGAGAATGCGTTTTCTATGGTAATGAAGTATACTTTGTCCCCCCCACCATCCTTTGTACATACGGGTATGCGAGAGAATGGAAGAAAAGGAGAAAGAGAGAGAGAGAGAGTGCGTGAGTGTGTTGAGCGTGAACGTGAACACGGTTATACGTACGGAAAGATGAGGAAAGAACGAAGACGACAAAAATGAAGATAATAAAAGAAGTTACGAGGAACAAACCTTCGCCGATGATACACATGTACGTACACACATGAGAAAACATATATGAAAGATATACATTCGCGATGGATCATCTTTCATTTGTATTTAATTATCGTTTGTTTTTATTTTTCTTTCTTTCGCCATTCTCCTTTTTAGTTTTCCTTTCAGCTCACATAATTTCCTTCTTTTTCTCTACTTTGCGATAACACCGTCACTCAGGGGCGTACAAGCGTAACGAGGGGGCCCGGTAGCTCGACTCGAATAATATTCTTTCTGTGTTACTTTCCTAAAAAGAAAATGCTGGTCTCAGGAATAAAGACATGACGGTTACCTAATTCATAAGTTACCACGTATTAAAAAAAAGAAAAGAAAAAAAAAAGAATTGCGAGGAAAATAAAACGCGAAGGAAAAAAAAAAAGGAGATAAGCGAAAGAACTTCGCCCCATCCAGAATTGAATACGAGTCCAGACGATAAAAATATGTTACGCACCGCGTGTGCATGGCTTAACTTTGTGATAAAAGGATAAAAATTCCCAATGCGATTTTCGATACCTTTTCATATTATCGGACGCGAGAAATACGAATCAGAAATAATAACAGTCACGGCAAGAGGAACACGAGAAGATGCGCTACCCGAAAAATCATCTGTTACACTTTCTTTGTTCTCGTAAATCGACTGTACATCCATCTATATTGTCTTACTTTATCGAAATCGATTGGTACAGGTATTCGACTCTCGACATAAATTGGATATATATATATATATCTTCAATCGTCGATTGTTTACTTCTTGAAATACCGTATACGCATATCTCTACCTAATGGAGCATAAATCCACGTTACTGCTATATTTTATTACAGGAAAGGCAACACTAATGATTATCTATATATTATATGTAATGCCTAATGAATTATTATGTAATACATGGTAATTGATAGTACAGCTAGAAAGTGTATAAGACTATCGTCTAGTTTTTAGTAGAATATTATATCTACGGAGTATCTTAGGAGCTAGAACGTCACATAAGAATTGCGCGATGGGTTGATGACACTAGGAAGGAATGTACAGGTGTACGCGTATGGGATTAATGAAAGAGAGAGAGAGAGAGAGAGAGGAGGGAGCGGGAGAGGGAGAGAGAGTGTTTCGATAAGTAATGTCAGAATATAATGCATGCACGCATCTGTTTTAAAAAAATGTTGCCGCCATTACGCATTACGTCAGAGGGAGCAAGTGTGGTGTCGACTTGACATTGAAAGAACGTCGAAGATATACATGGAAATAGGGTATACGAAATGAGATTGAATTTACAATTGAATTATAACAAGTGCGTGCATACGTATATATATATATATATATATATATATATATATATAGATTCAGGCAAATATGTATGTGTATGGATTATGCAATGCAAATAGAAGGGGCACGTCTTGTCACTTTAGACACGGGGTTCTACCAAGAGTTTACTCGTATAAATGAACAAGTAGGACTTCATCAGATTCTTGATCATTCGAATACAGACACTCGTGACGTAACTCGATGGCTTCCGGTACGGGGATCGTATCCTCCGTAACTACGAGCGGAAGCTTAAATTTGTTAACAACCGCGTGTCGTATGTAAATATTGGACGTATCGCGTAACTATGTACATACCTACATATGTATATACATATATGAAGATATATGTGGATGATACTTGCAATGAGAAAGTTCTTAAAAAAAATGATACGAAATAATTTGAGACAGAGAAGGAATGTAAGGACGGAATCTTGGGATTCAATTATATGTTGGGAAAATGTGAGGAGCTGATCGATAGAACCGTCCGATGGAATTGTGTCTGAATCGTAGGGTTTTGAAGGTTTTCTTTTTTGATCGAGGAAAAGTTGTGTAAAAAAATTTTATGTATGTTAGTCGTTAAGTACGCCCGTGGCCACGTCTCGCAGTCCTCTCGTTTGGCCCGTAATAATAATGTTTCAGGTAAATTGTGCTTTTTGAAAAATGAGCGTCAATCAAACTTCGTTTTTTTGGGGGGAATTGAGGATTGGGCGAAAGTTTACGAAGGGATGGGCGATTCGCGGTCACGAAGGCAATTGTTTTTGGTTCATTTTTGGGAATGCGTGAATTTAAATTTAGATCGGGTTTAGCACTCGCGGTAATGAAAGAAAAGGAGAAAAAATTGTTCAAGGAGAAGAAGGAGGAGGGACAACTGGTACAGGACATTGGATAAGGGGATATCGTAGTGGAAATAAAAAATGATGCAGATTGACGACAGCACAACGCGAGACGTTTGAATGAGAAAAGAAAATTATTACGTTACTTTTTATGATCCAGGAAGAACTGAGTTGTGGAGCAAAGAAAATTAATGTCCAGCTCTTCTTTTATTATTTTTTTCCGTTTCGTATCCTTTGCGTTTCTTTGGCTTATTCAGGCATACACCTTGTGTGTGTTCTTATATGCGTTAGAGGAAATCCGTAGCGACTTTGGGCACCCGAAACTTCGTACTTAGCCTTGCAGAAAAATAGAAACTGGCGAGGAACAGATGATACGAATAAAAGGAGTTGAGGATTTAGTTCGCGAGGACGAGAAGGCAGAGTGCGCCACTGCTGACAATTACGAAAGATACGAATATTCGAGAAGATAACAAAAGAATACGTAGGAGGAAGCAGTGACGAGTAAACGAGTTGTGGTGGTTCGTAGTTGGAAGTAAAGTGTGATAAAAGGCGCACGGCGCATGCGCGTAGACAGGTTCGTTTGTTCGTCGCGAGATGGCAGGAAAATGAAAATGAAAGAAAAGCGTAAGAAATAATTCGTTATGCTTTCCCTTTTGTCTATACTCTTCTCGCGACGCTTGCGAGACAGAGAGAAAGAGACTCGGCACGCGAGGACACGCGTTGTGCTGTACAGGTATAAAAAGGAAAACATGAAAACAAAAAGAAACACGTCCATTTTCAGTGAGATAATGAATACGAGAAACACGTGGACACGTGCACATAGACATTGGGTCTTCAATGCGATAGATCAACACGTAACACGTGCATTAGACATACGCCTATGAAAACACAGTCACGCGGTCAACGACGCACGCGTACACGCGCGTACAGAAATTACAATGATATCGTTAATTAATTACTGATGATTTAATGATAATAATAGTTATTAAATAACAATGAATTTAACATTACCCGTTTGTATATTAAGAAAAATAAAAAAGAAGTGAGCGTGTGTGAACGAATAGTATGAGAAGTTATGAAAGAGAGAGGGAGAGGGAGAGAGGAAGGAGAGAGAGAGGGAGAGAGAGAGAGAGAGCGCTGTCTATTTTAAATGGTATATTTGCATGTATGTGGGCGCCGATCTGGTTAATTTTTTTTTATTTCTTTGACTTGCCCATGAGTATGTATTCCCGCATATGAAGAAAATGTTATAAAAATATGCATAAAAATAAATATATAAACACGAGAATTAAACCTGTAAACGCAATGACTTTAATTTTTATTCTCAACCCCCCTTTCTTAAATCCCAATAGCGTTGGGATCAATCAATCAATCAATACTTTTCTGGTATAGAGAATGTCAAGATTTATATTGCTGTGCCAAAATAATCAGTTGTCCTATGTCTTCGTAACGTATGATTATGTAGGACGTACACGTTCGTTTTGACGTAAATGGAATTTTATCTGTCAACCCGTTTATTCGTACCACCCTTTTTGCTTCCACCCTTTGTGCAAATTAATAAAGCTGATTATCATTTACGTGGATTTATTAACCTCTTAGCTACCGAACGCCACTATGCTGGCTTTCGCGCAGATTTTCTTCTTGAACAGTTCGTTACTACAGTGGCTCACTCTGTGCCGTATAGAGATACAACGCTGTGGAAAGGCCAGCCGTAGCTAAGAAATAAAATATTTTCGTCGAACGTACATTCATTCGGTTTAACATGTGCCTATTTACAGTCTTCGTGCTTTAAAGGAGCGCTGACGTGTTATTTTTAACCTATTAATTAATCTTTACGTAATATTTGTCTTACATGGATAAGAACACGACGAAAATAATGTGCGAATTTAAATGAATGTTTCGTTATTTGCCATTAATAATTTTTACACTTATTCAAATAACGCCCGTGTTTTGTAGTGCGATCGGAGAAGGCATTGACATTTTCGATTTCAATCGCACGCGAAAAATTGTTACACGCGTTATTCTTTTTAATAGACTTTCGACTTTCCCACTTGCGCATACAGACGATACAGTCTGTTCGCGTTGTTAACGATATTTTAAGCCGGCATACTGAACGTCAATGTAAATTATTTGCAAATCGAACGTAATAAGCAAACTCATTTCGAGACGCAACGAAATGTGTACATATTACAATAACGATTAATCGACCGAGTTAAAGCCGTTAAATAATGAGTATATTTAAACCGATAATGTGCAAATAAATATTATCGCACAGAATTTATTAAAGTCATAAGACTCTTACGAAAATTTCTTCCCGGTAACGTCGTTACTCAAATCAGCGACTTATTTGTGCATAACGTAAGTATAGGAATTAAAATAAAAATGGGAGCTCGAAAATGTTACGGCAACGGTGTTGTACAATCTTATGAATGAATTTCACTATTGCTATAAGATTTCATAAATGCAGCTGATAATCGTTACGACAGATTGACGCAAAATTCAGGTGCAACGTTGCGCCAGACGTCAGGCTTAACTTCCTCGGTCAGTTACCCCCGTAATGCGTAAAGACTGCGATTGCTGCTCGTTAAATTCAGTCTTGTTTCTCCCGGACATTTAAAGCGACGAATTTGTCCCCAACAAATCACCAGAACTTTGCAACACTTTGACTCTTATAGCTCATAAGCAATTCTCATGCAACAGTCAAATGTCATATTATGACGTTCTTTATACCATCGTTCCTTTGGGTTCTTGTTCCACGTACTGAATTTCCATCGAAACTGAAATAAACTGTATTAAGATAAAGAAAAGAAAAGAAATATATTATATAAACGATCGATTATTTTCGCTGTGCTTTTTTTATTGCTTTAAAATTTATTTCCTTGGATCACTTGGAATTTCTGTCTAAAATCTTTCTTCTTCGCTATTGCGACTTAAGAGAATAATATTGGTAAAAAATTACGCGTTGCAATTCCAATACGGAGATTTCATTATTTTGAATCTTTGACGTTAAAGCTTAATCAATTTTATTCTTTTCACAGTAAGCAGTATTTTTTTACGTTTCAACGTAGCTGCGCCATCGTAATTCTCTACAGCAGGTTTTTCCTTACGAATGAACAAATACGAGTGAGATTTACAACTATGGCGGAAATTCTTCGTTCTCGCTTCATGCACTGTGTGATCGACGTGCAATTTCAATACTGAGTTACGACGATTATTGTAATTTACTATGGATTCTAGTCAATGTCAAAGTTCACGAGGATTCATGAAAAAGAAAAAAGTTGATCGAAACCAACCAATGCCATTTTCCGTCACTTTCACTCCGCACGGCTTAACCTTCTATCACCGAGGATCGGAGAAATTGTTCCATTCGTATTTCCTGGCTGAAAGAAAATCAGGAAGAATTCGCGTAATGACCTTTTAATGAGAAGAGCTAAAGCACCGAGTATTCATCGCATTCCGAACGGCGTCAGTCGTTCGCTACGGGACAGTTTCGAAAGACGTGTTAACGAAATCACACAAAATATAAATGACAATAATTAACGTCTCAAAGTGATTTCTTAAGGTGATAGGAAGATTGAAAAATAGAAATAAAAATTTGGTTTACTTGAAATTTTCCAAATTTCATAAAAATTTTCAATAATCAATTTTTCGCCAATTTCAAATCTCGGAACTTCCGTCACAGAGTCTGCGTGTTACTGTTATGATTATCATGATCGAAACACCTTAAGGCAAACGGTAATTGCCTCTGGTGACGTTTGACGTAATAGGTAAGCAAGCAGGAAAAGTACGCGTGCAAATCCAGACGCTGAATGCGCGATCGACGCCAAGTTCCTTGTTTATTATTTCGCATATACGAAAGTCGCGCGTTGAGCGCCGCCACGTTAGATAACAGATGAGAGGAGAGTACAGACAGATTGACAGACAGATAGCATTAGAGAGGCTGAGAATGGGTAGAGGGAATGAGAGAAATGTCGAAGTAAAAGAAAGACAGAGAGAGAAGTAGCTGAGGACATCGTGAGATCCAAGAAGATTCCATTTCTAGTTTCTACCTACATACACACGGTATACGTGCACAATTGCTGCTCTCGGATTCTGATTCTGAGTACGCGATAGGTAGGTACACGAGATTGCAGATTCCTTCTAAGAGACGCTGCGGCTCTTACGGAGTCATTCCAACCTGGAACTACTGGACGTTGAACCTAAGAAGAAAAAGGCAGATGAATATTTTTGCGAAGATAATTCTTAGGTATCCCAAAGATTAAATCGAATATGGCTTATAACAGCTGTACAGACATAAAGAAATGATATGAAATAATTAAAAAAAAAAAAATAAGCTACTGGTACTAATCAGCACTGTGACGTAGTCGAGGTCTTAATACGCTACGATGTAGCGTACGATATTCTAAAGTACGTTAAAAATAACTTGACCCAAGACCTTACTCTCTCGAGGAAGTCGCCATTGGGAGTTAAGAATCACGAGAAAGAGTTTGCTGCGTGAAAGACGATCGGAATCCTGATCAATCATTTAAATTGAGTAACATGTGGTTTATTCGTACGTCATAAGGCCTCGTATTATTTTTATTATTATTTAATAATAATATACTCGACATTACCGAACATGATGTCCAGAGAACATCTAGAGCCTGACATCTCTAGGCCATGCATAGTATATCTATATGCATATAATATACGTATATAGTTTTCACGTAGAAAAGAGTTCATGACTATCCTTTATATTTCCTATTGTCACTCTCATGCACTTTGAGCAAGTCTACGTCGAGCGTTAAGGTAAGTGTAGTTCGTTCGTTTGATCAATAACGTCAGTTTACCATTTTATTAATAGTCTCTCGCCTCGAATGCTTTTTTTAATCTGTTTCATAAAATTGACGTTTTATCAAAGCACGAACGCAGAAATTTCTCTTGCCGTCCAGTCGTGTCGCCGTGGCTGGTTGAGTCGCAAGTTTGCCGGATAGAGAATGTTCAGTCGGTAAAGCAGATGCCCGATAGCGTTACGACGCAAGTGGAATGGAATCAAAGCCAAGGGTGTGGAGGACAAGGCGGATACGATACCCGTCTGATCCTATTTACTATTCTCTATCAGCGTTTCTAGTCTTGAGTCACAATAACACTAAAATCAATTCGCAGATGTTTCCTTCGACTGGTACTAATTCATAGACGTCATCCAACACCTGTTCGAAGATCAGTCAGAGTCATTCGAGTGAACTTAAACTTACTCGTTATGCTTCCAGTAGAGCCACGTACGATCTATGATTCTATTTATAAGAAAACATTAGGAATTAGACTTATCGGAAATTCTAAACATATCTTTTTTTGTTAAGTAAATATCATTGGAGGCTGCTTATGCGTATTATGTATACGGTACAAGCATTTCGCTTGTCTCGATTAACGCGTCTTCTTATCTGTATTTGGCTCAGAGATAATTTTTGGAAATATTAATACACGAAATACAAAAACAAGTATTTTAATAATTTTTTTTTTTCAACGAACACTCGCGTCTTTTGTCACGTTCTATGATGTGAATTATTTACGAATATCTTTATACGTTTAATTGAGGTTAATAGGCTGACGTCATGTATAAATACATATTTATATAAAAAATAATAATTCATAGCCGTCATTACCACCCGTATTCGATGTTTCGTATACTCTTTTTTTTCGCCGCTTTTAACAACGCAAAAACATTTTACTTAAAAATACCGATCGTTGAACTCGCGTGGCTGCTCGGTTATTATCGCGTAACGTGCCGACAAAATGGAAATTGCAAGAAAACAATGTAAAAAAAACCAAAGTGATTTCATTTCACGTTCTATGAACGATACCCGAGTTTCTTCGCTTCGTTGCACAATCGCAAGGACGTCGTCTAGCTAATAGCCTATCTTCCTCGTACAAAACCTCGTAAATTTCGAGCAATCTCTCCGCATATGTAAATTACGTGTTTACAAAAAAAGAGGCTCGTCATATACGATAACGTATCGTAGGTGATCTTTTTTTCGTACAACAATATAAATTACATGTTGAACTCTTGATAGTTCAAATTGTTACATTAATGATTTATGCTACGATAATTTACAACCGTCGGCTGTGGACTTGACAGTCGATCGCATACACGTTATATTATTAATAAACAATCTAAAGCGTCTAACCAAAACGGTCTGATAAGATTTCGACTATAGCTGGACTACGTGAATCCTTGACTACTACTCAGCCGTAATATCCTTCTAGTCACTAAGCAGGTTTAGCAAGGTTCAACGAGATGACGTAGCAGATGAAGTTGCAACTAGCCGCTTGTTGAATGATACGTTAATTGGGATGCTGTTAATGAAAACTGGTGAAAGGGTAATATTATTTCTTAATGAAATTCTCTAAAAAAATTATATAAATATTTTAAAAATATTCCACATCAGGAGGCAATCAGTTTCCACTTACGAGAAACGTTAGGTAGTAATAATATATGTGGAAAATAAAATGTCTAAATAGTTGTGTATGTATATATCTATATAAGAATGTGAAATTCGAAGATGCGTATGGATAGCGGAGTCAATTAACCATCGAGTAATTAACGTTAGAAAATACATGATTACCATGCTTGATTTAGCATTGATAGGATAGGCAGGTCAGTGCGAGTCACGTACTTCGTGTCCCCTGTGTATTGACTTGACTTTTTATCGATTTCATTCGTATACCTGCTCGGCATTAAACTGTTTGGCTGCGTTTCGTTTCGCTTTTACGATGCCGAAATCGGGGCAGGGCATTTTTGCCGTGTTGCAGAGATCACACGGACTCGTACGGCGAATTACGCAGGAATCGACGGGGCGGCGCAACAACGTCGAGTTAAGAATGATTAAAGCATGTAGCGTTACCGACGAATCTCTTTCGTTCTACTTTAGTTTCTTTCGGTTCCGTTCGTCGAGCGTGAAAAGTGGACGATCAAAAATGAGGTCTTGCTTTATCGGTAAGAGAGACGGGCGCTTAATTTTTGACGCGTATCGACGGAGGGTCATTGGGGTTTAGTTTATTTCCATCTTGTCGAATATAATTCGTGGAGCTTTTGCGATTAATAATTATTCCTATCATATTATTCATATTGCGTACTCGTTGAAAATATCTGTGGAATGTTTATTCATTTGCTTTGCTGAGTATCTAGGTATTTCATAGGAATAAGTTGTACACGAAAAAAATATGGTCTGCGTATAATTATCATGGCGTTTGATATTTGGTCAGATTTGTTGAAGCAACAAAGATTGGATTTGGATAAATTTAGAAAGTATCGGGAATAATATTCTTTCGTAATTCTATATTCTTCAGGGAAATATGTTTGGCGTGAAGTACGCATTTAGACGTTATACAAGTATACTCAAGGATCCACAAAACTCTTAATATGCTCCTAATGCGCATGCATATTCCTATGTCGTCGATAATGTCCTCGATCATCAAACGAGAATCCTTGAAACCTTCTTACAGGAGAGACACTTTACACCTGAAAATAGAAAGGTGCTTTCCCAAGAGATATAATAAGTGGTTAGACTTTTTCATAAAATCATACGTGTACGATAACCAGGAACGATCTACTCGTACAAGCAGCTGACCCTATCGGGGAGAGAACGTTGCTTTTACTGTGGGTATTTTTTTACTACATACTATTCAGTATTGAAGCACGTTCTCGTGCACGCGGGTCGACGCCCACTGGCGTGCTAAAAATTATGCTTGAAATCGAAAGCCCATGGTTTTTCTGGGCCAACCGGTTACGTGGTCTATCTTGTCATGATACTGTCACCGTGATAACGTGATAACGGGAAGCCGGGGTAAGCAGGTTCTTGGCACACGACAGTCGAGTCTAATGGAGTCAATGACAGAGTGGAGTTGAGAGTGAAGTGGTTAGTCTAGACATACCCGGGTGGGACTGGGTACGTACTGGAGAGGACATAAGCTTTAAACTCGTAGCAGAGGGAGTAAGAGATACTCATGATCAGGTTAGGAGTAATTATGCTAGCCACTACTAGGTATTGTAAGTATACGTACAGTGACGCGTACGCACAGGATCACCGCAAGATAAGATTTCTCTTGTTGTCCATTTCTGACCTACAGCGCCATGCGGAAAGTGGAGGCAACTACTACCGCTGTCTCCCCGTTATCCCCTGGTGTTACAGTATTTGCAAATTATCTGTAAACCTGGGGCTAGAAGTTGTTTCAGCGTTCCAAGTATATAGCGAAGCTGGGCCGCCTCGAGCCATGTAACAACCTACATTTTATTTACTGCACTTTTACTCGCGTCGCTGCATGGGCGGCCTTGCTGCGGCCTGAATACCTTGCTTGTCCGCATCGACGGGCCCTTTCTATTGCCAGTCTGCAATTTCAGCTTAATACGAGCCGCCGTCGCATTGAATTGCCTTGTCGTCGCTCTTTACCCTCCGATCTTCCTTAGGCGTATGGATGACGAGCTTTCGATTTCTTTACCGACTGCTCTTTTCGCGGTCGAGCCGAAACGAGATTCCTCGACTCACGTCAGTCTCATACGAGCTATGCGATCCTTGAACTCGATTCGAGTCGTCTAGCCGGGCGTTTTCATGCACATGTGCATGGCAGACGTAGTACGTATCAGTCAGTATGATCTTTGGTGTTGTGATACGCGTTATGAAATCCTCTTTAATTTGTTTGGAAAAGCGACACCAATGCTATGATCGAACATCGATTCATGGCAATGTAACTATACATGACTTTTTCACTGAAGAAATTCTTGATAGTTCCTGTGGCGCATTGCGTATTAATGTTTTCGAATCTGATCAGACACCGGGAATGAGGCCTTACGTCTCTTTGAATAACGATGTTCTCTCTTTGCTCCTCAGTCAAAGTGATTTATTTCCTTCATATCCAAGCTCAGGAAATTGTACCGGCGTTTATTCGTGATAGACCTTCATGATTGCGTGTCAACCTTGAAATGCTGTGCATCTATTCCATAACGTGTAATTCGCAAGATCGACATGAGCCATCCGCCCAGCGAGAAATTCGTTGAACGAAGGAATCGAAAAAATCGTTAGATGCTCGATTGATTTTAAATAAGAAAAAGGAACGTTATCTTTCAATTTTTCATCTGAGTGGCAGGTAGCTAGAACAGGACGAGAAAGGTATATGAATCAAGTAAGTAAATGATTGTCTATTACACTAGGAAATGTTGCTGCGTTCATGACGGATTAACAAGAATCCCCCGTCACAATAATAAGCTTTATAATTCTAACCAATCGATCACACAAACAGAGAAACATGAGTCGACAGAATATTTTTATGAGAACAGACAAAGAGATACTATCAGAGTTCATCGAGCTCAGTGACGTATTTTTAAATTTCCTACTCTCCCCAGTAAACAAGTTCAATACGATCCTTGTTTCTTCACTGGCCTGGTATATATTTTTATCGAAATAATAAGCCTGTCGATACTACCAATGCTTATATTAGTATCGCGATCAGTATCCTTGAACGGTAGACAAATAAAAAGTATGAAGGAATTTAATCGGAAGGTATACATAATAAACCCTAACCATTCACCAGATGTGTGACGATAGTCAATAGTCACCAAGTACATTAAAGTAAATGGCCATGCCAATGACACGTTAAAATAAGGATATATCGATCATACACATATCGATTATACAGTATCCGTGGAAATTCGTATATACTCTAACGAGCCTTGTAATATAATATTCATCAACGTGGCAACCAGATGCTTGCCCGAGTGGCGGTTTGGTTCGATTTATTCAACTGGACATATAATAAGACCAAGAGAAACGAACAAGTAAAAATGTCAACGCCAGAGTGTGCTGCTGTCTAGATTTGCACTGCCAGCGCAACATTCACTGTAGTGTCAAGATAGGCCTTCTGGAGCAGTACTGAAAGGAGGTACAAACGAAGAAGAAGAAGAAGAAGAGAAGGAAGAAGGAGGTGGAGGCGGTTGCAAAAGGAAACGATGGAGCGACGGTCGAGTGAGCAAAAGGAGGTGCGAAGGAGCTGAAGGGGTCGAACGGTAGAAGTTGCGCAACAATGTACCGCCACCTGCACTCGTTTCGTCACTATACTTTAACCAGCAGCCAGTGGTGTAGTAGCTCGTGTTACTTTCGCCAATTAAGTTTGCAGTTGTTTAATTTTAATATAAAACGTAGAGATTATTGGAAATTCTTAACAAGATAATAACGACTGCGACTGCGCACTAAGTGCATTGAAGATGATTTCGCACGTTTAATGATTCGATTCTTATGGCTTTGCTGTACTCGTTGCTGGCCAATACACGACAGAAAACGAATGAGTAATTGCGCGCGTCCCGGAGTCTTGACGTTTCAACGTCAAATGTTGCTGCTAATCGTTATGAGCATGCGTGTTCAGTACAGGTGAGAGATTATACAAGCTTAAATGCTGTTAACGTGTTACGATTGTTATTGAGTCGCGGCTGACTGTCAATGGTAAATTCATAATAGTCGATTGTATAAAGCTTTTGCGGTCGACTTCATAACCTATTGTGTCGTGCCGGTGATCTGAAATATTAAGTTTCAGGTTCAGTGGGCGATGTTTTGCTAATCGGGAATGGCGACGGTTATCATTGTCAAATATATAGGTGAGTTAATAATATTTGCAAATTTTATCTATTGGTCAACATGTATGTATACAGTTGTGAAATGCGAGTAGCTGAGTATCTCTATAATTTCATTAGTGACACTATCACTCGTTTCACTGATATTGAACAACTAATTGCATGGTTTATCGACTGTAAGATTATCGGTGATGCCGGCGTTAGTATTAATAATTACTGGTCGTATGAGGGGAAACCAATGTTAGTATTTCTTACGAGTGCCATTGTACATGTAACTATGAGAAGTATACATAAGCCACTTTTTTTTCAGAGAATGTGCGACAAGAGCGTGCAGAACCGATGCTTTCAAATGCGACACCCATCGAGAAGGAAATGTTGGTCAATATCAATTGCTCGATCAGGATCATAATCGATTATATTCGTGAGATTGCTCAGCTCGACGAAAAGGGTAAAGAGGTTGTGTAATGTGCAATTAACTCCCAAGCATGTTTCGTGTCCTCTGGACTTTGAGACTAGTTTACGTTGGATTATTTAGAAATCGAGCGCCTGAGAATAGACTACCATTTCGGATTAATTCCACAGATGAATTTGATTTGTGCGATGAAATTACGTACCAGTTGAAAAATGTTTACGCCTTTCGGCCGTACATAACGGGGTTAATGGTTTTACGACCGAGTCTTACTTACTTGATTGTAATGTTACAAAGTAAGTAGTGCGATGAAACGTACGTCTAAATAGATGTAATGAGATACACTTTAATTTTGTTATTTTTAGGGAACTCAAGTGGGCACATTTTAAATGCTGTACCGATAGTGCCTAAAAGAAATAATAAAAGTGTTAGCGACATTGTTGCCAAAATTCTTAAACAAACTAAAAAGCAATCGGTAATGTCGGTTAACACAAAATTATCATTGTTTAATTAAGGATAAAGGAATGCAATGGCGGTAGTATTTTAATCTTACGACTCGATAATAACACACATTGGTAGGACGAAGATAAATTTCGAAGGTTCAAATGTTTAATCTCTGGATTAAATTGTTATAGTTACGCACTCTTTTATTTCAAGTCAACATATTGCATAATATTCATTTTTAGAGATCTACTCCTGAAATTAACTTGTCAATGTATGCTTTTATTTGTACATCTAATGTGTAAAGTTTACAAATTAAATTATATCTTTATGGAAACAGTTGAAAGAACGACGGAATATTTATTTACAGAGCATAGATAGCAGTTGCACATTGAAATCTATCAGCATAATTCAATAAATTAAGTTTGCAGAAAGTTATGTATTCGCAAAAAATTAATGTACGGAAAAGGCTATTTTTTGGAGTATCTGATAGTAGCATTATTTAACCTGTCATAACAAATCATTGTTTAATTCTTTAAAATTTTCTATAGCGATTTTTTTAAGGTGACTACTTTTTCCATGTCTACCGATACCCTCGGTAAATTTTTTTGCTCCTTTAACCCCTTCCTCGAACAAAAGGTGGGAAGAATTATCCTTTTCAAACTGTAAGGCTTCTTCAGTTTGTTTAGCGTTAAATGTTGCAAAATGTGCAGATGCACGGTCGGCAAGTAGAGTGGCTTGAGGATATTTAAGAATGCAATGTGCAAGGGTTATTCCTTGACCAAGACCTATAGAGATAAGAATCATGATGGTTATCAAACTCATTTCAAAAATATGTTTGCTAAATAAATGTGTTGTTGAAAACATCATACTTACTTGCACCACATGCAACAAGCTGAGTTGCTAATCCCCAATTAAATGCTTCTGCACCTGTGATACCTCGTCCTGTGAGAATCAGATCCATGGTACGAGCATAACCTATCATGGCTGGTAGACGAACAGTACCTCCACATAACATTGGAATTCCAAATCGTCTGTTAAATATTCCCATAATTGCAGTTTCCTCGACTATTCTGAGATCACACATCAAGGCCAACTCGAATCCTGCACCCACTGCATAACCATTTATACAAGCAATTAGAGGTTTCGCACATAAGCTCGATCTATTTGCCTGTAATCATATTTTAAAAAACAAAACATAGAATATAATTTAATTCATACGAAATATACATTATCTATATTGATAATTCACCAATGCTCCAAATTGAGGTACACTATCTTCAGATTCTCCATCATATTTTGCAATTTCTTTAAGATCAAACCCAGCACAAAAATTTCCACCATAGCCATGAAGAATACCCACTACGGCTTCTTTGTCTTGTTCAAATGCATCTATTGCTTCTGAAAGACGTTGAGCAGTAGCTACATCCAAACTATTCTTCTTCTCTGGGCTATTAATTCCAATGGTTGTAATAGACTCAATTCGATTCACTATTATGCTTTTTTCTAAAAAAAAAAAATAACTATTAATTAGAGTACTTACAGTACAAAACGTCTATTGTCTGACAGTTTTTAATATGATGGAGACACATTTTTTAAATTAATATGATTTCAAAAAACAATTGTCAGCTATAAGTAGAACAAATTTTACCTTGATTTGTTTCCTCTACAACGTCTGCAATTTCAACTGAATTTGATGAAAAGTTTCTAATTCTAATAGGCTTTTTCAGAAATTTTCTGAATACCAGCGGTAACCGTTTGATGGAATTCATTTGGCAATATGTATGAACGTTCTATTGTCAGGAAGTGTGTAGATTACATATGATTACATATTAAATTCAGTAACAAGTTATGAGCAATCAAACTGCGAACGACTGAATTAGGGGTTAGCAACTTTCCTCTTTCAAAAAGTGAATAGTGGTATCCCTACCGCCATCTGTGCAGTCTCGGCAAAGAGAAAAACCATTCAAAAGCTATTGAGCTACCTCTTTTGCATTAGTTAAGCTTTAATATTTTTCAAAATCTTCTCACCGAGTGTAAGACGCGTCTTCCCTACAAAGAAAAAAGTGGAATTCAATATTGAATAATTTGTAGAAGTACATTTATTATTCACAAATGATGTATATACATTTCAATTTAAATGAAACACAACCCAAAACGCAGCAAACCCCTAAACACTCATCCCACCAACTCTACAATTATAAATGTATGTATGTATGCGATTGTATAACAATCGCCAATTTCGGCCTGAGTTGCACACTATACTATTTGTAACAAGTGCATGAATAGTGGTGTTTTAAATGGTAGTTTTGCGGGACGAATAGCGAAAAAGCGAGGTTACGAAATTTCGTCCCTAGGACCGAAAGTGAACTCCCAAGGGACGAAAGTCAAGCACTCGTGGAATGCGTATACGCGAACCTATTTTTTTAATACAGCTATGAAATTAGCTATTTTCGCCCCGCAAAACTGCCATGAAAAGTACCGCTTTCACGCACGTGTTACAAAAATAAATTTGTTCTGCATTCACTACATTTTTGTTATATGTTAAAACTGTTTGCACAAATAAAAATATGTTACATAAATTGTGTATATTTACGTCGAAAACTAGCTTTATAATTCATTCAATTCTCAATCTATTTAGATTACAATCTATATATTTCAATTTAGACATTTTATTATCGAACTAGGTTGCATAAATATATTGAATATTAGGAATCATTCGTGGAAAATATACTAAAAGTACTTCAATTATATGATTTATAAGTCATTTTGAATTGGTCGGTTAATTTCAGTTCCACCATTCTAAATAATAAAAAAAATAATTAATCTTTATTAATATCTGATATTGTACCGTAGCATAACTGATATATATGCTAAAAAGGTATATTTAATATACGTAATAAAACATAGCAATGAATTAGCAATTAAAAAAAATTATCTTATAATTTTTTGCAAATATTACTTCCAGTAATGGAAGATATATCTCACACAAACTATATTAAAAACTTTCATTGATAGAAATACTTCTTATTTTTAAGTATCTATAGTGTTACTTCACTGAAGTGTGCGATTTTTTTACAGGTTTCGTTAATGTTCCTTGACGTATTCAAGGCTTCCAATTCAAGAAGCTATCTTGAATTACGATTTGCTTAAATATGCTATTAGGAATAGACTGCGGCGATTTCCTGTTGCGTTGTGCTTCCAGAATGTAGGACACTTTTTCCCTAGCTTCAGCACGCGATATGTCGCCCCTGAGGCTGAGCAATCTAACCAGATGATCTTCCGTCATGTCTGGATATTTCTCGACTAGCGAATGCAGGTCAAGCGACAAAATCTCAGAGTCTTCGCAACGTAATACTTCGGCAAGTCGTTTGATTATTTCAAACGGTGAATCAAAGTTGCCGACCTTAGGTGCTATTCTAACGAAGAAGTTCTTTAGCTTATCTGCCTCGGTCATTATCTTCGAAGTGCACGTCAAGCACTCGTCATACGTTTTCAACGATATCTTACGTTGCAGCATTGCTGCAATGTAGCGTTTGGCTATGAGGTTTTGTGCCTCCGTTATAACATATTCAAAATTTTTAACACGTAGATGATTGTAGTCCTGGAAGTAGTCTTCCAGAGTAACGCATATTGTCTCGACTGGTATCGGTGATGATAACCATTTTGGCGTCAGCAAATCTTGAAAGTGAAGTTCCAAATCCAGGAAAGATTCTTCAAGTAGAATTTTAGCTGCCTCATCGCGCAGCAGTTGGTAACTCCCCAAAAGAGTTTCAAACTTCACAGCTGCGTCCGCGCTTGTATTTGGTACCCAATAAAGTTGTTTCATCTGTTGCGCTAATTCCACAAATTGCAAGCAATTGTTTACCACGGTTATCATATGATGCGTAAAATAAGGTACAAGACTTCTGTCTTCAAAATGTTTGTTCTTAAATTCCAGGATTGCTTGATGGTACATGTTACCATATTTTGTTACTTGCTCAATGCAAAGGACGAGGGCCTGTGCTGTTAGATTCATACTGATCGTCTTAGTCACTTGAAGATTTTGATCAATCATTTGAAATATTATTACAGGTGCTGCAGTATGGTAGTATGTTTCTTGTGTAGTACCTTCTGGCAATACTCCACTCCACCAATCAACCTTTTCTGTTTCTAGAGTTTTCTTCATCCAGTCTTCGTAGTTCTGACACATATTTCGCAAGTATTTTTCTTGAAGATCATTAACTATCGCATTACTAAGTAGTGGTCCAATATCGCTAGTGTCGATATTGAGTTCTGGGTGTCGCATCAATTCTGGACCACTGTAAGTATTCATTATCCAGGCTAGTAACGAAACGTATTCATTACCTTCAAGCCCATTAGCAATAATATCTTTTAAATGTTGAGATAGACTAATATGATACATTTCAACAAACTTTCTCATTATGTTATACGACGGTGGGAAGCAAGGTTGACAAAGTGTCTTAACAACTCTCAAATCCTCCAGGATGAGTTGCCTTGTTAATTCAAGATATCGGACTAGCCACATTTTATTGTCAGCTCTTTCATCTACATGAGTACCTTCGATGCGATTGGCAACAGATTGTTCTAAGACACGAATAGCCATTTCTTTCCACTTTTTGGGCCTTCCAGGAGGTATAAAGCCACTTTGACGTTGTCTCTGAATAGCAAAGTGATCTGCTTTTTCTTCTCTTTCTATGATTCTAAGGGCAGTTACAATAACTGTTGGCTCTTTCCTTACAGTATTCAAAGTTCGATCAAGCACCAATCTAATCTGCTTTTCCATAAGCTGTGAAAGTGTCTCTACATCTTCAAAGTAAGCTTTCAACATGACCTTATCAGCAGTGGATTGATTTGGAAGCTTGTGCAATTCATAAAGCAGATCATCACGAGAGTTTTCTAGATCCATTAGACTTTGATGAGCATGCAAGAGTTTGCCATCGTTAATCCATTGCTTTGTTTTTTCCACACTTTCAGGAACAGTAAAAATATGTTTTAAATTTTCTTTAGCAGTGACATACTGTGAGTGACGCATATTCTCATCTTGAACTGCTTGAAGCTTTGCATTCAGTTCCAGGACAGAACCAAATGACTGTCCAATCATGTTGAGCTCTTCTTTGATTGATTGAATACTTTCAAGAGAGCTTTGAAGCTGATCAAATCCAACACGCACTCCATCTAATTGACTTTGCATTCCGGTTTTGAGCATAGTTTCAATTGAGGCTTTTTTTCTACTAATTCTGCGTTTAAATTGTTCAACTTTTTCAAGTTGACCTGGACGCTGAAGCATGTTTATTACATGCTTTGTTCCACTCGCTTTAGCTTCTTCTTCTAGTCTTTGTAAGTCCAACATCTTCGTCGTAGTTTAATTCTCGAGAAATTGTCGATTGACACAATTTTAGCAACTATTTCATATATACAGTTTTCACTGTAGGTTATGTTATGTTATGTTACATATGGCAATCGTGTCTCCTCCTTCCAAACGTTCGCAAGATAGATTACTGAATTATCGACAAAACTTCATTCACTCTACGTTCATATTCCAATAAATTGTTGTCCACTAAGATTTTAAAATAAAACTATAAAGTAATTACTTTAATAAACTAAATGACTAATATATGGGAGTATAAAAATAGTTGCACTATTTATGAAAATACAATTGGCAGTGATATGATCGTGTGTATGTGCATACACACTGTTCATAGCATTTAGTGATGAGAAAAAATAAGAACATAAACCATTCCAATTAAACAAAGATAACATTAAATTTATATAACAGATTTTTATAAAACTTAGCTATATATCTTTTAATAATATAGTGTCTTAAAAATTTTAAGGCATCAATTAAATTTAACGTTATTAATTTGTTATTTAGAATGCTTATGATTTTTAATGAATTTATATATCGCGATGGAGTTGCTATCGCCGTTGTTATTTCAATGGAAGAAAAAATTGTAATTTTAATAACATGCCGCTCTGAATTTTTTTTAATGAAAAGATGCATCAATTTCGATAAAGTTGAGTTTAATAAACCGCGGCTGCTTCGATAACGGAGTAATTGTGCATTATTGCCGTGGCAGTAGAATTCATGAAGTAGATGTCGCTTCGAGTCAAGAATTTCGGTAACGAACATCCGGCCACGTTAAAATAGCTTGTTTGATATAAATTTTGCGAGCCGGGGTTATCTTTGCGGTGCGCAAAGCTTGGGCAGAAAAAGTGTTGTGTCGTGCTCAGAGACTTAAATGCTTATTTGATAGCCAGCAGCAGTGGAAAAAGGTGAAGAATGGACTACTGGTCGACATGGTTATTTTGCATTTCGCTCCTCGGCGCCGTTTTACTTGCGAGTGGCGTTGAGTTAACCTTTGAATTACCAGACAACGCCAAGGAGTGCTTTTATCAAGAAATCGAAAAGAATGTCTCCTCCACGCTTGAATTTCAGGTATATTTTTTACAAAGAATTAACTTTTGATTCTTAAATATAAGGTTTCTACTGCATATAATTAACCTAATTATTATTATGTTTCTGGGAGGGGCATATTAAAATAGATTAATCTCTGATATTCAGACAAATTGTAACAGTATGACTTTGCTACATAATTTATTTCCACTGGCAGGTTGTAACAGGTGGACAGTATGATGTTGATGTCACGCTAGAAGCACCAAATAAAGAAATTATTTATCGGCAAGTGAAGACACAGTTTGACTCACACACGTTTGTACCAGCAATGTCTGGGGTATACAAAGCATGCTTCAGCAATGAGTTTTCTACATTTTCACATAAGCTCGTCTACATGGATTTCCAAGTAGGTGATGAGCTCCCACTTCCTGGCCTTGGTGAACATGTAACTGTCATGACTCAAGTAAGTTTATCATTAGTTGTTCAGTTATATAATAAATCTAAATATTCAATTGAATATCTTTCATTCCTATACCTACTTTTATTCAACCAGTATAACTTGCAAGAAACTGTATTGTACCATTTATAGATGGAGTCGTCGGCACAAGAGATACATAAACATTTGAACAGTATCTTGGATTATCAGACACATCATAGATTACGTGAAGCTCAGGGCCGAAAGCGTGCTGAAGATCTAAATGAACGTGTGTTGTGGTGGTCTGTTATGGAGACTGTTACAATCCTTATTATTACCGTAGGTCAAGTTCTTGTCCTTAAAAATTTCTTCACTGAAAGGATCTCCTATTCAAAGCTTTAACATTGCTGTTAATCAACGATACCCCGTTACATCGTGAGCCAGTTGCACGACGTAGCAGATTTTGAAAGCGTCTTCTAGATCGTCTATTGCGTTGGTCGAGTGCCGGGACTGTCATTTTCTGTTCCCGTGATCGTTCGAGCGTAAAACGTCGGTCGGTCATTGGAGCCCGAATAGTGCGAGAACGGTAAGAGCCGTAACGCTCCGTCGTAAACGCCACTGGACGCACGTTTTACGTCGCGTATATTTGTACTTGGATATTAATTTATGGAACGATAGACATGTGTACTTTAATGAATGTGCTGCTATGACCTACGAACTTTGATAGGAAAAGTAGGGGTAATAGGATTGCCTTACTTCCTCTGCATCTCATAGATTTTGAGTATTAAATCTACATCAAAATCAGAAGTTTACTATGGATGACAGCAGTATATGATCTATGTTTTTTCATATTGTACGTGTGTAATACAATCGATTAAAATATTTGCGTGAACACTCGAACCTTTCATATGCGCCGAACAGTTATTTTTATCTGGCGCAAAACCTTGCATCGCTTACTGTGCACTCCGGCGTAGCATAAATAAATTCAAGACCATCTTTAAATGTTCTCTTATTTGTTCGAATTAAATTCATAAAAATTATAAGTAGATCGATATTTGCAACGTAATGGATGGATTTAAACAATTTTTAAATTTCGTAAGAATTATGATTCACTAAATTACTCAGTGATGATCTTAGCTTGATCAATCGTTTCTTTCGTAATGGTATAACGACATAGAGCAGAAAGAATGTGGAGTGATGACAAGATATGCTGAGATAATCACATTGTGTTTTGCAGTTTGTCTGTTTACAGCAGACTGCTATATGTTCTGTTCTGCATATACAGTGCAGGTGAATAAATGTTTGCGTGTGTCAATTCAAGAAACTGGCTTTCTTGTAAACTCCTGCGTCATCAATGGACGCACCATGTATCGACGAGTGGCAAGGAAGGAAATTTAAATTTGACCCTGTCATAACTGAAGTACGTGAATAGGAAGACAGGCGGTGTTTCAGCGTATATTCTGCTAAACCGTTGCTCTTATAGTGACAATAAATGGAACCCGTACGACAGCTGTTTTAACCTAAGATTTGAAGTTTTATTTAATTTTTTATTCAGAAATTGACATAGAAATTCAGAATCATGGAGGTAATTATGATGTTCAAAGTATATTTTATGCTTTATAAATGTTATGCTTCTGATAAGTTCACATATATTGATAGAAATATGTAATCGAAATTTTGTACCATACCATACTGTTTTATTTTACTCATGATGAATAGATTTCGAATAATATTAATGCTATATTTCATATCATGTGATTATGTATAAATTAATTAGAAAACATTACTTGTTGCTAGGAACAAGATATTCCAATTGAAATCAATGCTGGGAAACTACTGGAATGGTTAATTAATAGAAGACATTGTAGCCGAGACTGGCAATCAAACGTTTTAGATATAAGGGAAAAGATTAATAATGCTATTCAGGATATGCCGGTTCATGAAGGCATTGCTAAGTTATTGTCTGGCACATGTATGTACATTGATATTTGCAAACAAGAAACATTCATTTGGATAGGGTACTTATCCTATGTTATATTGGTTTTCAGATATAAATTATTTTCACTGTAAAAGGATAGTCGAAATATTGAAAGAAACTGAAGCAGATTCTAAGAACTTGTTTGGTCGTTATGGATCCCAACGAATGAAAGATTGGCAAGAAATTCTGCGTTTGTATGAAAAGGACAATCTTTATCTTGCAGAAGCTGCACAAATGCTTAATAGAAATATTACCTATGAAGTACCCAGTTTTAAGAAACAAATCCAAAAGTTTGAGCAAACTCAAAATGTAAGCAGCATAATTTAAAACAGTATAAAATTCATGATAATCAAATTTGTACATTAAATAAGATTCGTTTTCATCAATAACACTGTTTTTAGGAGTTGGATAAAAAACAAGCTGACTATAAGAAATCAGAAAATGCTGCACAATGTGAATTTACAGCTCTCTGCAAACAACTAGGAATTCCTGGAAGAAAGATTAAAAGAGAATTGGTCGAACGTATCACAGAATTACCAGAAATATACGATAAATTTTCTAAAAAAGTAAAGTCTATAGACAACGTTATAGAATTTTATAGTACATTTGTTCAGTATACACTAGGGAGACAGCATGATGGTGGTTGTGTACCTATGGTCAAATACGTTTCTGGTAACTTGATCCTTAGTTGACTTTTCTATTGGCTACAAATTATTATTATTTATTTTATTTCTCATATTATTTATCTCAGAAAAGGGTAATGTTACCACTTATGAATGGACATATAGTGAACCACCATTATCCATTGTGGAACCACCTTTGAATATAAACTTTGATGATGAAGACGACATTACGAATAATCAAGATACTAATAATGAGGTATAACATTTATCACCATAATAATAATTTAGCTTAATTTATTAAACAATAGTTTATCATATATGACACGATTGTAGATTGATTTTGGCGAAGGCGTTGCTGGTGGTATAGATTTCGGTGCAATAGATGCTGATGGCGCTATCAATTTTGGAGATGATGTTCATTTAGAGAATGCTGGGGATATAGACTGGGGTAACATAGGTGTGGATGAAGTTGTTGAAGGCGAGATAGACTTCAACGTTTCTTTAGAAGAGTCAGGTATCGTCGTGGAGGATGCTGGAAATGATGGAGGCACTGCAACTGGAAATGATGCTTTCACTATATTGGATAATCCAGCGACAAGAAATGATTTTATTGATCAACTATTTGAAGTACGCGATAAATCTATTTCAATAAAATACTTTATACAAATTAAATTTATCATATGAGCAGTAATAAAATAATTTTACTTATAATAGCTTGAAGCATTTTTGAAGCTACGACTTTACGAATTTCAAAGCGACAGTAGCAAGAGTCTTTTGGCCATGAGTCAATTCCAAGAAGCATCACCTCTGCTTCAACTTGCCACGCTGGACAGTACTCAAAGTATGTTAGATAATGTTCAAGTTCTTCTAACGGAAATTTTGGACAGTAGAGTTCAGCATCTTCACAATGTCAAACATTCATCAAGGTAATTTGAATAAATTCATTGTGTAATAATTTTGAAGTGTTCTAGTAATGCATATTGATAACTATGAACAATTCATCGTCACAGGTATGTAGACGTATTGACTGGTTTATTAAAGCAGAAATTGTCATTGGTGGATAAAATGGTTTTATCGCAAAAGTTGGTTGAGCAAAGAATAAAAGAAGCTAAAGAACAAGTTCTTGCGTTGCAACCAATGTTAAAGCTTGTAATACAGAGGACAAAGGAATTGCAAATCGAGGTAGGCTTGACCTCATATGCAATAGTATTTATTTTCTTGGTGATCAAACTACCGTCATTTATTAGTACTGACAACTATGTATTTTGCAGATTGAACAAGATATATCTAAGAAATACAAGAACAGGGTGGTACGATTAACAGGTGGTGTGCATACCTTATAAGTAACAAAATTAAGTAACTGCGGGCTGTGGGATACGTTCGAAATAATAAAAATTTGATATGTTTCATGGGTTTTATCATTTAGTTTCTTCATTGTTGGCCATTGTTATTTAACTCAGGATACATTTCGAAATTTATTGCCAGCAGTACGAGTATCGTGTTTCTGTTTACCTGCATACAGTTGAGGGACGCAACCGTGCTCGCGGTGCTGGTAGTAAATTTTTGAACGTACCTTTAGTCTTGTGTATTTATTGATTACTTGTTATAACATATTGATCTTTTTCCACTGCTGTCTCTAATATATTTTTGAGCATTTTATGGAAATTTTTGATATCATTAAGAAAAATTCTCAAACTTGAAATATTTATAAGTCTGTTACAACTGAAGCCCACAATATTCTGGTAAATAGTAAATTTATACATTTCTAACGTAAATACACATGTAGGTATAATTTATATACTATATATTATATTATTTACTATAAGATCTTTATATCGCAATGGGTATGGGTAAAGCACAATTTTAAATGCTATTCTCTAATTGCTAAACGTATTACACATCTTACAGAATAAGCTTGTCATTCACATATTGTTTACAACGAGCGAGGTAGTAAGCCTACCTAAGGACAACAATAAAAGTATAGTTCGTATGATTGTGTTTTAAGCTGTGCAAATATATGTGCACACTATTTCACATTGAGCTGCCGTATTTAAGCATCACGATCATACATTTCTAAAATTGTTCGCAATTCTAGTAATCACTTTTCTTAAATTAACAAAACATTGAATTCCCTCACAATTAGAACATAAAGTATCTGGCACGAAATTACATTTTATTCGAATGCCTTCAGTCGATACCAAAGCCACCTTTTTCTGCGAATGAAATTCAACTTATTATCCAAAAGTTACAAGATCATGAACAGATTTTGCACGAGCCTCCATGGCGACGACATGCAGACAGCTTTTGTTTTTGGACACGGATATCGACTTAAGCATTCAGCCAATGATCTGTCGCATTCGCACAAACGTTGAGCACATGATCCTGATGATCCCCATTCACCATGCTCAATAGCTGTAATCGACAAATAATCTACTATAAATTTTGAATCCAGTTTCACAAATCAAACAGGCAGGTAAAGTAACTCGTACGTATAATACTCATATTAAATAATAATATAGATAAAACCGACCACAGACAGGTTTGTAGCCTCGATGGCACTTCCAGTAATAAGGGACAAAGTATTCTAAAAACATTGGGCATTCCGTAGCATCGTAACACCAGTCGTGCATCTTGCAGCATCTGAAATCAGACCTTTCCTACTTTTGAAAGGAATTAAACTTATCGAAACAAATATGCAATTCAGAATTATTACTATAGCATAACTACAAAGTTCTTTTTACCTACTGGTAACGTTTGGCATCTCTGGATGTAACTAGCAAATGCAGTGGTGCTAATAATATAGGAATTTTTCATCCAGAAAATGTACCTTCTGCAATGCCAGAAGGTGACTCGGACGGTCTTGATGCACATAGAAAACTTTGCCGGTATACAGGTGATTTTTAGATGAACTTACCGGTCGATCCCGTCTATCGTGTATCCGGATCCCAGAAAGCCACAGTAACATCCATAACCCTTATAATCAAGAGGATCGCATCCAGTGGCGCAGACGACCATGTTGTACAGATGCATGACTCCTCTTTTGAATCTTGTCCTGCGTAAATGTCGTCCGGCGTCTAGCCAGCTGAAAGTTTCTCGTTAAAATTAGTTTTAACAAGTAGTCGCATGGTCTATCAAATTACTGCATAAACTTCTTATAAACTGCTTTTCTACTGCTTCGATATCTTTCGCAAAATTATTTGATGCAATAAATAATAATGCGCTGAATAAATTCGTTAACGTCACGTCGAGCCGTATCGATCGTCAGCAAAAAGCAATACTCTATTCTGAATCAAGTTACTTAGTATCGCATATGCATATATAACATATACCGTCATGTCATTAAAAAGTAGCAAGACTTCGAAACAATATCTTTATATCATGTCTCTGACTTTATTTATTACTTTGTAAATTAAATGCAAATTTTGCTTATTCTCACTGACATTTGAAATGTGATTGTACCAAATGATCTATTTGCGAACTCGAAATAACATGACAAGACAATTTTGCTCAAGGGGTACAAATGAATTTTGATCGAAAGGAAACAACAAGAACGCTACTCTAGATCTTAGATTTATTTGAAAAAGTCATTTTATCCTTACGAAATTTGCTTGGTCCAGTTGCTATTGAACGTAGCGGAGTGCTTAGAAAATAAAGTTTTCGCTTGACGAGGATTCTTGTAATGATAGTCACTGCTAGAAGATACACTTTCCCATGGATCACCACTGTATCCTAGATATAAGTCATCCCCGGATAAGGTATTCCTGTTCTCCTGATCCTCAACTCGACTCGTTGCCAGCTCGTAGTCTCGCTCTCGTCGATGAGCACGAGGAACGCCAAGTATCTGACCTCCTGCATTGTTTAACAAGCTTGACAATACACATCTGTATTATAAGAACTTAGAGTACAGTCTCGACTATATTTTAACGTCCCTTTAGGACTGTTAATTTTATTGACCATTTTAAGTGTAAGCCACTTTAAATATTATGTAAAAAAGCTGATTCTTGTTTTCAAGTCATTATATATGCACAGTGCATGATATAATTGTCACTAAGCACGCAGGATACGTTCGGCATTGTTTGTTCGTCGCGTAGTACGATTCATTTTTCCAGTGATCTAGGCTAGTCAACTTCTTTGTTCACAAAACTGGGCTACTTCGACCTTCGAGGCATTTCAAATGCACCACAATCTACCGAACCACTGGCGCGAGTAGCGGACAAAGTGTATTGCGTGCAAGCTTCAACGATCTTCCGCTAGGTTGACCCGACTCACCAGTTTATACCGGAAGGATAGAAGTTTAACTAAATCAGTAGGTATTCATTGTTGTATATGTATTCTTTCTTCAATTTCATCTATGCCATTCAGTGTTCATTATGTAGGTTTTTAAAGTAGTTAACTACTCTAGTCAAACTCAATGCTTGTCACGTGATGTGTTTACGTGCAACGATACAAATTTATGTCCACGAGGCAAGGCTTGATGTTGAAATTCGTAATACGTTTCGTCCAAGTGAAATTCACGTCAGAACAGGGTAGTGACCACCGATCCCGTATTAACGTTACTTTATCTTATGCTTTTATCTTCTTTCCCTTATCTTCGACTAACCAAATGACAGTTGCCTACCTCTGATCGAACATTCGTTCCTGTAACAAGAATGTGGATAGAATTTTGTTCGTTTCCCTTGCTCATTCTGGTATTCTTCGTATTATTTTCGCGGGACTGACTAATCAAAATGTGATTTTTGTTTACAAAGCTACCGAAAAGGTATTAGTAAAAAAAACAGTTTTATTTATCTCGTCCTAAATAGAATTTGGAAGTCTTCGGCAAAGGTTGATTTATATTTACGAACATGGTGATTTCTCTTGTCCGTCTATACTTCGAGACAAACTTTTTCATTTATAGGTTAAAATTGAATTTTCTTTTTATGTAGACAGCGACACCACGGTCCTAATATAAGAATTATAATTTTTTAAAAACAAATTTTAAATATATCTAATATTTAAGTACGTGTTATTTATTATTTATTTATAATTTTAATTATAAAATTCATATTTTCTTTATCAGGATTCACGGCTATACAAAGTAATTAGTCGTACTAATTATTCTGATCAGTGCTTACTCTTTATCAGAAAATTTTGACTGTGGACATTATTCTACAGATTTCTCATGTACATTAATATCGACCGTAAGTCTGTTATCGACAAAGATAAACGTTGTCAATATTAGCGACATGTAGTAAAACAACTCTCGTGTACAAACTAGACGTCCGACATATGTTCCAGATATATCCCGTACTAGTCCTGCATCTAAAAATTTAACCTGGAGGGTGCGAAAGGTTCTCGAAGAGATTCGGCAAGGAGCTCATAAGATCTGGATCTTTGAAGTAGTCGGGTCCTCGTTTGCTTGACAAGGGTCAACGGTGGACACTGTCGAGGTCACGCAAGGTGTAGTGAACTATGCGTAACAAGCTCTAACTGTACAGTTAAAGCATATCATGGTCTGTATTGCCTTATGTGAGAACCTTTGTCAAAAAGTAAAAAAATTGGTATTTTTTAAAATAATTTTTTTTATTTCAGGATTGATATGCGTGATGTCATATCCAGCATGGAACGAGGCTGAGACGATTTTTTAAAGGAATCCTTACAACCAGCAACTTTTGTATTATATTTTAAAATTCGGTCAGCAGCCGTCTATTCTGCGGTTGGGAATGACAGCCGTGGCGGTCTTATTAATTGCGTGCTGACAAAGTCATGCGCCTTTGCGAATTGTTGAGAGCATAAGACTCTAAGAGAAGAAAGAAAAGCTGTAGAAGGATTATGGACCTATTAAATCAGCTCTTTCTGTAAGAAAGAACTACTCAGATTTTATAATGGAACAAATGGCTTTGATAAGTTTCGTGTGGCTTAACTGAACAACTTAATATATATATATATAATCTTCCAATTAGTTAGAAAACCTAATTTAAACTCCATGAGAATTCTCCTTTTGTATTAAGTTGAAACCGTGGGTTTTGCTGATACCATTTTACACTCGTTAGAAAAACAAAACCTTTTGATCAGAAATTCTTTAAAATACTTATCCTTGTACTGTGACAGCTGTACACACATACACATTTATGTATTTATATCTTTTATATGTAATATTGTAAATCTTTATATCGTTTTAACGAATAGCTGTTTTTGACAGACAGTCTATGCTCATCATAATTAATTGAAAGATACTTTTCAAGGCGATAATAACGATAGAGAAAACTCTAACGATCTGATGAACGTCAATCAATGGAAGATCAATCTTTAAAATTACGGTTCTCTTGACTAATTGATATTTTTGTATTTGAAAAAACATTCACTATTCATTTATCTACGCGACCTGATTACATCCAAGGTTTCAGTAAAGCTTAATTTTCCTTTTATATCAATTTAGCCTGAACCTTAAATCAAATTGATAGACATAGCTGATTATGGTGAAAACCTTTCTGCCTGACCTTTGGACCCTTTTATCTACATCAGAATACATCAGCACGAATGCCTAGAGGTATTGGTGTCGACTGATTGGCCAGTCAAGATGTATCTCCCATAAGAATGTATGATGAAGGAAGAGAAAGATGAAAAGCAAAGTAAGGAATAAAAGAAGGAAGGAAGAAAATTACTAAGAGATCTCTTGTCGACCTGAACAATTCGTTAGCAAATTCAGTATATGAATAGGATATTGCTGTATGTATATACATATGTGGGTCACCTATCTAAAGGCCATGTGTCTGGAACGTAGCGGAAACCTCGCTAGTTAACTTCTCCAGTCCTGTGCGAACTTTGTTAATTAAACACATCGTTACCGTGTTCGGATTTGGTCCTTTCACAAGTACCAAAACGTATCCTGGTGAATAGATGCTTGGATCATTTTCGAAAAGCAGGACCACGGATATGTCGTGCAATGAAGTTATGAGAATGTCTTTGGTAAACTAGTATTAGAAATGTATTATAGATTGTTTTGACATATACGTACCAGCACGTGCTGATGTGAGAAACATTGTAAGAAATGCTAAAGCGTACGTTGTACGTTGATTCCAAGATCGTTGAAGCAATTGACAGCTGTTTTGGCTGCTGGATACATTGGTCCAAAATGAATGACACATTTGGGTTTCCGTTATAAGGTATTATGTCCCGATGATTTTTTTTTTACTTCCGTCACCGTATACGTTCCAATAATAATTTATTAATTATTGTTGGATTCACCATTAAATAAGCAGAGATTTTTTGAATTTTCCCGCCGGTCATCGCAATGACAGTTAAAAGTGTCCGGCCATTGATTTCGTTCACTGTTCACTTGGCTATTTTTCGAATGAGCTTTCTTTATTTTTGTATTTAGTTTACGCGGGAATAAAACTTCTCCTGGACCACGTGCTCTTTGTGGCAATTCTTCTTGTCAAGATGTGCGTCTTTGATGGTTGGCGAAGAGTAAGTGGCGAGGAGTAAGAGGCACTAGCATGGTGTCTGGAAAACAACACACTCTTCCTCCTACTGTTCCTGTAGATCATTCGAAGTTCTCCTACCTAACCGACAATACAGAGTTTTCACATGATTTTCGAGATCACCGGAAACCACTTTCGCCCAAAAGTGTTAAGGATATTTGAAATTGTCGGATATTTGTTTTGTTACTGAAAGTAAAGGCGGTTAATACTACGTATGTAATTTCCGCTTGAATTTAGGAAAAAACTTAATAACGTTTTAATTCAATTTCATGAATTCATTTGTGCGATACCAATGCCGCGCGATACCTTGAAATATTTTAATACACTCGGGAATCCTAAGAATACATTAAAAATTTTATATTTTTAGGTGACGTAAATTTAAGGAGAAATATAATCAGGTAATGTTCACACACACACGGAGTATATGGTAATACTTGTTATTGTAGTTTCCCCACAAATTTGAAATTTACCATAAAGACAATTAAATTTGTATCAGATCCTTTTCCCATAGTAAACCCATTCTTTTCTTCTTGCAGGCCAGGAGGCTCGTTATGCTTCTTTTTTTATATAAATTTGCGTCACACCACCGCACAACAGTTACGAATATATAATATTTATCAAGAAACCAAACGGAGGCAAACACGCTGCAGTCAAGATACCATCCGTAACACGCTCGCAGAAAAGTAACACTGCATCTAGCGGTACTTTACTTATGGTAGTGGTCATCGCGTCTCGGTATAAGCATCGAGTGGTTGAACCAAAAAAAAAAAGAACACCGTTGCAATGAGAACTCGAGTAATTAGTCTAATAGTAAGTACAAACATAAAGGCTCGAACAAAAGTTCCCAAAGTCATGACGGCATAACGAGATGTCACAGTTCACTCCGATAAAGATCGTGAAAGCTATATGACGTTAACCTCTTTAAATTCATCTAACCTTTTCAAATATTAACTCCGACCATTTTATGGCTTGTTTTATTTCAGACCAATTTATTATTTTCAAATTACCTATATCACGGTATTGGGAACAAAGTAGAATCTTTATTAAAAATGACACATTTTTTTCTTCGTACAAAGGCTAATTCAGGATGGTGTTTTTTAGAAGGTGAACTTTCTGGTACAAGTCCGTTCAATATGGTCCGAGTAAAAGAGGAGACTTGTAAAACGGTAATATCGCTCCATGCGCTATTTCACCGAGAGAACATACGTTCTCTGGAAAGCGACGGCAGCGCCACGCGTTGCGAAATAACGCACTACCATTAGTCGGACAGTTGCGAAAATGCAGCGCTCTTTAGAGTTGGGAAACTTGGATGCAACTTTGCTGGAGACAATGCTTGCATCTTGTTCATCGCGTAAATGTTTTGGTAATCTGTACGTCGGTACATTAATGGACGATACGTGTGATACACGGAGAATGGTTATGTCTGATTTTGTAATTGCATTATTATTATTATTATTATATCAAATGCTAAAAGAAGCTAGAAAATCTGTAAATGTTAAGACGCTATTATTTATAGCAATGTTTTTTACTATTCATATTCATCCATATTTTATTACTAGGTTAATTCATTTATTCAACATAAATTATTTACGCGGCACGAAGGCTTTATTAGAATTAAATATATTTTAATTATAGTCTAACACTTCATTATTTTATCAATAACAATATTATATAGATACTTTTCATATAGTTTGAAAGCATCGTGCTATATATACGTTGCAGTGCGTTTCGGGAGTATTGTGAAAGATTATGTGTCTGACGTAATATTGTCTACTGTGATTGAATACTATAACAATTGTTTATTGTGTACTTCCTGGGTGTTTTTGGCTCGACACTGGTGATATTGATTAAACATGGTATGAAGGTTTGATTGATCGTAGAGAGGAGGGGGGGGGGGGGGAGATGCGTTATGACGGGGGAGCGAATATGAATAATAATATACAATTTAAATTGTATGTACTGAAAGTTAAATGATGTGGGAATATAATTGTAATATTATAATTGTATATTGGAAAAAAAAAGTTGTGTTATGCAACAAGTGTGATGTATATTACATGTGGAATGTTGCGAAAAGTCTTTTTCGTTATACATATTATAAATCAATTATAAAAACTGCAAATGAACTGTATAAAAAAGTCGAACTGAAAAATTCTAATGTTTTTTGTACCGAGGATATGAAGTGAAGAGAGACGATTCGCTGAATTGTTACGAGTTAGGAGTCTTATGAATATTTATAGCTTTTATCGATAATGTTATTTATGCGAGGTACTCTGGATTTCTAAAAGGACAACATTGTATTCTGTACGACTTTCATCGTTTTCGTCAATATTCCATAAATCCTTGTTACGCAGCGTCAATGGATTTCTTGACTTTGATTATGCTTTTGAGATTATTAACAAAGAGATCGACAGATGAGGAATCTTTGTTATCAAGATTCGAACGTTAGATCTACGTAGGGATGAATTTTTAGGGAGAACTCGAAACGCCTAATATATTTACGACCGCGTGATAAGCAAATGAACTCATTGGAAATTCTAAGGGCAGTGTATGTGATAAATGTCTTATATACTTTTTTCGAATAATGTTACCGGTCTGTTAGATTATAAGCAAGTGTTGTCATTGCTATAACGTATATAGGCTGTAAAGGGTGAAAAACTTTAGTTTGTTTCCGTTTGAATGTGATTAGTCGAAATTATGAAAAAATTTATTTGAAAATGATTTTCACTGTTGTTTTATGGTGAAAGTTGGAATTTTCGAAACTGCTTGATTACGCTATTGCTTGTGTGATGAGGAAAAATTATATTAGGAAGACTTCATCCCTTGCTTGATGAGTGTACAGGAATTGGAAAATACGTCGCGGGGGTGCGATTTATTAATGTCGCATTAGGTAATAACTGTACAGATGTAAATCGGGACATAGTATTGTCTGTTATACTTTTCTGCTTCTCTCGGTCAAGGTTGGCGGAAGGAAGTCGTGTACAATAAAGTCACGTGTCGCGAATTTCTCGCAGGCATTTTATTTCCTGACGCGAAGTAACAACAGGTTCACTTTATCATTTTGTGGTGAAACGATGTCAATCAGTTGGGAAAGATTTTCAAAGGAATTGCCAATGGGATAAACTTTCTTCCGATTGACGTATTGGTGTTTGCTTGTTCGATAGTCAGGAACCGAATTATCGGATATATTAAATGCATATAAAGACGCTTAAAATAGTCAGTATACTGTTTATACAGCTATAAGTATAGCTTTTAATATAATCCAATTGTCATGTATCTTTAAAAGTTAATAAAAAATCAATCCAAAAATATGTTAGAAAAATTCAGTTATTATTAAATAAAATGACGGTCGTTTGAATTTTAAATAATTTTTCCAAAAAAAAAAATCACTTTTTTTCGAACTTCCTAAGCAAGTAAGCCCTCTTAATCGATTCGGAGATTTTCGTTACGAAAAAAAATGCTGTTCCTTACGAACCAAAACGGTTCCACTTTCTGCGTGCGATAACAAGTTTCGTTTGCGAATCTTAAAACGTCCTCTTTGTTTCGGTTGTACGAGACTGGTTACATTAACTTTCACCACGTTTCATTCATCGTCATTAGAGTAACATCGCATTCTATTCTACCGTCATACTTCATAGCATCTAAAGTAGAAAGAATTTTGATCGTTACAGAATGAAACAGTAATCTACGTAATGACCAAAAAATCACAAGCAATAATGACTAAGTAAAAAAATCTCACTTGCGAATAAGACCCATTGAATAGAAAAATTTGAACTCCCGTCAAATTTCCAACATTCATTATTTCAATACCAATCTAATTTTGGCCTCTTCAAAATTTAACCTTGAATTGCGTCTACTGCATAACGTATGTATATATTCGTATTTTACGATCTTCGAAAATCCAAAGTATCAAGGTGTCGTTAAAGACGCAGCAATCTCCAGCAGAGCGCAGCGCTACAATTGATTTTTCGAGAACTAACAATGCCCAAGGCAATATATACTATCGGAAAATTGTCTTGAACGCGTCCAATGCGTTATAACCTATAACGTTAGGATTTACGTGCAGTTCGATATGTAAAATATCACACGTAGGGCAATTTACTTGTACGATTTTTACGTATTGGATTTGTGTCTCCTCGAGCTTTATATAGCAGGAAATTAAATTATCCAGTGGTCTGCTTTTACTATATGGGTGCGTAAAGTCGAGATAAAGCCAACGGGCGATCCAATATACCGTGGGAGAATACCACGTGACTTGAAACTCGTACGGTATGTGTTATCCGGAACTGATCGCAAACATTTGCTCGCTTCCGTGTTGCCAAGAATATTATTAATGTACTATCGATATATGTAATGTGTTCTGTATGCGTATATATGCGGATCATTGAATGGATATTCTTATCGTCAGAAGAGCAATAAGTCATAAATTATCAGATAATAATCATCACAAATTATTTTTAAGTCGAATCAAAATGGATTTAGTTAATTTACTTACGATAGCTTATACGAGATATAAACCTTAAAATCTACCTCTGGGGTATCTCGTACCCCTGGGTAGGATTTACGGGTTAAGCATTAATTTAATGTGAAATATTATCAAGCGACTATAGTTATATATATATTAATGTTACAGTTACGACTGGCTGAATGTCATGGCTGTTTTTTTCTACGAGTGGAAATACGAAGAGAAGAATTTTCTTAAGAATATTTTCCTTTAAAACTTGCCTACGTATACAGCCAATCATCATATCCTTTGGGAAATTTCTTGGGAAAACGTTCGCTCTCTAGCATTAGGTGGATCATTTCGTTCCGTTAGATTGTAGGTACGATGATGGTAGTGCAGTCGGCGTAGGTTTTACTGCTCTGGATTTCATTGATATTATTCGCGAGAAGGAATTAAAAAAAATGTAAAATTATTATAGAAAATTTTTTTTAACGGGACTCGTCATTATTTAACCTATAACTTTAGTATTTTCTCTAACATATAACTTTATATACGATTGTACAATTGTTTGCATATAATCGATTACGATTCTATACGATCTGTATGATGTATTTGTAATACTAAAAATTGTTATAAAATTCCTATAGTATATGACTTTCAAAGCCATTTAAAGATTATCAGTGAAATTATGTTGGATTGATAATAATTTCAAAATTATTCACTTTCGGAGTTGTGAAAATTCACAGACTGAAATTCGTTAACTCCTTCACTGATAGCCATGCATAATATTCAAAATTTCGCCTGCCAGTGAGGAGATTAATAAAATGATATCGCACTGGCTTCTATCGTTACGTAGCTCCTTACCGTTCGTATGATATTTACGAAAACAATCCGAAATTCAAAGGCAGATTTAAAATAATAGAAATAATGTACCTTCCTGCGAATATAAACGGAGCATCCTGTTTCTGAAGTTTCGTGTCTTGTATTATCGTTATTGGGCTTGAGGCTATAATCATGGAAGTTCTGCGCGAGACACTTGTTACGAATTACTGAATGATTTGTCTACAAAGAACATGATGCGACCGACAATAATCATTATGTACTTATTATGCCTTTAGGCGTCTTTCTTTTTAATAGCGAAGCGATCGATCTGTGCAGTCAAAGAGCTAAAACATATATTTTTGCTATTCCATTATCGACGATCTTGTCGGACGTGATAATATTACTTTTTTCTACGGTGGTAAACAAAGTCCACGGCATGTAATTTATTCCATAATCATTTATCTCGTAAAAATTAATAAAGATAGGCCGGCACTTTAGCTAATTTATCGACCGAGCACGTGAAATACGTTACTCATATATCCTTAGATAGATTATGCGTATTCATATATTTATGATAATATGCAATGTGAACTATGAATTATCAGTAATTAATTATATCATAATCGATGATTAATTCGATTGAATTAAATTTATTTTATAGGTCGAAGAGAATATATTTACCGACAGAGGATGGTAACAAGGATACGATCGATATATCTATATCTACGATTATTTATACAGTAGCACAATAAATGGTAATAAATTTGGAATATTCTTCGAAATTTTAATTATCAGTTAGCAAAGAATATCTGTAAGGTGTTTTTAATTTTCTATCCTTGGTTGCGTCACTCACTTGATATTCATCAATAATTGGATATGCAATTCATAATAATGCGATTATCGCTAAAACAAATATTCATGAAAATTCTTGAATGGAAGGAGACAATGTACTGCGTGTAAGATTCAGTTGATTGAAGTGTTGTCGGATCTTGCATAACTGTTGTGTCTCGCCCTGGGACGTTTCCTTTGTCATAGAGTGAAATTACCAATAACGAGTCATTCAGGTGGCATAAAAGGATTATACAGTTAACATAGGGTGGTTTTATGAAATTGTAAACAAAGTACAGACCCCATAGAGATAACGAGATTTTGTGGATCAGTCAAGCATGATATTATATAATCTAAAGTTTATTTTCTCAGCCAAACGTACCCTTGCGAGTCGTCAGTTAGCAATGATTTAATTCAATTTGAGATACTTTGCTCTTCAATTCTATTCAATACGATTGTAGATTATCGATACGTGATTTTACCGTGTGCTTCAGACTTTATTTTTACATACGTTCGTACGAAAGTTATTTATATGGTAGGAAAGAGATCAGACTATTATGAATTCAATATGATATATCACTTTCTAGATCAGGATACGGTAGACCGTTGATACAAGTATTAAAGCTTCTTTGACGATATTATGAAAATAATCTTGTGAGAGCTGCGGTTCAAGAATTACGAGAAAACGCAGTAAAGTCTTTGTATCTTTTGCTTAAACGCGTACAAGAGCACAGATGCAAATTCGAATAAACTTCAATACGTAATACGGTTTTATTCTTTGTTATTTCCAGGCTGTTTCAGTTTCTATCATGTGTTTTCTTGTTAGTGTACAAAAATTTGATTTTTTTGTTTTTATCGTTGTCGATCATTACGAAGATACTTTTCTTCGAAATTGTCTAAGGTAACGCGACGTTGTCGCAGCCAAGTGGCTTTGTTCACTGTGGTAAACTTTCTTCAGAATAGATTCGATGATACCAAGTAGCTACGTACCGATGAATACATCCAACTTTACACGTTATCGTAGCTACAAGGAAATCAGAACTGGTCTCAATGACATTTGTTAAGCTAAATGCATTCTCGAGGATTTACATAGACAAATGGGAGGCAGATGATTTTCTCTTTGTAAATCACATGAATTTCATATGGAAACGTGACGTCAGTCGTATAATAGAAGGACAAGTAAATTCTTACTTTGATTATATACAAGCAATGTAAATTGAAGATTTATCAACGGGACATAGTCGAACTACACCATTACGTAATTGTAGGAGGTAATTGTGTAAATTTGTAACAGTCTTACAAATTTATGTCCAACTTTACCGAACGTCACACGGAACATTAATATTGAAGATTCCTTAGTTGACGGAGGCAGAAACTTAAAATATGAGGAAGGATATAAGTGTCAGACAGTTACATAATCGTCTAAGACGAAGCGCAGTCTTAATTATTTTCTAACAAAAATCTAGTTTCTTAATTTTCAGAACAATTAAATAAAAATCTTTTTATTGTAATTAATAACCTTTTTGTCACATTCTGTATTTTTTCACTACGTAATTTTAAGTCCATAGATCAATAATAATAATAACCTAAAATCTTCCCGTAGTATTGCAGATTTTGAAATCTGACGTATGGCAATTTTTCATTTTAAATAGTAGAACAGCTATGTAGTAAATAATAGATCTGACTTTCTCATTATCTATTAGAAAAAAAAAATTCAAAATATTGGTACAAGAACCACTTAACACATTGCCCATTGCGCATTTTTCGCAAGTGACGTATAATAACGTTCTCAAATTTAAACAACCATATAGGGGAAATCTTCTTCATCGGCCGTGCAGTCATGTACTGCGGAACGGGGAAATCTGTCTTATCGGTCGACAATGTGTTAAGTATTTGGAGGGATAAAAAAACCCATAAATTCGTTCGATCGAGTCACCCCTTGTATAAGAGGGGTAATGTTGATCTGCTAGAAGACGAAAGGACCAGTAGCTTGCTTGCTAATTTATTTGCGAGTGTCCTGACGTCCCGGCACTCTACTCATTCGGTACTCATCCCATCCTATGTAAATTTGCATCCTTCGGTCGGTACTCTTTGATCGGTTAATTTCAAGTTCTGCATTAACCTGACTATCTGCTGGCCGTTCAGTTACGATTACGTTCAAGGAAATAAGTCCGGCTGACTCAGCGGAGCGAGTACATCGGAAATTACTAGAACGGGAGCAATTTCAGAATAGCATTGCTACTTATAATTTTTTTCGTCAATTTCTGAACTCCAATTTTTTCCAGATTCAAATCATCCGGAAGTCCTTATAAGCTGGTCTTGTATGACGGATAAACTTTTTTTTATTTCGCTCTGGAAATTATATTGATTGCTATGGAAATTATTTGATTATATTTTTTCATATTGTGATATATGTCCAATTAATAAAGTAGCCTCTGTTTCAATAGCGTCAAAATGTCATTGGAACAGTGCTTTGTTATTGTTATGTGACAAAATGAATTTCCCTTTCTCGAAACTTTTAATAAAGCTGCAAGCTTTCTACGGATTTGCACTGACGTACCTGCGTCTATAGCGGTACGTTTATTTAAAGACTTTTCTGTTCTGCCGGCTGCATTGAATTACAGTTTCAACCTATGATACAATAAAAAACTGTGAAAAAAAAAAACGAAAAATTGAATTGAATTCAAACTAGAAATTCATATGATCGGCATTGATTCAATTTTCTTGAACTTATCTACACACGAGTTTAAATGTCAGCATCTACGTCTCCGTTATTAAACAGAAAACTTTGTAACAACATAAGAAATCACGGTCGTAATTTTGAAGTATTTAAAAGATAAAACTAAAAGATACGTTGGTGCGTTTTAGACTGAAAAGTTCCACGTCAAAGCATCCCTTCAACTCTTTGTTGTCTTTCTTGGTACAGCGAGTTTCTCTTTACGCAACATTTTATATCCAACCCTATGATTCCCAGAGGAATGCTCGTTTCAAGCACTACTTTCCACGAATATAAACTCAAATCGAGTTTCAAGTGTCAGTCCACAGACTGTGGGATGAACAATTTCCTAGCGTTCCTTGCGACAGACTTTTCTAAAGTTGCCATTTTTCAAGAAGGAATCAACTCTTAAATTTCAGTACATTGTTAACCTAACTTTGTTTAATCTAATACTTAATATTAGCAGAGATTATATATCTGTATATATCGTTCGAAAAAGTGCGCTCTAACAGAACAATGTATTCTAGTGGGGAGACGGTTTAAGCAGGTGTATGGCTTGCGCCGTCGCTGCGTGCCGCCACCCTGGCTTTTACCCCAACCTTTGACCCTTAACTACCAATCCAGGAATCGGACCTACCCAGTTAGTCAGGCGCAATCACCTTGTTTCAGTCCGTTATTCGAACCAGGCGTTTCATTCAACCCTTCTGAAAGACATTTATCTGCCTGTCGAACTGCTTACCGCGATAAAATGATTCGATGTTAATGTGTCTTCATGGGATAATTGACTTATACGGAAAAATCTCGTGTTCTCCACATAACCGGAACTGCTCGATCGGTATGGAAGCTCCCTGAAATTACCTTTCGAAAATTTCTTATTTCCCTCATTACGTTTTTTTAATCAAATAAGATTTTTATTTTTCTCACCACGTGAGATTATATAAATTGACATCTAATTGTTCTACGAAACCTTATTGAAATTTGGTTTTTATCAACTAGAATTATAATACCGTGAGTTTCAATTCGTTTTTTAATTTCACCTTTGACCGACAGTATTTGACCAATCCGAGTGAGCGAAGGAGTAACTTCACGAAAAGGACCAATCATCGTCTAGTTATCAGCCCCTCCACTTTGAAGCTAATCATCAGACCAGTTGGTTTTTATACTCTTGAATATTTACAATTTACTCCCACTGCTACCACCAAAAGCAACGGTACCATTGGCACTACTGTTATCATCATCGCTACTACCAACCGTACTACCACCTGTACCCAGCATCCCCCATCATAGGGGTCTCGTATTCGACGTGCCATCCAACTGCGCCACTCGCCTCCACTTCTGTAAAAGAGCCATCGCGCATCGGGAATCTCGTTCACTCACAACCACCTGCTCGCCGAAGAAGCATCAGCTGATTCGCTGCTCTAACCCTTGTCCTTCTTTGCTTATCACTCATCGAGAGGAACAACAGTCCGTGACTGTTCAAGATGAAGAACACGGCAATCTCAACTTCCGGTTGCTTGGTACTCATCGTTACCTTGGTCCTCCTCGTCTCCTTCAGTGTCGAAGTTTACGCGAAACGTAAGTAACGTGAACTTTTAACAAATATTTTCTTACTTTATTACATTTCTGCTCCAATTTTCGATTTCGTCAATAAATTCATTCTTTGTCGAGACTTTACAGAAGAACATTTTTGTTCGCTTCTGTACCGCGTGCTTAAGTAATGATTACTCATAGAAGAAATGTCATTTAAAATTATTTATTTAATAAACAACAAAAGTTGGTTAGGTTAGGTACTAACTCGTACTTTGATGTATTCTTGATTAATCTAGAAGCTCTGTTTAGTTTTATTTTGCAAATGAGCAAGTTCGTAATATAAATATATGACGTATCTGTTATCTAATGCGAACAAGTGAAAAGCCTGCATTTCATTTTTGCAAAAGGACTTTTCTTTCTGTGCATTTCTAATCGCTTTACTGTCTAATGTATAAGTAATCACATATTTCATCCCATAGCACGAAGCGTTGCAAGCTCCTACACTTTTAACGTGCAAAAACTAAATGTCTTACCGAAAAATGTCAAGCATACTGAGAATATCAATGGAAAATTGTATTACGAGAGAATATTACATATATTATTGTGATATTTCACCTTATCTCAAACATTAGACTTTATCTTTTAAATGTCATTTTCGTTATACCCAGACGTAAATTATTGACAAATTCAAGTCAAAAGTTACCCCAATTTATGAATGAATTTTGCTGACAATTATTTGAGAGGGTGTGATTGACAATTGTCCTTATTTGAATATACGGACTATCTTTGAATTAGTGTTTGGGGGGATATCAAGTCCCTGCTATTTTCTATGGTATTTATAAAGTTACGTAATTCGAAGTTAGCTCAAATATATATGAAGCCTTTTGTCACTGACTTACGTAAGACTTTAATACTGTTATTTTTGACACCCTTAAACCGTACGATTGGGTTAATAATTTTCGACGCGTTTTTCAATTGGTAAAAGTTTTTTTAAGAATTTTTAAAAAAACTTACGTACCTTCTTGTTCGTTCTAAATGAAGACTAAGATAATGGATTTGAAAAATAATTTTTTTTTTTTTCCAAGTGAAGCTCTGCTACTTTTTCGACGATTTGATACTATTAGAAATTCCACGGACGAAAATGACCCATCGATACCGAGTAAGGGTTCATGTTAATTAAAGTTGTACCGTGCCTGTACGAAAAAGTTTTGTTATCGTTACGTTTAAGCTCGAAAAAGTTTCTCATTTCCTGGAACAATATTTTCCTTCGTGATAACTCAAATCCATCATTTCAATTAATCAAAAGTGTAACATTGCAACAACAGGTTACTTTCTTCAAAACTACGTGGCATTAATGACTTGGATTGTTCGGAAGAAATTTGACCGAGACAAAAACTCGTGTTTACTCGTTCATCAATGTGAAATTTAATATTTCATTTCAGGCTGTACGCACAGCAGGGCATTTTCGTTACGTTAAAACAGACAGGAGTAATATAGAAACTGTCTCATAAAACTGATCATACATGACCGAAGATAAACAATGAAAAAAGCGAAAAAAAAAAAGCGTTTCATGGAAACGTATATACAAAAATATTAAAAAATTTCTTCCGCACGAATACGGTAGCTGAAGCTGATATATTGCTTACGCAATTTCATACATAAAAAAGTACCTGATTCACGTTCGTTTCAAAGACCCATATAATTAGCCCTTCGTAACGTTACTGTACCATACGAAATTCGACAAGCTGCGTTCTGTTCCATTGTATTAAGTTCTTGAAAAGTCAATCCAGTAATGTTCAAAAGCCTCAATCGATATTGCAATAAAAAGTTGAATTCCACGAACGTTTAGCCTCTTACAGATACGGAAGAAGATATTCTTATCTCTAACCCGACGTTATTCGTATTATTTGCGTCCGAATGAAACTTTTTCTTTAACGCCTTCACGATCGGTCTAATTATTCCCCAGCGTGAAGTGCCGAGCGATTCTACCGCCTAACTTCGAAACCAAGGCCATTGCTATGCGAGACCTTGAAAAGGCCTTTGAGGTATTGTCGCGTTTAGTCATCTGTAAGATCATCGCCGTTTATGAAAATGTTGCCCGATCCGTTGTGAAACTGGGTTATATGATTAATTCTGAAACCATAAACATGTACGTTCACATTGAGGATGGAAAAATAATTGAAATGTACAAGTTAGAAATCAATGCTCAAGAAAGGCTACAAAATTACAAGAGACAGGTAGACGATTTTCACATTTCACTTGGATCGTTTGGTTCGAGCTTAAATGACACGTCGAGTCGTTGTACCGTGTAGTAATGAAGTAAGGTAGGCGTATAGGATACTTGGGTATATTTTTTAAAGGTAATCCGTTGGACCTGTAACGCGAGGCCTTTAAGAGTCTCAGGGGAGGTTTCGATGAGGATGAGGGATAATTGAATTATTTAGCGAGCTTTAGAAGTCTCCGCGGTGGGATTGGAATTTATCGTGTCGTCCAACACGAATCTTCGCGATGAAAAGGAAATCGTGCTAAATTCTCGCTCGATTGCTTGTCTGCAGTTTTTTCCTTAATTTTCCTTGAGTAACTATAAATCGTCCGTTATATATAGAAACGGACTTGACCGCGAACGAATGTACGTACGATTCGGTTAAAAACGTTTCATACGAAGGTACAACTTTATTTCGACTTTGAATGAAACGCGTTTTTAACTTGTCAGTAGGCAAACTGCATGGTACGAATTACGTAGAGTTGGGTTGTTTATGAATTTTAGTGTTAAGCATAGTTGACTTTTTTTATTCGAATTTAGAGCTGATTCGAAATATGCACTTTATATCCTACATATTGTTAAATGAAAACCGGCTAATAGAAGATTCATTGCTTTTTTTATCGTTGAGAAGCAGGTTTGAATATTAAATCAAGATACTAAAGCTCGTGCAAACGTTTCCGAGTTGTTTCGTTCCTCGATGAATGGACAAGCTGAATCCTACTGGAATATAAGACTATTTTAATTTCCGCTTAATCCTTTCTCCCTTACCTCTAGCGGCCTATACACGTTTATTTTTCCTCGTACGTTCTCCATTGATATTCTCAGCGGGATTCCTGGTAAATTACATTGTTAGACAGACAACAAAATAGTACAATGTTTTATTAGCGCATTACGTTCTGCGATTACGTAACTTGATGAATTTTACGAATTGTTCTATGTAGTCGTCGTGTATTGATTTATGCATTAAATTACATAATCACTAAAGCCGACGACCCTCGATCAGTTCTATCGTATTAAATCAGTGGGCTAATTTATTGATTATATTGCTGATTATTTCTCTTAAAAAAATTACAGAATTCCATGTAATTCCGTTAAACTGACTTGCAATGACTAATTAGTCTTACGGACCAAAGTGAAAGAAAAATATAACAATATATTAGGTAATCTTTAAATTTTTTGTTTAATTTCAAAATAAACGTTAAGTAACGTGAATTACAGAAATTTGTAAAAAATTTTTTTTTCGATATTAACGCGTCACGTATTAAAGCCTAATAACTACTTAGTCTATTAGATTTCCATGTTTATATGATTTCCATTCTTCATTTTCAGCACGGCGGTCCGAATCCGCTTGAAAAGACGCTTGAATCGCGTGAAATCAGTGCATCGGCGCAGTAGAGTATCTCAAAGGTTCTTTCAAGGTACCAATGCTTTGAAAAAGCACGTAACCTCGAAGGCTTTAAATCGTATTTAAAGACAAAAGTTGAGCGGGTGAAAAGCTTTTGAGGACTTGACATTCCAAAGGGGTAGGACTTTGTAAAAAATAATTGGATTCATGATTTTTATTGAGGAGGAACTTTAAGTTGCTCGTTTTATTACTAATCGATCATAGTCTCGTTAGTTGGTCAATGTGGACGTTATAGGAGGAGAGCATTATGGGCCTGAAGTGACGAAAACTTTAAGGAACTTTAGAGACTCCGACTATCAGCTTTGACTACCGCATTCTACCTGTGGTTAACTAGCCTCGTTAAATGCTCCTGTTAACGCTAACTAATCACGTTAGACGAAAATTCCTGGCAACTGTAAAGTCTCGTGCATAACTTGATTCTACGTCTTTGCAACTAATTTGTTAATCTTCATTGCCCCAGCAATCGTGTGTTTAGTCGGTTCTTTATTTTTACCTGAATCTTTTATTTCTGCGTTATAACAAAATTAACCTTGTCAGCTGTTCGAGAAAGATGAAGCTTTACGTTTTTTACACTTTTACTTTCGATATTTAATGCATCCACTAGAATAATTTGAATCTCGAAGATATTACTTTTTTCATCGAATGAATGTTCAGTATAAATATAAATCTTAGAATGGAAATAAGATAATTAGGTTTGCAGGAATTTATATTCGGTCTAAAAATAGAGCGTTTTAATGTTAAAAATAGAAAATTTCTATGTTTTTTCTGAAGCTTCATATATTTTCTACATGTCACGTGCATGGAATAATCAATAATAATAATATACGTATAATTGCAAATTAGCCTGTTTTTTGTGTAGATGCGATTGAAACGATATTTTTTTATATTATTATTTTTACCATGCGATTACTCGATAGAGGAACTTCCGGGCTATCAACAGGATTGTAAACGGCGACTTTAGCTTTCTACGTGGAATAACCTAGTTGTGAGGTGATTCGATTCCGGACTACTATGCCAATTTGCACCTCTGTCACCGTGGTAACAAAAGAATGGAAAGGTAGACTAGGTTGACTTGGAACTTTTAATCGCCTATAAATTCTTCGATATTTTACAAGGATAAAACTGAGGTTTTTCATTTTTTTCATATTAAATATATTTTCCTACCGTAACATTGGAATCCCTCATATTTAATACGTAAGGCGACATTGATCCATTTATTCCCAATAAAACTCTGATATATCGTTACATGCCTGTACAGCATATTATATTTTTGCAAAATACATTAATGACAATTCATTAATTAGATATGGTCCATAGTAAATGTACACTGGAGTTGAGATAACAGCGCAGGTGTCGTTCGATCGTACTTACCGTATATTTCATACAAATATATTTCACTTGGCTTCACTCGAGCAATTCGTATTGCCAATTTTGATCTCGGTGTAAATTTATGAGTCACGCAATTTTCGCATAAAAAATTATTTGAAAATGAAGAAGTTCGTCTTAGCAATTTTGACGGCTGATGTAACGAACAGTAATATTTGACATTGAATTTTTCTCCAGTTACGAATTTACATATTTTGTTATTTTCGTGAATTATGCTAAACATTTTTATCGGTATGTCGTATTTTATTATGAAGAATTTAATAGTAATTATAGACAGGTAAATAACTATAGCATATGTTATTGGTCGGTACAATAAAAAAGTACAGTTTGAAAAAATTCTTACTTTTTCACATACCTTTTATATCTGCACTCCTGTCACACATATTGTGAACGTAAAAAGTTTAATTCATGAAACTCAGACCGTGCAACACGCTAAAAGCAACGTTTCAAGAATTGTACGTGTTATTTATATGGCTCCATAGTTCACGTCACGTAAGAAATTATGTTGAGATGTTTTTTCTAGACCGAGCATAAACAACGTGTTGAACATATCAGCGCACGACTGTTCGATTAGCATGTTATTCTCATGTTCCCCCTTATTTTACGTATCGCGACGAAAAAACGTTAGGGTTGCTACAAAAATAAAGGGGTTGCAATTAGCAGGAATTAACAATTATTCAGAAATAGTTCTGTGTAGTGAGATATTGTATTTACTCATAGCGCTGTATTTGTTCATAGTGCCGCAGACCTTCCAATCGCGCGCGTTGCCCTAGTATTAGCCAAACCTGATTAAAGTATCACCGTCGGTAACGTAGGGATTTTGTTCCATTGCGTGATAGCCGCACCGTAATCGATACGTCTTAAACGAATTTACTTACAAGATCGAGACCGACTAAAAATAGCACCGTTAACGTCTCTTAGAAGTAATATATCTCTATTGGATTTGTCAATGGGAAGACACACGTATATCCTACCGAACGCTATTATATATCAGATCAAACGACAAATTCGTGCGAAATTTCCCAAACGTTATTACTAAAAAATAGACACGAATTTATGGACTGATTTGACAATACATTATTTCGATCGACTCGAAGCTTTTTAAGATTGTCATAAATTTAAGCGGTGTTGAAAAAAAAATACACGGTTATTCTAATCTAACTGCTTCTAAGAGGGTCTGAATAAATCAGTAAGACAAAAAAAGAAAAAAAAAAGTTGATTTTACGATATATGAAACTGTGTGACAGGCATTCACTGAAGTTCCTTTTATCGCCGTCTGTTTTCTGAAGCTGTACTTAACGTTACCTGAAGGTAGCAAGGATACGTGACGATACTAGATATTAAGGCTCGTTACGTCACATCGTGCTGCGCTTTGGAAAGGACGAAGAACCCTGAGGATTCGAGACGTCGTGTACGGAAGAGCACAGCATGAGGTCACCCGACATTTCAAGAATAATCCGACGCCTTAGAAGCTTGATAAATACAAACGTGATAATATATACAAGGAAGGTCGTAGTTACTGGCCCTGAAATTACGTGAACCGAAAGCAAAATCTATCGTTCGGTAACTATGACGAGCTTGACTCAGTTTGAATCCTGTCAACCCGTCGTATCCTTCCATGGATTATCCCATGTCGTTTCATACCTTTTTATGGTCGCCAAAACCTTACATCAACAGACTTCTGATACGTTACCAGTCTGATCCATCTTGAGTCTCACGAGAACATCGGAAAGAGGGGGTTATGGGACATCAAGGATCTGTATACACTGGCGAGTCTTTTAGGGTGGAAATGACATACCTGAGAAGCTTCTAGAATTATAAGTAGTTAGAATCATCATGATTCGGCCATAGTTATTTTTACGATACCGTATGTGAATATCGTTGATATTTTATATGATAATTTAATGGGACAGCTTTTTTGAATTTTACGAACAATCTTTTCACCTTGCGCTTGTTACCATGGTAACCATAAGTTTGTTATAATCCTTATACGCCATCATTATGGTGATTTGTAGCTGTATGGTATTAACGAACGTTGCTCAATGTGTAATGCTTCATGTATCGATTACGCAATGATCATGCGTATATGTAACAAATGCACTAGTACAAATAATTTGTAGTAAAAATTATTTTATACTCTTCCTCGGGTCGCGAGTATTTTTAGAATTGCGAAAACCACGATTCTTTTACAGTTTGTCGTACGCGTGTCTAGATTTTAGTAACGACTGATGAAATTGTGTCTTGGATGTCGAGCGAGTGGTACGTTGGTTTACGTAAGTTTTAATGAAGTTGATAAAATTTCAAATGAATCACGAACGGGATTTCTTACTGATCGTTTTGTTTTTCTCCGACACTTCGAATCCTCGTTACAGTGCAGATGTCCCTATGGATTATGGGACGATTGGAACTTAAAGCGAAGACGCGATAAGATTTGCATAAAGAATAATGGGAATCGATCACTTTGAAAATACATAGAATTCGAATCTATCTTATACTGTGTACTTAAGTTACAACCTTATGTAAAGTCTTGCCTGGAACTTTATCGTCCTATAGTCGAAATTAGCTGCAAGTGCTTAGAATCTAGCGGAGCGTGTGATAGATCGTTGCTTTGGGATAACCCATCATCTCACGGCTGATGAACGATATTAACGGTCGATTGGTTATCTCGATTTACAGTATCGATACGAGATAATACATTTGCACGTGTATAGAAGGAGTATCCATTGAAAAATTAAAAGATGTAATTTTGAAATTTTTCAAAAATTTGACGTAACAGGGAAATCGTACAATGTGGCTTAGAAAAGAAATTCTTTGATTTCACACAAGTGTTATCGTATTTCGTACTCAATGAAAATCCAGTTTTCGTTATTTCCTCATAAATCCACTTTAACCCTTCGGTTCTTCAAGTCTTGGCTAAGTTCGTTTACTTTAAACGTGTAGCGGATGGCCAAGTTCGCGTGTTACCAGCAGCACAATCGGCTTAAGTGCACTTAAGTTGTCACTAAGGGGACGAACGAACTTTATACCTCATTGAGTTTGTTTTGAAGTGATCTGCTGTCTTTACGAGGACAGCTGTAACACTACGGCTTTATAAGTTAACAACTAACTTTCAAATCCCCATAAGACTGATCGCGATAACACTGCAATATAAATCATAACAGTGATAACAGTATGACATAACATGAAAAAAAAAGTGTTATATTAGGATTTCATGAAATTATAAAGATATTCAGAATTTCGTAAAATTGAAATTTGCACAATTTTATTATTCGATTTACTGATACCGTTAAGACTTTTAACTGAATTTTACTGATACCATTGAAGCTAATTAAAATTGACAGGGACAAGTATTAATGAGTATCTTCGTTATTATATAATATAATGATTATTCGTAATCACAAATGATAATTAGTTACGCAGTAGACGGTCAAAATCGTTTCCGCCAATCTGTCATCATCCTACGAGCGGCTCTCACGTAATCGGAAATCAAATCGTACGAAATGATATAGAATACGGAAGGGTTCGTATTGGTACAGACCAGTTGAAGGGAAAGGGACAAGGGTTGACAATTAGCTCATGTGAATTTACTCGAGTCCTACATGTGTCACATTGTCCCTCGCACTTTAGTAAACTTGCCCCGGATGTTTCAAGTTGAATTATTCATACGGCGGACCACCAAACGTCAGAGTCAGGCCAGGTCACTCGGAGTTATCGCGCTTTGTTGTCGTCGCGACGCCCGGATTTCTTTAGCCCGCGAACTTTCGTCGGAGTCTCAACAAGAGAATCCCGAAGAAACTACCAGCGCGAGATACTTCTGTATGATAAAAAAAGATGATAATTCCTTAGAATTTATCAAGTCTTTCTTTCCGGCAAAATCCTGCCACTGCTCTGTATTAGCATTAGGATAGGATTTCTGTACACGGATATTGGTTTCTCCTGCGAGGCTTTTGAAACGATTTGGAGAAAAGGCAGCAAATGAACTTTTGCATTGAGTCGGTAAAAGCAGAGCATCTACTTATCTGCTTACCTATTCAGGTTGGTTGGAATGTCAGAGAATGTATATATATAATACCTTTTGCAATATATTAATCCCAATCAACCGATATTCTTTCTCCATTAATCATATCCGGATTATCTTTTATCATTAGTGTGGCCAATATCAGCCTTTCTACGGCTTTTGTCAAAGCAGAGACTAAGTTTACAGATACCGACAATCCAGTCGGTAAAGTAAATTGATTCCGTGTTATGAAACATTACTCTTTCTATTTTGCTAAGACGAAAAGTTTTCTAATTTCTAAGAAACTCTTAATCGATACAGAAGTTTTCGTCGTGATTTTATACATAAAAATGAAAAGTCACATAATGAATTAGCGCAAAGATAAAATTCACAAATAAACATTTTTTTTTCATTATTTTTCTCCTAATAACCCCTCTATGCAATATGCACGTGGAAAATGTAAATCATTACGGACGAGAAAAGCTTGCGTTATCTCAGGACTATGTTTTTTCGAATCATCCTTTATCGCATATTCCTTCATCGCAAATAATTTAGAATTCATGTGAAATATTAACTTCCCTTTATAAACTCTAGTTTCCCTATTACATAAGGTTTATGCAGGTATATTTAGACTGTGGAAGCATTGCCTAAAATATCTTCAGTTTATCGTCTTAGTTATTTATATGGTAAAAGGAGATGAAATGACAATTGTACGCATAGAAGTCAACCCCATACTATATTTAGTACAGTTAGAATTTATAGTATACTTTATCTTAGAAATGGAGTCTTAGATTGTATGTCATAATATCTGTTGATTGTCATTATAAATATATATTGCAGAGCTTCCTGGATGCCATGTAAACCTTGAGTCAATTACATTAGCGCTGCCTGGATGACAGTAGCAGTATTTTTCATAATTTAGCATTCTGTCGCGCAAAGAATTCTTTGAAACTCTCGAAGGAATGAAATCATTCACGATGAGAGAGTGTAGCAGGAATACGAAGATGTCTTGCGAGTTGTTAAATTTGAATATTATACATATATGTATATACATACATGTTGTACATATACAGATAAAAGAAGTAGTCTTGTACTATCTCTTGGGAAGTAATGATGTATGTATCGTGTTCGTGAAATCTCTATATGCTTTTCCGTTTTTTCATAGAATCTGATATGAAACTTTCATGTAAGCAGTTTCAGGATCATTTTTCAAGCTCTGTTATACAGGGCGAAAGTTGAAAGAAATTTTTCTCTTTTATGAAAAAAGAATGTACGGTCAGGATATACATTTTGGTGTCTTACGCAAGTGACTTGTGAAATTGTAAAATTGATTGTCGGAAATCTGCCTTGATTAGCGCTCGGAATTGCATGGTCGGTGCGAGTGATCGTTACGTCGCACTTAGTTTTCATGGAATAAAAAGGAAAAGAAAAATAAAGAATGAACCTCGATTAATCGATGGCGCTTCAGCTGGTAATTGAGTGAACGACACGACCAAGTACTTTTTTTCACGGTAGTTAATTATTTTCAACGTGGCTAATCGGCCATTACTTTTTTTACAAGTATCATTCTTCTTTTTCTTTCCTTTAGTAATTCGCGACTGCACGTAACGATAATTGTTTAAGTTGAATGTGAAAAGTACAAGAAGTAAAAGCGTATAGACAAAAGCAGTTTTTGCTACACACTTATCCACCAAGACAATTTTTGTTGATCATTTTATACTGTTAATCATACTGAATCGGTCGAATCCAATTTAAAGTATTTTATTCGACGCAAGACCCTAGTATTCTTTTAATCATGTATTAGGACTAGTAAAGTTTAAGTCGGAAAATATATTTTGAATTTCAGGCGGATGTTCAGCGTTCGGACATTCGTGCTTTGGTGGCCACGGAAAACGATCCGAGTCGAATCCTCTCAACGACGTCTTGCAGAATGTTATTGCCAATCGAGAGATTCAGGATTACGATGCGGCGCAATCAACTAACGATTATTTGATCCTTGATGAAAATCAAAAGGCTCAGGATCGTCAATTACGTCACTCTTCCGGTCCGATACGACAACCTCAGCGACCTGAGCGTTATCCCTTGTCGTTCTTCATCAATCAATGGGTAGAGCTAAAAAATAATAAAATAAAATTTTAGTTACATAAATTGGATACATTTTTTTATTGTATTGCAGTGGTATAAGGTTAATAATATTTGTGATTTTTTACGTTACAGTTGGCATCGTATCGTCATGCAAATGGGGCCGATTTGGAAACCAAGTAAGGAGACAGCATTCTTCAAGCCCCATTAAAATAATCAAGCTTAAGATGGATAAACAGCAAAAATAAATAAATTATCGTTATTGTCGTAACCTGTGACCTATTTCCCTGAAACCTAACACTGACTGTGTCTAACGAAAATGCAATGTTTTCTTGTAAAAAGAATATTCATCGATCTCTTGAAAATTCATCATTGCTAGTCACGTTAAGAACTTACCTTCGATTAGAATCTTCAACTTCGCTTCTATTTAATACAAGCATATATATATATATATATAGTAGTTCAATTATACGATTGACCTGTTTCAGAAACAAAAGTCTTATAAAATAATGGCTGGAGACTTTTGTATCTGACAAACATATGGATTCGCTTTGCTTTCTTTACTTCGAAATTAATTTTTATTTCATTTAGAAATTATTCTTTTATAGAAGCAATGTGTACATTCTGCTATATCTATTTATATATTGATATAGTCGTATATGCCGTACGATTGGTTTCATTAAATAACAATTTATGCATAAATAATTCATGTTTATTGCTATTTCTTAAGCTTTACACCATTGTCTACGGTTTTTTTATCCTATTTTTTGACAGTGACAATTGGGTCTTCCATGTTTTTGGTGAGTAATATCAATAACGGTATGGTCGCATTAATACTGCATTAATTAGGAAGATCTTTAATTTTCTTTAGCAACCGATTCACTGTTCACTGCGATAAGCATTAAATTTTACAATTAAGAGTGACGTACCTGACAATTATTTGCACGCTGTTGTAGAACGTAGAATTGCGTAGAAAAATGAATAGTATATGAAAAAGTTCCGTTTACGCTGATCGCTTTGGGGCTTAGAATCTGTACTCAACGTTCGAGACTCAACATTGTGGTCCAGGGAGCGAAACGACTAAAGTAATGATGCAAAAACACGCAACTATTAGGTGTAAAACACTGCGTAACTAAAAATAGATTGTGAAGAATCTGTATCACTAACCATGTATCGCGTACGTTGAGACTAGTGTGACGTCAAGGGACTACTACTAGCGTTTGCTGCGGCAAAAAGTGTAAGTTCTAGGCGAGAAGTATCTGCTGGTTGACAGCTCCATTTATTCACACCTAAAAATTAGTATTGGCTTTATGTTGAGTATTTGCAGTAATATGGTGTATGCCTGATAGATATTTTTCAATTCCTGCAAAGCCCTTTTTTTGATATTCATCTATAGTTTCGTGAAATACATAGTGTGACAAGTGCTATTTCATGATCGGCAAAGGCCATGGACGACGGCCATGACACCGCCCCGAACCAGTCAGTATTCATATTTTCTTCTATTTAATTAATTTTCTAGGGATTAATCGAAAAATCGGGCTTCGCAGTCATCGAGATTTGATCGGAACGTTTGATTGAGTCAAATACGTTTAGTAACAGTGCTTTTTGTGCTTCGATTTTTGGGTACGAAATTTCCTTGTTTGAGACCCTGTCAATGTGAATCAACTACGTGTGAAAAGTTAGTACGGTTTTTCTTTGAAATAAGCATTTATATATGTGAACTGAGAAATGCTTTTACATTGAAAATCTTAGGAAGGTGATCCTTGTATGCTGTGTTATGTTATGCTATGATACCATTCATTTTACATGAAGTTAGATCTCTAAATATATTACTTCTCATTGTGAGTCTTCCATAATTGTCAATGATAATATAAATGTATAAATTACCTATTGCGTTTCGGATTGTATAATACCGAAATTTGATTGCTGAATTATAATTTCTCTAACCAATTTTTTAAAACTGTAATAGAGTAGCCACCAGATAATGTAAAAATGTTGAACCTACGTCAGAAGGCGCCATGTACCTAATCGATCCTAATCGAACACTGTAGGTAAAGTAGGAGTTATTCTTAACATTTTGTTTCTATCGGTACTATACCCATAATTATTGTGTACGGCAACAATAAAGCCTGTTTTACACGGGCCAAGATTATAAACATTATCGTCCTGATTTATGTAGAATATTGGACTGATTGTGAGATTGTTGGGCGAATCCCAATTGTGCAAGGAAAATTATGCACCAATAAATGTAATATTCAAATAACTGTGCACAAGATATTTTATCCCATCGGTTTAACACGAAATCTTATTACTATGAGCAATTCGAATTAATCAACAAGTAATAACGTCTCCTAAGTTGAAAAATAATATCTAATATAGATAATTAATAGAAACTTCAAATTTTTAATTATAAATGACCATACAGAGGGAAATTTTATCAACAGCTAGCAATATCACATTTTTTTATATAGTGCAGAGTAGAAGCATAACGTGTGTCGATATAGAACTATTCTACGTTACCGGCATATCAAAACTTACGTCGAAGATTTAAAGGCTTTTTCTCTAACATGGGTGGGACTCCATTTATCGATCTCGATATAATAATACAAACATAGAGATTCGTTCTTAAAAAATTTGTATTGTTTATTACTAATATAAATAAATAAAAAAAGTATTCTGGATATCAGTTGGAACTTGTTTAATAAACTAATATATCTTGTTGCTTTATTTTATATTACCAAATCGACTCCGGACATATTAATTGACAATACTGATCGAACGTTTTATAATAAAAATAATAAAAAAAAGAAAGCACGTGCAAAGATATCAATTGATTGATTGCACGTTACAAATCCTTTATTCTGTTTTCGTGAAATTTGTTCAGTTGAAAAACTTCCTTAGATACCTGCTAATCCGTTTATTGTGTTACTGTCAAACTCGTTAAATGTCATTGCGTGGGATTTGTGGAATTGAAGGATTTCGTCAGTTTCAAATACGAAGAAAATGTCATTAATCTTCCGCAAAGCATGTTCAAGAATTTCACGTTAAACCGGATTTATTCGAAAACTAATTTTTTACGTATCTACAATACGAGTGGGATTCATTTGTTGAATTTTCTTATAACAGCATTGCCATTAATTCTCATTATTATATTTCTGACGATATGCGCAAATCGGTCAATTCAAGTATAGAGTCAAAAGGTCCAGCCCATTTTACCTTTTGCTTCTTGCTTAGAAACGACCACCTTGCTTTAAATACAAATCAATAGTTAATCACGTATATACGAAAATTACTAAAAAGTACAATATAATGTAGATTAGAACGATATTCGAATTCAGGTTAAAATCAATCGAAATTTTATTTCCTTCGAATAATAATTCTCAGTGACTAAAACAATTCGTTATTACTCAATGTTCGTTATACGGTGCATGCAAAAATTATAATTCTGTTGGAAATTTTAAAATAATCAAAATTTCGAACAAGGGTACAAAGGTTTCGTTAAAAATTTCTTTTTTTTTTGATAAAAACAATATACGTTTCTTATTAGTTATTAGTGTTACTCGTTAATAAAGTAATTGCCATCGTTAAATTGTTGATCGGTATAACCGATGATAATCGCCGGTTTGATTGTCAGTGAAATTGTTAGATCGTACATTTCAAATTTATATACTTTATCATAGTAACGCAAAGGAATCGGGGTATCGATTAGCGTAATTATAAGATAAAAATATTCTCATACGACGATTATAATCGACTGGCTTAATTTCAGGTAAAATAATAATAAATAACGTATCGTTCCATAAGTTACAATAATTACTTGCTGGAAATCTGAATAGTTGACTCGATCGATAATATAAAGTAATTCTCGTGTATGTTCGATACTCTATTCTATTAATTGACTTACGATTAATTTGAAACAGAGACCGATTTTCTTGGTATATACATATACATTTAGTAACCAAGTATTTAATAACTAGAAGATAAGTCAATACTGTAAATAAATTCGAACTGATTTCTTTTTGTCGATATTGATGTATTTTAAATTTTCATGAAACAAAAGTTATCCAAAAATGACAATTACGAGATGTCAAACATATATTTTTCATTGGGATCAATTACTTTGCAGAATATCGGCCTCTTAAATATTTTCTTAAACCGATCGTTTTTCAATTATAAGTGAAGTCAGGATTTGAAAATTCTATTTTCATTAATCAAGAAAATAAAAAGGTTCCCTGTGACAATAACAGCTATTCGGAATAGTTAGTGGTTTCTTTTTTTTTTTTTTGGTACTCAACGTCATTGGTACTTCCGGTTCACTCGAACTTTCCGATATCGTTGTTCTGCAAGGAGGAAAACATAAAAAATTAACATCACTGCTATCGAAAGTATCAATAATATTAGAAGCTCGTCAATAAATGAAATTCTCGACTATAAGTAGATGTGAAGATTTACCAATAATTTGAAAAATCGCAATGTGCGCGATTGTCTCAGCCGTTTTCCATATTCTTTTTGCGATGGTACTAAAAAAATTTCATCAGTCTCGTCACGTGGCTCTGCTGACTCGCTACGGATTTGTCGTCCATTCTCAAACTTCATTTCATTTTCGTTCCCGCCGTCTTGTTGATCGTCTTCATCGTCAGCTCGATACCTTAATAAAGTCATAGATAAAAATTAATTTCATTATGGATCATAATAATAATAACTGTTAGGTAATATTAAAGAAAAATATTAATAACCAACCGGTGAGGATAGTTTGGATTTTCAGGAACAATTTCGGAATCCGCATTATCCCAATTTCGTGGCAAAAGCTTCATTTTGGGCTCGTCGTACAATTTAGTACGAAATTTGGCCGAAGAGGGAACGTGAAACTGTCTAGTTACCATACGTGACAGTATCCATTGATCGTTAAGTGATGGTATAGCTGATTCCTGTTCAGCATCATTATTTGAATTCCGTGTTAATTCAGATCGAGAGTCGCTGCTTTCAAAGTTACCACTTCGTTTTCCGTGAGCTACAAATAATTGAAATTCTAGTTTTATTTTCATTCTATTACTTCTGTTCGATCGTGCAAGGAAAACAAGAATCTCGATGCAGCAGGGAGCAAGAAAATATTTTTATACTGTTAAACCGATACTAATTGTATACGATTAATATATATAAGAATAATGTCAATATAGTATAAATAACATACCACCCCAACATGAGTGTCCGTAACTCAAGCAAGAACCTGAAACATGATAAAAGTACTTTTCAAAATGACACTTTTTGATTGTAAAAGAATTTTTGGAATTTTTTATAAGAAACAAAACTTTCACTATGAGATATTCATAAACGCCCATACAGCTACCATGGTAGTGATGGATTTTCAAGTAAGTTCAACCATAATACTTATTAATTGTAAGGTATTATTAATTCTCAATTAGATCATGTAATCATATTCGTTATGCAATCAAGTAATTTACCTTCTTGAACATAATTAACTTGGATAGGCAGATATTAATAATTGTAAATAAATTTCAATAGATAGTCATAGATCAATACTTAAAAAATTAGATTGAAACATCGAAATGTACGTACGAGCATATATCTAGATACAAAAACAATTGAGATCTTTACAAAGACGTAAATAAAATTGTACAAGTAAAAGTAGAAAACTAAAAGCTCAAGAAGAACCAGTAACATCCCAAAGGTACATAGGTGCATTGCTTTGTGACAAATACAAATAAAGATGCTACTTTTACAGCATAAAAAAATTTCTAATGCACAAAAAATAACAGGAGACAAAATCAATTTTCAAATTAGTCAGGTACCCCTGTACAAACACTATGGTTATTTTCCTATAGCCATAGTGATATCTATTATGGGATCTCTCAGTGGCGTCACAGAAACAGTCCCAGCCTCTTTCAATTCTGAAATTTGATTATGGCCTAGGAAATCCTATGGGACTTCATATGTCACGCGCTTGGTCGACTCGAACCATAACAATAAACGACTGTCCAGTGGTCCACACGTTGCTCACGTGGGATTCGAAAGACCATGTTGCATGTAGAAAACCTATCAGCGGATAGTCCAATCGACTTTGCGTTTGGGTTAATATTAATTATCACTTTAATACGTAAAACACAGAGGATGACTAAAGAGAAAACTATTGTCTTGTAATTATGAATTTTTTTTTATTCGTCTTTTATTGTAAGGTAAGCAAAGATCAAAATGAATATCCTGTTATTTATATTATTTTACTCTCGAAAATTTATCCCGCCTCAATGTTTGTATCTTATAGTAAAGCGATCTAAGCGGATACCGTACAAAAATAATCTTCTGACAATATCATGAAAATTATATTTGAAGACAGCGCAATTCATGAAAACTGACGAGGGTACATTTATGTAATATACATAAATAATACATGTCGATAAAACAGGAAATTATAAAAATTCTTTATGTACGATATTAGTAGTACATGTAAATAATATCTTTGACTCAAACAATAGTCTACTCTATGTGCCAATAGAATACACTGTATACGCTTTATAGATTCAACGCATGGACTCAGATCTCTCCTAAGAGGATGCGTATACGTTAGTAGGTACTTAGTGATTTCATTGAAAAGACGGTTTAATTAAGATATAATAAAGGCATTCAGAACGGATACTTCAAAAAATTCTAGCCTCTGCTACTGTATGCGTACTGAAAGTAGGAAACTGAAATGCTCATAAGGGTAGAAAGAATGTATGGTATTCAGACGCAAACAAATGTTGTAATTATATAGAGTACGTATGCTCTGTCCTCTTTAAGCAAATTCATTGTTGTTTCTTCTTTCTATCCACCCACAGGATTTTCGTGGAATCTCGAATGCGTTTCTAGTACAAACGAACATGCGAGAAGAATTAGTCGCGAAATGATTTGGAAAATGTTTGCAGTGTTACGTGGGCGGCGTATTCTGGACGTATAGATATACTATAGTATATCTACGATGAAGTAGAAAGAGCGAAGAAGGGAGACAGGGGTAGCAGTTTTGCTTCAGGGAAATAGTACCATTAAAAGGGCAAGTTAATTAGCACGTCGTTCTCACATGGAAGTTACGTAACGATCAGAAACGTTAAGAATCGTTTTATTTATCGATCTTCATACGTCGGATATCGTCAAATAGAGAAATAAGTGTGTCGATTAGCAATAACGTTCCAAGGATTTATCCATTTTTTTTTTTAACGAAAATTCAATCGATACGGTAGAATTTAGAAATCCGTTGGTATACGTAGGTGTAGTTGCTTTGAGCGTTTTACAAAAATGTCTGCGGGTAGATTTACGTGAAATGTAAAAATTTGCAAAATCTCGAGATGAAATATAATCTGTATTTAAATCCTGATAAGAGATACGTGTAATCGGTTTTTAATACGTCAGTAAAAAAATGATATCAGTTTTACATTTTTATAGACGACTTATAAAAATATTGATTAATTTTTATATTAACAATAGTAATTTTTAAGGGTGGGCTTGGGGGGGTTGTATTTAATCAAATATTGTCATATCTTTCCAATGTCTACGTTTTACTATTTTTATTAGGTGCTCGATACTTCTGAATTAAATCAACAGGTGCCTAGGAATATCGACGCGACGCTTATCGACGCTCCGCGTGACGTCTTTGGACGCTGCGCCGGAAGTTCTGGAGATTTGTTTGATATTTAAAAAAGTGAATTTCTCTGAATAAAACTTGGTACTATTTAAACTTAAATCTTGGGAGGAATGACGCTGCATATAAAACATTAAAACAGATAGTTTTTCATGATTGCGTGAGGTAAACTGGCAATTTATATCATGATTATTGATGCGAATTTTTATTAATTAATTTTCACGCATTCCAATCAGACTCACTGTACATTCGTCAATACGAACTTTCGCGTAATGATGAAAATCAGCTAATAAAAGAAAAGGAATATTTTTATTATTATTAACGCACGTGCGCATATAGCACAAAATTGACATGTCTATAATATTGTATACATGATATACGCTTGTGCCAACCGGATGTTTCTTTCACTGATGAACTCATCTGTGAGTCCTTTGAGACGTCACTAACTAATAATCGAGCAATGCGTTATACGACTCGCACTAAAGTGCAATCTTCGATATAAACAGTTGAACAAACAATTATCGGAAAAACGTGACTGAACTTCCAATTCTGTATTGTGTTGTACAGTAGAAATGCATTTTATTGGCTTAGAAAAGTCTCCTTTGAGAATTACTTTGAACCTTTCAAATGTCGTCTCTCGGGGAAGAAACGTTGATTGTTATATCTCGTGCTGAGACTGTGATAAATATACGTTACAAAACATAGACTATATATATCCTATTTCCATCTTTATTCTCTATCATGATTACGGACATTGTCACGTGGCATTTCAGACCGGTCACAAAAATAGGTCCATTTGGGTTACATCATGAGGCCTGAGACGTTGAAAGACGGTTTTCGAGATGTCGGGATAAATTTGCGTGTATAAATTATTGATTTTCCTTGACGAAGGAGATTTATTGTTTTTGTGTCTTTGAACGAATGCGCAAGGATTCGTTTCGAAATTGTATCGTCTACGAGGCCTGAAGGGACTACGTACGTGGGTACGTACTAAGATTATGTATGTTGACAGGGTATCGACAGCAGCACGAATCAAGCACGCATTGCTTAGGATTTACTATGCTGGAAAATCATCGAGTCTTCACTATTTTGGAAGCCCCTAAGAGGTGGCTATGAAATTTAAACTTTGAGGGGACTGAAGACTACGCCGTGACTTTAGAATGTAAAATATTAATTTACTCGAATGTATTAAACAATTTTAATACCAATGCTATGCAGATACATTATTTTAGCTGGATTTTTGTATGACTGTTGTAAAAGTGAATTGCTAAAATTGGTGTGTAAAAATTTTGCACATTTTGTCTCGCGCATCCTTAATTCTTCATTATTTCTTAAGAATGTGTCACGTCAATAATTGTCTAATTTATAGAAAATCGGTGTATTGCAATGCGGAGAAAATAATTCAGTAATATCAATTCCATGTTATTTGCAATTTTTTTGATTGAATATTTAACACAGCTCCTGTAAATGTCCAATTCTCTATATCCGTTACGATTACATGACATTCGTAAAGGTACCGTAAAACTACTGGCTTCTGTGACCAAACGGTTTTCTGTAAAGTTACGAGATATCAGACATTTTTCAAATTCAATAGAAACAACATTCTGGATACCGAAACTGTGCGCGATATCATAAATCCACAAAGTCACACAAATTAGGATACCGCGGTCTTGTAAAATCCACCGTAGACTACTGGATTCATAATGTAATCAGAACGGTGTCAAGTTAATCCACAGATGTAGTAAATCATGAGGGATTTGACGTACCGAATAGCGTGGGGGCAGGAGCGAAGATTTCTGGGATTATTTTTGAGTGCATTGAAAATAGTTATTTTAATATTGTGTTTCGGAGTCTTTGATTCATAGATAAATGCGAGATTAATGTAAATTACCGAATATGAAGTTTATACTTGGATCATGAGATCAACTAGATATGGATTTTATAAAAACAATGTAATATTTAATTCTTTTACCGCTAAGGTCATTATTTTTTCGTCAATTATATTTTTCTTTATTACCAGAATTAAAATTGTAATTTTTTTTAATGTTAACTCAGTGACATGTTTTTCAGCATGATGTACAGCGGCTGAAAAAGACGTTACATGGACAATTTTTAGAGCTACACCGTATGCATCTTGTAGTGGGAAATATGTTAATTTAGTTTTGCTTTTATGCTCTGTGGGTAAAGTGATATTTATGACAATTTTGAGACTTGAAGAAATTATGAAACGTGTTATACACAGCATGGTAATAAAATATGTATTAATTATTATAAAGATAAACAAGAATTATGTAATATTTTAACGTACAAGAACATCATTACTTGTTTGACACGATAACTACATGATTGCGTTATAATAACATATTGGAAATTGAATTGAAGTTTGTTATACACGAATATTTCACGCACGATTGTTCGTGATGTCAGTCACTTTAAAGTAAATGCATACCGACAAAATTGATTCTCGTTAAAAGTAATGTATAAAATAAAATTAAACTAACGAATAAAATGTCAAATACATTGATTTTGAGAACTGGGATAGAATAACATTTGAAAATTAAAATATCTATAACCTTCCTCCGAGGAATAACAAGATACGAAAATTTTATCGATATATTTTTCTAATCAGCTTGAAAGTTGATTTTTAAAATCAAATTAGCTTCGAGTAAAAAAAAAAGCAAAATTCACCAAAACGAACTACAATCAATATTTCGCACTACTCGCAAAAGATGCTTTCTCGTAATTTTCTGCTCTTATCGATAACATCATTTATATTTAACAAATATTTTTTATTCGTATCAACCAACAACATGCGTTACAAAATTGGTAAAAAATACATAAATGTAACAAACAAAAGTTAAACGAAATATCGAAATCCTAATATAATTAGGTACGAACGCAAATGAAAAGGTAGGCCTACGTAGCACGACTGCTAATTCGATCTTTTGAATATGCTTTATATAACCACTTGAATACATACCAGCAACGCAGCTTGCAAAACAGAAGACCACCATGAAAATTAAGGTTCGAGTAGTCGTCGTAAGGTTAACAATCCCCCTCGAAGCAGCAATTCCGTGATTTACCCTCATTTTAGCTTCGCTTTTTTTAAATTTCTTTCTCCACACCGACCCTCCTGCTGCACGGACATGGGAAAAAGAAAAAAAAGAACATTCAACTTATCATCACACGATTCAGCCATTATCATGATCTTGAAACACGCATCGACGATCTCTGAATCCATATCTTACGTCATTAACATTATTCAAATTATAAATCTCACCGAGTACCGATATCCTATTGCATATTAAATATTATATGTCGAGAGTTAAAAGTTTTTTCATTATAAGCACCGCTTAAGTAACTTCTTTAACGAGAAACTGTACAAACACCGATCATGGATTTATGATGGATTTATACAGCAGAGTTAAGAAAAACATATTAATAAATGAGTATCCATCGTGATCCTTTCGAACATACTAAAGTACAATGCACTTTTCGATACGATATAACGTGCTATTTTTTTTTGCAAAACTTTACAGTTATACGGTTACAAAAAGAAATGATAAAAGGCAATACTTCTGATATACAGTATCCGATTTTGCAGTAATAGTTAACGTTGATTGCTTTCCTCTTTCAAATGGTACATTACGTACAATGAATATTTATGGCCCATGTGAAACGATTGTTTTATACTGTACGAAAAAGCCAAGCAGATAACAAACAAAATTTAGTTACGTGTCCGAGATTCACGGATGAAACGGAAACGGCGAGATCGGTTACTGCTAACTAAACAAGGTTTCTGGACTGCTGACTAATTGAACATAGGATTAATTAACACGGGGATCGTCGCACCTCCAACCACCCTGACCACTCCCCCATGTCAACGTACCATGTACACTTTATCACGATTGTATTTATATTAGCATATTGTCAGTAAGATATTAGCAGCAAAGAATATCCGATGCGCGTGTATATACGTATATATTAAAATATAAAAATGAGTAAATCAATTACTTCTGGACATAATACGTAAATAAGTTAATAGGTAAACAGCTGGATATTGATACATTGAAATATTCTAAGTTTCTGAATCTCACGAGGAACTGAATTTCATTGAAACTTTTGGACTACTGTTAAAGTCATTAGCGGTCTTCAACAATGCCAAAAGCAGCGTTAAAGTATCAACGATAATTTCACCATTCAAGTTATACGTGACAGATCTGTTAGTTTCAGAATTTGTGATCTACCGAGTCTCGCAGCTTCCGATACAGAATAGAAAAAATCGTGTCGATTATTATGAGTATAGAAAATAATGAAATAAATGACTAGAATAATGCTTATGTTTCACGAGTACAAAAAAATAATCGATAATAATTATAAATCAGTTGTCCACTAAACGTTGCGTCGACTCGTCCCGAGATCCTTGCAAGACTCAGGAGAATTATTTTGTTATGTAATCATCGAACATAATTTCTCCTAAAATATTCTATTATCGGACACTCTTCCCTGATACCGTGATGACATTAATCGGCGCGGTTTTGATAATGATCGTCGCTGCTCAACGGGAATTGGGATTCCTTCGTGTTTACGTACCCTTATACGAGATCAGTGATAAAAAGGAGTAATGCGAGGAATGACGCGAAAGAGACAAAGCGAGACTAACGACAAGCAAGAGCGAATGTGATTAAAATAGAGACAGGTGTGGACGGTTATAAGTGAACAATATCGAAAGGTTCGCACCTGAACTCGGACTGCTCCCGTGAGCACGAAGGCTTTTATAGATGCGTCCTGTGTCGGTGGTGGGTGGCAACGTCGACGCCGAGAAATGATGTGACGTGGTGGGGTGCTGCTGTAGTCCCTAGAATGTAGCTTTTAGGCCGTCCTAGGCGCCGTTCAGGTTTGCGCACCTGCGTTGGCGGTTGAACGGTAGGCAGCATGTATTCAGATGGAGTTCATAGGAAGCAGGTTTATCAGGCTTAATTCATTGTCAATAGGGCGATGCCATATTGTTTAGTTAATATATTTAAACGAAGGGTTCAAATCGGGTTCGATTGACCATCGGCTACGTCCCATTCATTGGGGACGTACGGTAATACGGATGAGCCACCTGTTTGCGCCAGGCGAGGACGTCCCGACGCTGGGATAAGGCGTCGCGGTGAGTTACATTGACCCTTCGATCGCGTCGGATGATATGAACGGATGGGAATTGTTATTGATACTGTTTTTGCCATATAAGTTACGATAACGAAAGGGTATTTTGAAAAATGGCGCAACTTCAGACTGAGCATTTTGTGCTTGTAGTGCTGTGACTTTTTTTTGTAATTTCTGGAAAGTCGTTTTAAATCGGATACTTTTTGTCTTTATTCATTATCTTCCTGAATTCTTGTATTTTACCCGAGGGACTTGACATTGGCGTAGTTACGATTGGCGACTTTAAAATTGAGTCTTACTGATAGGCAAGTACCTGAAGTTGACTCGCTTCGGTTTAATCTTATTCGCACGGCTTAAGTCCCTCTTGTTTAAACGAATCGAATTTACTTTCTGATCTTTAGGAATTGCGATGTACGATTTTCATATATATGTATATGGTTAATTTATGTTTATCTACTTATCGCGAATTGATCTTTCCGAATTCTGGATCAACATTGAATTCTTTTAAGAGCTTTTACCTTCTCGTAATATTTACCGTTTCAATTCCTGTGGTATCTTTCACTTTTAGGATTACTTTACGGAACTTCCGGTCGATTCACAATTAAAACGCTGCATTCTTTATCTGCACGATCATCTTTCGAATCTATTTACTTGTTATTGATTATCACCGTATGTTACTTTTATTGAAGGATTCAAATTACTCGTGAATTCAAAGCAAAACTAAATTTCAATAAAGTAACGTTCAAACGTGTTTCGAGTATTGAATTTTTACATACTCAGCTGCTTACATCAAGAAACTTTTCATCGTGTACAATGACATAATATTAAATAAACGTTAAATCAAAATGACCATTTTTTCGCGATGAACAGCATCACGTTAATTTTAGCCTTATGCACGATATCATGGTCTTTACTCGGCCGTGAAATCTTTATGTGAACCACTGATGGTGTTATCATTGGAAATTTCATTAGACATCAGGTATCTTCATGAACCTAGTTGGAAATTGGTGGAGCCCATAATCTGGTTTACTGTTCGCTATTGTCAGCTGACATAACGATGTTCATCTAATGACTATGGCCTTTGCATGTGTTTCTCCTATACTATATATATATATATATAAAACTTTTAGTAATCGACAGTCTTAAACATATATTGCATACGTATTAACAAATGATATGATGATAAATTCACAGGAGAACTGATCGATTTGAATATCTCAGGATAAAACAATACAATAATTTTTAGATAAAGCATCACGAATCTAGTGCAGCAAGTAATAAACGTGGTGCACGATGGTACAGAAAGCCATGTGGCATAGAAAGGATCGCAAGTAGCAGCACGTACGTACGTACGACGTTCGTGGACGCACGGGACATTAAGTTCACCAGAGGCGTCGTTGGCGCACCTGGAGCCTTTAACCAAGTAACTAGACGTTATTCGTAGAAGTACCATTTATGGTAATATGTACCGTAGCTTTTATGACGTAACACGTAATATCTTTATATAACACAATGTAATACTTGATAATATTGTATTAAACGTGTGCAAGGTACGCAGATTAAATACAACGAATTACGGTGCTTATATAATTGTAATAAAAGTATTTGACAAATCTTGACCCACGCTAAATAATCAATGTTGTTAGACAAGGATTAAATATAAAAAGTAATAAAATTATATTCATAATAAATCTTGGAAACTGAACTGGGACTTCCTTCGTTTTCATATTGAAATCTTTAGTAATCACTAGTCAAACTTTTATCATGGATTCGTATTATTATGAGCGATTCCGACAATTATTTTTCTTAATGAAAATTTGAAAAAAATTTTGTGGACGAGATCTAAACTTTTGATCTTCACGTTATTGATTTATTCATCGATAATTTAATTACGATACAAATCAATTTGCTCCAATGATCAATTTTTATTGATACGTACTTGACGTATGACAGTTTCGTGCTGTATTGGTGCATATGGAGACTTTTCAATGGAATTATATTTACACGCGAAAGGGAAATATCACATTGAGGTAACTTGGGAAAAAGCGAAAACATGACGTAGGATGTATCGATTGTTTGGATATTCTGATATGGCTAAAGGAAGCAGATCTCGCTGTACAGCGGCATGGCTGTGGGGTTCAATTGGCACCGTGTTACTAATGTGTTAATCAAACAAGCAGCACACACTGTTCACTTTGATAAGCGTTACAGGGTGCAGCATGTGCAACCCTTAACAAATCTGAATATCATTTTATTGTTAAAGTAGCCTAAGATTCACTGAATAGAACTGTTAGGCATTTAGTGTATCGTCAATTAACTTGTAGCGTTATAGGTGTTTCGGTGTAAGCTGTAATTATTCTCAGCCACCACATTGTTTTATTACGATTTAATTTGTGGGCGGTGATTCAACGCTTTATTTTTAGCACAATGTTTTATTTTTACACAAACATTCTTTTCCCGCGATAAAGCGAACGTAGCTTCGGGTATTCTTTAAAATGTGTATATTTATCGAATATATACGGAATCTACAGATATTCAGATACGAGTAACACGTCGATGATCGTTACTATAAAAAAAAATCTATCCTTATATTTCACTGCAAATCCATATGACAAAATTTTCGCAATTTTCATAAAATGCCAATTCGCCAAAACTGCCTTTTGAGTCTGCTAGAATACCGTACGATCGATCCAAGATATTCAGAGCTCTTGAGGTTCTTCCATCAATTTGTGATACTTTCATATTCTAGAAGTCCTTCAAATACATTATAGACAGATCTCGAAAAGATGTGAAATATTATGATGAATATAATATAGCGAAAGTCAATTATGTATGTAGGTATAAGGTTTATTAATTATATAGAATTTTGTAGGTTTATCAATTATATGAAATTACAGTGAGTGAATTTTTGAAAAATTATCTCGATGTATATTTAAGGTTAGAATCCATAAAAATTGTTGGCTGTGTCTGAACAGCCGAAGAGGCACGAGTCTTCCTGAATGTATAAGGAAGGTGACGTCACGATCGATGATCGAATTTCATATTGTTTAACATATTGAATAAATTCCTATGGCTTCGTGAGTTAATAGGAATAATATGATGCTTACAGTATAAGGAAAAGCAATTCTGTTGCGGTGACTTGCTAGCTGACTATTCGCGAACTGTAAATGTTAACGTCGACGCCAATGCTGTTTGGTAACGTTGAAAGGGCGAGGGACGAGTGGCAGCTATACAGTCTTCTCCGTCAGAAGTTTGAAGAACTGATTATCAACATTTGATTACATCTTAAATGTATAATATAGAAACTTATTACAGTTTAACCACATTTGAGGATAATAAGGATTAGGTTCCTTACTCTTGAAAGTTGCCGCGTCTCAAATCCTATTGTTTGTAGCTGGCTTTGTGCTTTGTACGGTGAAAAAAAAAGTGTTATTTAAATAAATGGATTTGTTGACTTTTTATTTATTTCTTATTCGAAAAAAATAGTATGTATTGATTCAAGTAAAATTATTTTTTCATTATTTTTTGCTTGGTCCAACTCAATACCAAGTTACTCCGAGCAGATACGATTTGTCTCGAGCAATAAGACTTTCCAGATACAAGTAAGCACTTTGCTTGGAAGTCGTGTTAAACGACAATAAAGTACGGATGTAAATCAAGTATTTCTCTTCGTAGAATACCTGCAAATTTGTATAGTAAATATTACCTATAGTCGGTCCACGAGTTCAATGTGTTTATTTTGACAGTTCGTGAAGAATGCAATCCTTAATAAATGACACGTGGGTTTTTATAAAAATCTGAGAATATATGCTAAAATAGAAAACTAAAATATAATTCATTGCTAAACCATGTATACTTTCTAAGAAAAAAAAAAAAAAAAAGCTTGGATTGTTTTCGATCTGTCAAAAAACCACATCGAACACATGGACCGACCATAAGAGTAGGTTTTGTCCCCTCAATCTCCTCTGTAGCAAAGCCCAAGAGAGTTACCCCCACTACTCGGTAGTTAACTTTACAAGCTTTTTGAATCTCTTTTCTTCTGCGGAACCATACTAGGCTACGCTCTCTAGTAATACGCTTAGTCCCAACTGTTACTCTTCTTATGAATTCCTTTTAACTTAGGGCTCATATTAATAAAATATTGAATTGCTTGAAATTATCGAATAGAAACACGACTGTATAAAGGAAACTGTCAAGGATATAAATATCTAGAAGAGTTTATCACTATCAAGTGTGCTCGAGGACAAAGTCGATAAGAGCCATAAACCCAAACTGATAGGTAGGTAATAGAATGATGACAAACCCTTGGCTTACCTTCAATTAAGTTACCCCGGTGCCCCAAGTCCAATAACCACGCTCTAGGATCCGACCTAGTATATCGATTCTCTTAGAACGAGTGTCTAACCTTGTTTGACGTAAGATTTAAAGAATAAAAGTCACGAGATTTATAATACACAAGCATGCATTTATAAGCATGCAATTTATAAGCATACATCTTGCGATAATTTCCCATAATATTCCACGTGACAATTTCCTACCTGAGGTCATCGAGCTTCAATGAGCAAATGCAAAACCTGTGAACGATTTTCAATTCTCGTTCGGCCGATTGGACTGGGATATGAAAACCATTTTCAAGTCAGGAAATGTTCTAGCGTGTGACGTCACTTTCCTCTTTACTGCTTCACTCCTTCCGTCATTTTAGCGCATCAGTCAGCTTATCGCGCTTGTCTTCCAACAAATCTTATGAACTTCACGGCGGAAAATTGAAGAGATATTTACGTAATATAAATGATAAATGTCACTGATTTTAGTGTATTTATTATATTCAAGTTACAATAAAATATATACTTTTTCATTTCCCACCTGAACAAGTACAGAGTGCGTGTCTACTCGCAGCCTTCGGAGCTCCAAAACATATCGTTATACAGTTTCCTCCTGACCCTCGTACAGTACAAAAGCAATAAATGAAATAGACCAAAAATTGTGTACGCGTTATATTATATTATTAATAATTTTCCTAATAATAATTCAAATATGTATTCAATGTCTTGAAACAGGTTGAACATAATTTTGTAGGACCACACAAAGCATACTAATTGAGTTGAAACTGAATTGAATTCAGTCTCGGGCTATGATAAAAACGTATCTTACATTTAATTAGAAGTATTGGTATTCGTTATCGATTTTACTCGACGGCTGTCAATGACAGGAAGTAATTTCACATTAAACCACCTGAGACGTCATCCTTCATATCGATCGAGTTTACCCGATTATTGTTTGCTTAATTTAAACCACTGCAATATACATGACATATGACGCGACCGATCGCGAAGAAAATGTTTTCTAAATAAAACGACTATTTTATCCCCTTCGAATATATTTACTTATAAAGAGATAAGTTTCTCTCCGTCATATCAATCTCCCCCCACGTACTCGATTGAATATCTAGAAATCCAATATTTTGGTAAACATACAATATTCTTAATGAGAACAAAGAATAACATATATATCGCACATCCACTCTGTCGTTAATTGCAATGATTTTAATATACACTTAAAAACCAATCTAGTCAACGTTCAAAGGTAAAGTCCAAACGAGTAAAAAAAGTCATATGACTGCAGGTCATTTACCGTACATAAAGTTGCAATCGGGTAATGGAAACAGCATTAAATGCCTAGCGGCAAGTTCATCGTGGGTGACCCAGAAAATTTTCGAACCAATCTGCTTGATAAGGTGATCCTATCGATAAGGTGTACTAACGTCATGGCATTGTCTCTCGTCCACTATAGATGAACAATTTCCGTATAGTCGTTGTGTTATTGTTTCATTATGTAGATGACACGAACAGTGGTTCCGGTTGAGTGGGTCTTTCGTGTGAACACACCCTGCATCCCCCGCTTAGTTCTTCGTCACAAGATGCCTGTGAGCTGCAATTTCGAGTCACGGTTGGATAAGATTGAGTCTTCTTGGATAAGAACTAGTGATTTTAAGTGGTCTTTAGTGTAATTATTAATCGTCATTCAATTATGAGTAAATTAATCACCAGTTGATATTCGCAAGTATGAATGAGAAAAAAAGTTCCGTATTCTTTGTTATGGCGATTCGTATAAAAATTCAAGATGTAAGACTCTATGTAAATATAGGATGGCTGAGAATGAGTGTAGGATATGATAATTGTAAAATTCGTATCGAGCTGGTCGGTATGGACGATTTAAATTATTTAGGAAATATTACGAAATCAGGTAAATATATTATTCTAGTCGAAAATCGTATAAACATTTATTCTCGTTGGTAGGTCAGAAACGAGATTGGAACTTGAATGGGGGATTTAGCATGGGATGCGCTTGCATCAAGTTACTAACAGATTGATATATTATGATGGCAGACACATGGCTTTGGTGGGTCATGCACATAACGTACTATGCGTATGCACTCGGACCATTTCACTAGACAAAATGCGTTCGCAATAAAAAAGATAAATAAACGAGGTGCATAAAACGTAACAGCGCCCGATTTACTCTGTCGGTAACGCCTGGTGGATGTTTAGCTCGAAGCATTAACGCGTTACACTGTTCCACGAAGGCCAAAGTGGGCTAAACACTGCGAAAAGTTTCCTCTCTCGGAAAATTTCAATACAGACAGCGCTAGCTAGTTGAATTATTTTCACAGAGATTTTCTCATTCCATCAATTTCTCATCCTTGCGAAAGGTTTTGTCGCGAATTTCAAAGCAAACACGATATTCTTGTTGCAATTTATATTATTTTTTTTAGTAAACGCTGAAATTTTACAATTTCAAATTTCAACATTTTTTTGACGTACTCCTTTATGCTCATAAGAGAGACTGTAGGGTGTGTAGAAGTCAAATATTTTGTATGGATAAGCGATTATGGGTGGGGATGAAAGGGGATGAAAGGGGATGAAAGGGGTTATTAAAACTAGTAATAAATAATCCTAGCTCGGCATGCCTGAATCCAATGGACCAGGGAAAACCGAGCATTTTCACCTATTCGTCGTGACACTTATTTTTGTTATAAGGTAACAAAGCAATGAAATCATCGGTCCGACAGACCACGTATGATGGTCTAAGCGTTAAAGGAAGTGCGATTATCAAGGGTTAATATCGCATGGATTTGGTCAAAATGAACTTTACAGTCCCGTCAATGTATTAGAGCAATTTCTTAGCACTCGAAAAAATGTGTTCGTTAATTCGCCTAACACCCAAAACTTGTCACACGCTATGGCCGAGGGAGAGAAGTAAGTTTAAAAAAAGTTGACGGCAATGAATAAAATAGTAATTGCGACGTTCGGCGTACTCATAAGGGTACGTGGTATCTAGTGTACCTACCCCATGTGACACGTGACGCACTCACCTATATTAAATACGCTTTACGTCAGGGGCGTCAGCTTTCCGTAGTCATTTTAATTACACAACAGCAACAATCCTATTAGGTTGAGGTCGTAGATGGCGCCACCTAAACGTTAACACTATTCACCTATACGTTAACACCTGCAAATTATATATTTTTGCACCGTCCCTTCACAGTCGTTAACTTCTTCGCATTCTCGCAAACAATTTTTCCCTCGACAATTTCAATCCTCAGAATCTCAATGCATTGTCACGTGGAATTGTACACGGCAACTGTATGGAAGTTTGCAGAAGGTTTGCATTCAGCTGGACAATTGAAAGATCAAAAGCACGAGAACGCGTGGGACTGTATGATATTCATGTCTACTCAGATACCATATGTGCCTAACATTAAATTAGAGTGGACGACCCAGTCATCGGCCATGTACTAGTAGTAATCGTCATTGTGCGTTTGGACTATAGGAAAATCTACAGTATTATAACACAACTGACGTTTACCGATACATGGCCGATGACTGCGCCATCTACCTTATATATATTTTATAAATAAAAATGTACATATAATCTATATACAGATTTATTCAAGCTAACCGAATCACCTGAAGTTAGCCTGTGCGTATGATTTCTATAGCAGAACCATATTCAGATTGTGAGTGTATATATAATATATAATAGAATATTATGTAATATGTGCGTCAATTTTTATATATGCTTTTACATTTACTTCGGTCGACTCGTACATGATTCTTTAATGGAAAAATGTAATTCAAATGTGAGTGATAGCAAGTCTGGAGAAATTTTTTAAGTAATATCAATTTAAAGCTTGCAGGATTCATTTACATTGCAAACCGTAAAGTGATGCTTCGTCTAAAGCAGAGTGATGTCACGGTCGACCATACCGACCACATCTTAGTAGGATCTTACTACGTCCTTGGGTAACCAGCAGTTGGAAAATACGGAAGATGCTATGTATGATAGAGGAGAAATATTCATCTTGGTTTCCGGGCCATGCGTTGGAAATTACATGGCTGCAAATAATCCTAGCGTTCTTAGTCTCTGTTAGGTTAGGTTATTTTCACTAATGCCGTTGTTAACGTTTATAAAATGCCTTATCAGCAGAATAATAGAATTTGCAGTATTTTATATTAAATTACGTAATTGTGTTATGTTCAATAAGTCATAAATATTTTGTACTTTTTCATTTCACTTCTTACTATTTCAATCGACGATTGCGATATGTAATTGGATCGATATATATCGATTGTTAATGCTTTCGGAGGTGTCTGATTTTATGTGTATAAATGCTGGATTGATTTTGAATTTCTTTTATCGATTTTTATATTGTTTGTTATACTTGGGAGGAATTGATATGCGCGATTTTGGAGTTTGATTTCAACATAGAAAAGCGTAGTTGGTTTGAGCACAGGCCTTCGTCCTTTGATATATTCTGTCTCGTTGCATGATGGACATTGTGGATAAGGGACGAGATTTGCGAAGTGGAGAGTGATGTAATATTGTGGGCTTTATTGTGGCGTTTGCAGATCTCTCGTGAATTCTAAGTAGATTGGGAACGTCTACGTCATTGGACACTGTGAAGAAAGCATTCTACAAAATCACGCGCATCCATATCCTATCCTTTTGTGGATTATTTATTGTATTCTTATGCAGGGTTATATACATATAAATTTTTGCAACTTTTTCAATCATTTTCTAACTCATCTATATATGATATAGATTCGTATGTATCGACTGAGATTTTCATATTACTAAGTTTATGTAAAATATTAATTGTATTGTATTACATCTTGTATTATACGCAAAGTTCATTTCGAAAATTCTCTTCAACTTGTATTTACTAGACTGAAAATAATGTTCTTTTTGGTAGTCATCTTAAAATGAACAATTTTTCATTCTGACGCAAATATCGGGAGTCTATTCAGTATTGTAGTAGTGTCGAAATACTTCGAATTAATTGAAATACATTTGCGTTACGACGTAACACGTAATTTAATAGAAAAAAAATAGACAGTGTTTATGCTCCTCTTTTCCGTTGTTCTTATGGCTTCATTTTACAGAAGATGTAATAAATTCTAGCAAGAGTTTATCGCCTTCCGTAGTTTAGTCGCTTGAGAACAGTGGCGCCATCGAACGAGTTAACCGTGAAATTATTAATAATATTTTTACCATCGGTCGCCAATTACGACCCAATTTGTCGGAAGACAAAGTCTCGAATAAAAGAAACATGAAGATCTGCTTACCGACTGAGTCGACAATTGACTCATGCGTGTAAAATATGCATTGCGAGAGATGGCAGTGGTGCATAGCCATTGACATTCATAAGATATTCGATTCGAACACAAGTATAAGTACATGACGCAAGACTCGACCGAATCTCTTGATATATGTTAGGTACAAAAATTTATAAGTAGTATGAAAGGCTAGTTTTAATTATATCAACTAGAGAATCCAATATCAATCAAAATCTGTTTACGTTTACATTGTTTTTACCATTGCCAAAGATTACACTTATTCTCAGGGTTCATTGGACTTCCTCTAGGACATTGAAATGCCTCGCTGAATCCTTGCATATTCGACACCGTTCCAATCACCCTGAGTCGACCTGTACTATGTTCGTCAGTCTTTACAGCATATAAAAGATATTCGGGCCTGACGGATTCGCACCAAGTCTGTAAAAAAAAAAAACAAAGAATTAAGAGCAATATCCACATACGTAAAAATTCACCAGAAATTCTTAAATGTTATTCATATGCTATTCTTATTATCATTATCTTAACTACACGGCGATTCAGAATAATTTCAGATTTTTTCATAATAACTGCACTTAGATGACTGATAGCTACACGATGCATTCTAACCGCAAGCTTAATTGGTTATGGATGATTCTTTTTTTTTTTCTTTCATTTATCTTTAACGCGACCACACCTAGTAAAGCTACATTACTGGTTATAGTTATTTCAATGACACTTATAAGATACCAGTGAACGTTCTATACGCAGATCGTTAGAAATGATGATTGCTTTTGACTTTACTTTGGAATTGTGCAATTATTAAAAAAAAATATTTTAATGTACTTACGTTGGCGAAGGATAAAAAAAAGATTTGTTGACTACTGAAATCCTCCAATCCTGGAAGTCTGTCCTCTGTTATTCCATCTACTGCCAATTTGCCTTGATAAGCCTCATAAACAGCTTGAAGTCCTGTGGTGTCAGCAATATTTTCATCTTGAGTCAATTTACCGTTTGCCTAAATTTTTAATAAAATTAAATGACTCATTTACTAATATGATTAATAGACATATTTTAAAAACGTGTCTTGCGAATACGTACAAAAATGTTATCGTTCAATGTTTGGAGCTCTTTTATTTGATATTTGTTGAATTGATCGACAAAGCACTCGACTCTCTTATCAAAAGCTTTTATAGTTCCGTCTGACCACCACTGAATTGCATTTCCGTTTTTGTCAAATTGACGTCCTAAAATCGACAATCATCGATTACTTGCATTGGACCAATTTTTAATTATTTATGTACACATAATGGGTACAGTATTACCGAGATCATCAAAGCCGTGAGATATCTCATGGCCAATCACGGATCCGATTGCTCCATAATTAATAGCGCTGAAATAAAAGGAATTTTTAATATTTTCAGAATGTATGACAATAGCAAAATTATTAAAATTCGTTTACTCGGGCTGAGATGCACTGAAGAATGGAATTTGAAGAATCGCCGCTGGGAACGCTGTGACGCAATGAAGAAATTTATATTAAATAATCGAATCGTCAATTGACATAAATAATTTAACTCACTCAAAGAATTGGCACTTGGCTTATAAAATGCATTCACCGTAATAGGTGCTGTGCTCCACCTGCAATGAGAATACGTTACAAAATATTCAATAGGCGTTTTAAAAGGTAAAATTAAATTTTATTACACACGCGGCCTTATCAACCGGTTCTCTTAGATTTCTCAAAGTTTTCCTCAGTAAGAATTTCATGTAATTCAATACATTATCAAAGTAGGACGTTCCCACTTTCATCTGTAAATATCGACAGACGAAATCAAAGGAATAAAAAGTATCAATTAACGAAAACCGTAATACTCACGCCCTTGTAATAATGCAAAATTGCTGAAGCATTCTTGTACCAATCAGGAAAACCAATAAATTCCGTCATACTCTTAAGTTTGTCCTTAGCCGCAGATTTAGTCTCGTTATCCATCCAATCTGAGCGGGAAATTTGAATGTTAAGTTTATCTTCAATCTCTTTAATCATCTTCATAGCCTTCAATGAAGATAAATTCATTATTTCACAATCGACAGTATAATCAGACATCATCGCCAAGACTCACAGTCTCTTTCGCCTCTTCCGAAAAATATTTTTGTACAAACTGATAAGACACAGCATGCCTCAACTGATTTTGGGAAACACACGTCTGCCACCTGCAAATTTAATCAACTTCATTTGAGCTGACAGGCAACGTCAAACTTCTAGTACTCATTTTCAACACCAGATGTCGCAAAAAGACGCAACAAATAAATCACTGCACGTTCTGTAATTTGCAGAATAAAACTCAGTTACAAACCGTGGTTCCTGTTCTATGACACCGGACAAATTCTTGAACACTGCAAAGGTGGTGTTTCTCATTTTCTCATTTGTGTACGGCAGCATCTGGCTCACGAATCTCCAATGAAGATAATTGACTGAAAGAAAAATTAGAATATTTAGACTGAATCCGAGGGCACAATTATAATTGACATATTTTTCAGTACAATACAGTATTTAAAAACAATACCGATTGTTCTCTCTGGAGTTTTCTCAAGTACATCAACAAGCTTAAAAATATATCCCATTTCAAAAAGTAGAATCTTCTCTGTAATTTCCACTTGAATGTTGGCCTCGTTAACAAAATTTTGTATAGTCTTCAACCAGTTTATCTGCACTCACATTAGCATCATATATGAGAACAATGAATACTTGAATCGCTTAAAGATTTCGTTACCTTTGATTTTGCACTCCTAGGCAATGCTTTGTTGTACCATTTTTGTAGTTTATGAATAGTAATACGATTATACATGCGATCCACGTCGCCTCTCATTTCTTCAGGAGACGTGATCTAAAAGAACCAATGTAAAATTAAAATTAGTGCATTGCAAGGTACAATAGTCATGATAAAAAATAATAATAACAACAAAAGACCTTAGCAATTTCGATCTCAAAATTAATTATATCAGCAACGTCCTTGGATATTGCTTTTAAATTCACATCCGAACGTCTGGATTCAGCAAATGCTACTGCAGCTTCCTCTACCAACGTAGCGTAAGCCTTAATTTCTTTTTGATATTGTTCACGTTCAACCAGCAATGACCGTGGTAACATAAACTCCGGCTGGTCCAGCTGTTACATGTAAAAGTTCATTAATGATCAAATCAAATGAAATTCTTAATTCATAAAACTTAATCAGCAAGTCTAATATACCTGAACCGTGTGATTTCACACTGAATATAACCTTGGATGAGAATTATAACTGATAATCCGAGATGACTAATCGAGGTAAATGAACTGAATAAAAATTCATACTAACAATTAACAAATTAACATTGGCATCCTTTAAATCTGCCAATATTGCAAAATTATATAGAGTTGACTGTCCGGTCAATCGTAAATAATTATCCTGAATCTGCTGCCAGGATATCCTGTTGCTGTTCCATTCCCAAGCTCTCATAGCCATCGGCCAGCCTCCATTTTCTTCCAGAATGATTTCCAATGGTTTTATACCAGATTTCTCAATGGCGTCTGAAACGAAAATCAGATCTAATATCAAAATTCATTCCCACTGTTCAGTAATAGATGAACACTGAACATCGAAGATCTCGAAAAGTCGAATAATTAATTTCAACAAATGGTCGATCTCTTAAAAATGATCATACCTAAGTCCATGCACGATTGGTACAATTGTTTGGCAGCTTGTACCGGTAGAATATCATTGTCCATCTTTGGTTCTTCGAGAATTTCTAAGTCAAAAAAAATGCAAAATTTATTCTTTCATCGTGTAACATTTCCCTTAGCACTTTGCATAAATCTTTTAAAATTAGTGCCTGTACCTCGTATACGCTCGTCGTTCCTTTTTTGAATGATACTGAATTGGTCCCAGCTGGATTGAGTGGTAGGTATGGGATTATTTGCACGCCATCCGCCGCAAGCATATTCGTAAAAATCTTCGCAAGGATCAACGGACTTATTGAGATTCCGAAGAAATGTCTGGCCTGGAAATAAAATTATACTTAGTACTTCGATCACGATCAACATTGTTTATTTTCGAATCACTGACAAAAGTGTATTACAGCCTTTCGTGTCAAATTACAAGAACGTATGATTGAAATATGAATCCGTAAAAAAAGAGTGGTAAATGCTCGAGTAAATGGGTTAAGAAGTGGACATTTTTTTTTTAAATTCGACCAAGCGAATTGAACCTACCGGTATGTCGACAGTCTTCCGTTTGACAAACTTTGGCGCTGTCCATTTTGTACGAAAGACTTTTTGTTCGAAATTTGTCAAAAAGCCACGGGAGGTCATCAGGTATCTTCTCTACTATCCATGGATTTGAATTTGTCATAGAACCAGCGATCAGTATCCCAAAGACGATCATGGAGTGCAGCCTGAACGAAATAAAAAAAACAGATATAAATAGTCTTGAAAATAACTATTTTACAGAAAAACATTAAGAATTACGTTACAAATAGACATTCTAACCAAAACACGGAACTAAATTATCGTAAGACACGTATAACACGAAGAAGTCTTTCTCAAGCTTAGAAAATTTTAAATACTCTTTAAAAAGTCATTGTTCGAATATTACAGCAATACGTATAGACTTACAATAACATTGCCGTGTACATTGTTCAGGAGCGAGTGCCTCGAAGAACAGTAACGTACTGAAGTGAACGGACGAGTATGTCGACGATTTTTCAAGTTCGTGACGACGATGACGCCCGACCAAAACGTTCCGACCCTGTAACCCTGAAACTGTTTCTTCGCGAAACAGACAATTACTTAAGTTTCCTATCGATAGCATCAATTACAGTACAGTAGAGTTTGACAAATTATAACAATCAAACAGACACTAATATACAATAAAGAAACAAAAATATTATATAACACGAGTAACAGCTATATATTCACACGATACGTGCAACCCGAGTCTTCCCTATTGAAACTCGTATAATATCTAGAAAACTGAAATCGTTCGATAAAAATTCTGAAATTGAAACTGTTTCGATTATTGTTGTACAATATTAATACCATAGGGTCGTATTAGTAAAATCGACACAAACCCCATATCACAAAATCTGTGCTGTACCATAGCGTGAGAACATAGAGAAAAGTGTTTGCACATCTTAAAAATCAAATGTTTCAAGACTGTCGTCTTACTGTCGAAATTCTGTCATGATTGCATCGTTGTACGTTACTATACTGCAAAAACGGATGGTGCCTCAGGCAATTCAGCTGCTTAAGCCATTGGGCGACCGTCATAACATGCGCAGCCAGCCAAAGATTGAATCTTCTGATAAAGAAACCTTAAACTGACTTCGTGGCAATAACCCTGTGTATATTACGTAAGATCGCTAAAAAAGTATACGTACGCAATGTTATTGCCCGATTATGAATCGTACAAAACCGCTAGACACAACCACACGTTTCCATTATCCGAACTTTCGTTGACTCGAACTAGGCCAGGTCCCAATTGATTCAAATAACCGAGGCTCTACCGTGTACAAGTACGATTAGAAATATTAACCGTCAAAGTACACCTCGAGATATTTTATCGACATTCAAACCATTCCGCTAGCAGTCCCCGTCAATAAATTACCTGCTGCAAGATTCACAAAATAAAATATCAACATCATCAGAGCAGCCCAATAAAGTAACAATAGTTTCCTCTCGCGAAACTCCACCAGGAAATAGGTAGTTATCGCGCGCTATCACTAGTGTCGTCGTAGCGTTCACGAAAGTCAGTCAGGACCGAGAGTTATCGCCTCGGCCGATAATACCAGCATCCGGAACGTCCCACGCCGAGCAACTGTTGATTGAGAATCCCTATAGAAAAAAAAAATTCACATCTCACACTCCTATACAAAATGCCATTTGTGGGATGGGACGTCATAAATGATAATACGAGGGACTATACGGAATCAATGATAAAAAGGATATCTGAAACAAGAAGAACGTTAAGACATACTTGAAGACCGATAGAGCACCGGTAATATTTCATAAGCATCAGTAGTAGTTTATTTAACAGTGTTACACGCACAATCATACACAGAACAACCTTGACTGATTATAGATACCTATACCAGACATTAATTAGAAAGGGGCTGACTATAGCGTTACAAATCATCATGGATGGTCACATACGTGCCGTGTACTAAGTGCGCCCAATAATAGGCTCTACCAATCAAGTAATTATAACCATAAATTCGAGGTAACTTTTTGTAACCGTCAAATGGAGAGAGATGGTGGGAGGGATGGAGGAAGGTGTTAAAACAATGGTATATATGTATATGGTTGTGTATAAGGGTGAAATGAGAGAGGGGTTGTACATGGGGTGTAAAAAAAAAATACTGAAATCTCTGGGAAGATGTAGAAAAAGTTAGTATCATAAATAAGAGCATAGAAGATTGTATATATCCATGGGGGCAGGTCGATTGAAAATTGATGGCTGGTGTAATGAGGTGGGGGATAATTTGGCGGATGGGATATTGGTAATAGTAACGGTACGTTATATCGCGAGGCATTTTTCTTATTTTTGTATACTTAGTCGAATGCACAAAAAAAAATTATAACAATCGATATAAGAATAGTGCCGTATAGCGCTCACTATATCGTACAACTTGGAAACTTTGTGTTCCTCGCCGTTTTATTTAATTCTCTTTTCTTTTTAAATTTCTTTAATCGCCGATCAATCGTACGCGGCTTCCTCGCTATTTTATACACTAAAACGTAGTTTGAGATCTGTTGCGGTGCCGCTAGTCTTTGCGAGTGTTCGACACTCGATATTCTTTATTATCGTGAATTTCTTTTAATCGTCCTATTAGTTTATTCGGTTATTCCCTCCCGCTAGGGAGGATTTTTCGATTAGCTGAAATTAGTTTTCCGCTCAACGTTCGCGCGTCTCCGATGTACGCGAAATATCTTATTAAAGATATTTTACCACGTACGTACCACTCCGCCCAGGGAGCTTACCGAGGGAGACTTTTTTTTCACTTACTTTAAATATCGTTTTAGCGTCTGGACGATTTTTTTTTCCCAAAATATCGTCCATCTTCACTATTTAATAATCCGTATAAATTAAATCGAATCGGCCGATTTTTCGATTCGCGCGAGCTGCGTGCGACGGTTGTGCGCTTCGCGAAACGGAAATAACAAGAGTAATCGGTAGCCAGACACATCGAAGCTTTGCTGTTACTTTTCTCTCTTCCGCAATTTTGATAAGCAAAATATTAATTAATAACTTATATACATATAACGCGATAGCCTCACGTAGATATTACGTGTTACATATATATGTAGATGTTACTGTGTAATTCAATAATATATAAACGGTCCAGTAAACGCGAGCCTTCTTTTAAATGTCTAAAAAAAAATTGACTTCCGGTATGTAATATCAAACGCACCGATTGGAGGATCAATTTATTGTTATTTCTTTTTCTTCCTCTCTGCTTTTCAAGTCTCGTTTATATTCATAGACAAATGCTGCTTAGGTTATCGCACGCGAGTAACGTATCATTTGTCACACACTCTATACTTTGCATGTAAATAATGCCTATTTTCCAAAAAAAATTTAATGTTCCCTCCACTGGTACATTGCAATCGCTCTACCTTGTTATCGGCGTTACAGATCGTTTGGGATGCTGTTAAGTTCGTACAATGTGTAATTGTATATAATCCTCTCAGGAATATGTACAGTATGTACATATGTCATAAACCAGCATATAATTACTACGATCTTTTTCGAATTGAGTAGACGAAGATTACTCGATGATGTAATAACAATATTACCACATTCTTCAGAAAAGTAGCATTGAGCTTCACTGGTTCTCGATATTCGTCGCCATAATTAAGTCATAGTCGATTTTCAGTGCACACGAGGGTAAAAAGTCTTTTGTCGAGTGCGTATGTATATATATATATATTTGTATAATATAGTGTTATTCAGCTGAAATGCACCAGCTGAAGTTAACTGTGCAATTGGCATAGAGTGAAAGGGCTAACTTCAGTTGGTACGTTTGAGCTGAAAAACAGTATACCTACAACGTTTTAAAGGGGGGTCTAAAAGGTTCTGAGAAAAGCTGTAACTTCTGGAAGAGGCACTTCACATCGTTTGATTCCCATACAGGTTAGGTGAGTCTCTTTTTCGAATTGATTTGTTCAATTTGCCAGAGCCTTTTTGTGAGGGAATGAAACAAACGTTGAAAAATCAATGTTTTGCCTTCCGAACTCCATACGCGGTGTGTGCTCAATGACGAGCGTACTCTGTAACCAAGCATGCGTCGTAGTTTATGGAGAATGGACGTCGCATGCGCGGGAAATTCGAAATTCAATACACAGAAGCATATGCTGCGTTACACGAAGGTGTACTTAACGATTAATCTTACGCGTACAATATATGATGCTTATGACTTTATGAGCTAGCATATTAAAAGAAAAACACATCATTTGTTGGATTATCTTTTTTTTTTTCATTCTTTGTTTTTCTTTTTCGTTTAATATCACTAGCACGATCGCGTCGTTATACTCGGATCGCCGAAATCGCTACGTTTACATTGTGCAAATTTAGTGCAGATGCAATCTCGTGTACCAAAAGCAGGAGATAACCAAAAAAAAGTATATATATATAAAAAGTAGTATTTACATAAAGATACATATAATAAAAGATCAGATCCAAATAGTACGATCAGAGAAAAGTAAAAGTTTAAAAATTTAATAGATGTTATTTTAATGTCGCATCAATCACGATCAATGTTATAGGGAAGATCATTCTGATGTGTCCATACGACTTTATTTAGGTGCTTCGTACGAATTTAATACGATTCATTGAATTCGTTTGTTTCACATTTGACCAGTATACGCAATATTATATTTTAAACATGCGTAGATAATTTATGAACTATTCGTCGACTGCACAAATTATTTTCTTTTAAACTCTGCGCGCATTCATGGTAAACACAAATTGCACCTTCACTCAGGTGTAACAATATTCAAGCACATTACGAACATAGCCGATAGAAGCTAAATAGTACGCAGTTGTTGGAAAATCTCCACTAATTCTATGCAAAGTATAGCTTGTACATTAATCAATTATCATCAAATTCGAACTTATTATCAATACAGTTTTCTATCTTTTTCTTTTTCACTTAGTATTTCCATCGATGACTTATACATACGTCGCTCGTGGCTTTTTGCCAGCCTGAGCGAATCGACTCAACAAATTTTCTGAATTCCTTTTTTCCTTGTCACGTGGACGAATTCATCGTCGCTGAGAAGCTCAAAGTTTGAGCTTGCAGTTTTACTGTTCTTTTTTTCTTCAATATTTTTTTGTTCATTTATACTTGATTTATTTTTTCATTGTCTTTCTGACTTTCCATCGTGAAAGCTTTATCCACATGCAATCATGCATATCGTTGAGTCAACTAATCATGTTAAATTTATGTACAATTTGACACACGCTCTTCATGATACTTTATCGCATTCATTATATTTTTCATATATTCATGAGAAACGCCTTGGAGTGCCATATTCGTAATGGCGTATCCTGCCACATCACGTCTAACAAAAATGAGACCGACAGCTATAAGATGTAAATTTTAGTTGCTACGCGACCACTTGAAAGAAATAATAACGGCCGAGACGAAAACGTACCAATCAGATTTGAGAGAGCGAATAATGTCGGTCGTCCATTGTCAGGTCGTAGTAGCCGTTATGATGACGGCTATAATATATCGGCTAAAATTTATTTCAAAATGGATCTAATTGAAATAATTTTCACCGCATCATTTATACGACTTGAGATCGTACGATCGATTGCTCTTGGCAAACCCGACCAAGCTTTATGTAGACTTCGACGAGAATCCGCTTAATGTTCGTTTCTGTTTATTTATTGAACCGCGGCGGTCTTCTCAGCCTTGGTATCATCTCCGTGCGTACCGCCCTGGCATAGTTTGGCGCATATTGATCCGCCATGGCGATGGGACTTTGTAAACTTTGGATGAAAAGCCCAGAGTCTTGAATTTGCCCCACACCGGCCGTTTGGAATTGATATTGGCTACCAGTCATGTCGGTAGGAAAATGATTGGACTGTACGAATTGATTCTCAAACTGAGCCGGATAGGCTATGGGACTCTCGGCAGAAAACTGAGGGATCACAGGGTTCACGTTGACTTGAGTGCTAGCGAAGCTGCTAGGGTCGAAGGTCTGGAACTGATTAAGTTGACCGACCTGAGGAGTGCTGAATGGTGGAGAATGAGGAAACTGACTAGAGTCCGGGAACAACACGCTGGCGATCGTCGGCTGAGGAAAGGAATCCGGTCTGTATTGCGAAAGACTACCCAGGCTTTGTATACCTGGACAGCCGTAACCGTGGTAGTCCTTGATCTTGTTCTTAGTCGAAGGATCTAGCTGCTTCATCCTGGCCTCCGTGACGAAAGGATGTCGCACGTTAACGATACTCTGCGGTGCTCTTAGCGGTGGAAAATTGACTGGCGCCACCTTTGGCACAGGATTCTGCTCCAGAGCCTTCCGAGCCACTGCGTAAGCAGTACTTCCATTCCTTGAGGACGGTCTCGATTGTGCCAGGTGATTCAGAACGTTATTCTGATTTGCGAATCTCGGCGGTAGAGTAGTAGCTACGGGTGCTCTAGACTTCAAATCCTGCTCTTTGAAGTCAGACTGATAATTCTTAAGCTTTGAATCTAGTTCAGTTGGATACTTTTTCCCGCAGTAATCCTTTTTAGTGTCCTCGCAGGACTCTGGTCGCATTTGACTACTCTTGCAGTTGTCCTTCTTGACCGATCCTGCTGGTCGCAGCTGACTCTTCGCCGCGGCTCTGGCCGTCTTATTCCCAGAGTGATCTAGCTTTGGCTTGGTGAGGTCTTGCTGATTGATTGCTTCTTGCTGGGTTTCTAGCTGTAGCTTGCGGTCGGCTTTGCGAGTGACAGTGACGGCTGGCAGGAGTAGAGCGTTGGCTCACTTCTTAGTCATGATCTTCAGATACTCCAGGGCATTCTGTGCAGCGCTTGCTTGAGCATCCTTGCTCGTCAGACCGCAACCATAACACACCGCTACCGGCAGTGTCGACAGTTGCACCAGGCACTGGCATTTTCCTGTAATAACAATATTTTCATAAGCTCAGAAATAACACAGGCGACATTTTGTTTAACGTTTTGACATTATCTGACGCGCTACCCTGGTGTCATTGTTACTGAAATTGAGAAAGCAGCACGGTTCATACGAAAGTGAGGTGTTGATACTTATAATAAGTGACAATATGAATACTAGTCTTTAGTTCCACCATTTCCTCGCACAGGTTAAATATACATATTGGATTGCGAATCATAATAGGTTTACCGGCCAGTTCAACGGTTCATAAATGAAATTCCTTCCTGAGAATATTATGTAACCGTATACGCTTAGTGTATAAGTGCACGATATAGTTTAGTCTACGGTCAGCAGAGAGCATTTTTAAAGAAAGTAATCAATAGAACGAGTGCCGTGCGTTAATACATTTTAGGTCAAAGCAGGTTTTGAAAATATGTTTAATCTTTTACATAATAATGCGAACAAAAGGACATATTACAAAATTACGTGACATTTCAAACGAAACAGAAATACAAAATCAAAAAGAGTTTATCTTCGTTGTGAAGTGATAAGGTCAGGAGTCATAGATCAGATTTATTAGCTCGTACGTAAGCAAAAGTTTAATAAATTGGTGGGGTGGATAAATAACGTCATTTGAATTCTTGCACTTATAGAGTACACATGCGACTAAGTAATTTGACTATGGCAGCCATAAGTTCAGCAAAGAAAGCTTTGCGCAAAGAGATCCAAACCGTTATTAAAGGTATTGACGTTGAGAAGAGAAAAAAACAGTCCAGAAAAGTTTTTGAAAAAGTGAGTTACATACGTGGAAGTACGTAAAAGCCTATTACCATTTGTAAAATCTATTTACAAAAAATTTCATTTTTGACTTATCAATAATGCTACATTCTTTATTCTTTAGTTGCTCTCGCTTGAGCAATATCAAAGAAGCAACAGAATATCTGTGTACTTGAGTACCGCTGATGAAATCGACACAGTCCCTATATTAAAAGATATATTTGAAAACAACAAGGAGGCTTTCGTTCCACGATATCAAGGAAAAATCATGCAAATGGTGAAGTTAAATTCCATGGAAGATTACGAAAAGCTGCCTCTAACTAAGTGGAATATCAAACAACCAGGCATTAATGAAGTTAGAGACGACGCTCTGAAAACAGGTATACGAAAGTTTTAAATATATACAGATACATATATTATATTCTATGATAAACATTGATCCATTATTTCAGGAGGTTTGGACCTGATAATTTTGCCGGGAGTAGCTTTTACAAAAGATGGTAAGTTTTTGTTTTGTCATAATGAAATTCTAGTCACAGCAGCTATTGTAGGGACTAAAAAGAAACAGTGATCTCTAAAAATCATTAACATTATAATCCATACTATTATATAGGAAAGAGACTTGGCCACGGTATGGGGTACTACGACAAGTTCCTGGACACCTGTATATCATCCCAGTCATCAAAACCGTATTTGGTTGCAGTGGCATTTAACGAGCAATTGCGAGAAGACATTCCCACGACTGATACAGATGTAACCCTCGACATGATTCTCACAGAAAGAGATTTTTAATTTTTACTATTAAATAATCTTGTTAAATCTGGTATCAATACACTTACCGGTCCCTTAAGGTGTATATAAAAAAAGGTGACTCGAACAACACTGGTTACTAAGAACCAATTCGTCTATCTCTAGAGATAAAAAGATCTTATAGGTAACAATAAAAAAAAAAAGTATACTTACCGCTAATGGACTTTTCCTCGATATCGACGTATGTTACTTCGAACTGCTGTTCGGAGGCAATTTCCTGAAGGAACTGTACGAGGTTCACATCCCCGTCGTTGAGGCAAGTATTCTGCAACAAATCCCCAAAGGATTACTTATCGTTGTAGAATGAAGGATGGTAAAATTCTTATGTGTGACGCACAGCTCACATCGACCGGATTACTCACGAAGAGTTTGCCAATTATATACAAACCTGCAGCTGACATAGTTTAACACCCGTGGAAGACTTGAGGTTCTTGTGAAACTGTGAGACTTTGTGGCTGTGTGGAGTGGTCAGCGTCGAGATTTTGCTATCTTTCAGATCAGCGTAACAGGCGCTCACGTTCGCGTTTCTTTGCATGATCTATAACGGACAAGACAGAGAGACGAGAGTAGGAAAAGTATATGGTAGCTAGTAATAGAAATAGAAAAGTTAGAATAAGCAAAATTAAGGAAAAGTATGGTGAAAGTGAGGAGAGTTGCTGAAAGCGAAAGAAAGACGAGTAGAACACGCGAGAAGCCGAAAGAAAATCATGAGAGAATCTCGAGCTGAAGTGGAAATGATCCGAAAGCGATCGCGATTGTCCGTTATAGATGCGGCTGAATCGGAAAGATAGCTATTAGAGAAATCACACGTTACTGTGAGTGATCGCAGGACCAATCACTTCCACTTCACTAGACACACACTCAACACGCTTCATATGTCATATATCAGACAAGAAATAAATACGTGGACGCAAAGAAAATAATATAGGACGGGATTTTCAAAATTTTTAAAGATAAAATCAATGTTAATATTCTGATTGGTATCAGTTGCGATTAATAGAAATGGTGGATGGCGTAACATTATTTTCAGGGATCTTAAGGTGTTGTTAGTAGTAGCGAAAGGCAGAACGTTACTAAGGGAATATTACAGGGCGCAGAAACAAGCATACCCTTTGCAAGTCTCAAGCTCATAGCATAAGCCTCGGCACTTTCACTAGAGAAACTAGAAGCTCTTTCGTACTCTCGTATCTCGAGACTTTCCATACGCTGAAATAGTTTCAAAGATCCCGGAAAACTCGCCAGACCACAAGCCACTTCTCGTTAGGTGTCACTGTTAATGATTAATGACGTCAGAGGGAAATATATTCGGTCTCTAATTATCTCTGCATAGTAGTGTAGTGAAACCTACGCAAAACTATACATATAATATTTGACATACACTAGGAGTTATGGTATTGGAAGAAGGATAATCTTGATTACTTTTGGCTGTGCATCACCGGGACCTTTGAAACTCATGTAGGTCGCAATTTTGCTTAGGCCGATTCCAGGGAGGGTACGAAGAAAGACATCCTTTCTTGTCGAGGGGAAGAAGGTTGAGCTCACCTCCTCATCGTCGATACCAGGAGTGTCACGAAGTGCCTGCCACATTTTTTGAGCGGCCTGCCGCTTCGCTAGCTTCTTACTCTTGCCCTGTCCGACCTGCCGATATTTCAGGATTGAGCACACAATCGTGAATTGACGCTCGTGCGGCAGACCTTCTTCACCTTCCGTGGTGTACTTTGGTGGTGGCCAATGCCGAGTCATGCACATCTCCTGAAGCGAACCGATAGGGTTACCGATCACCTTATCTTCGCCGTAACCACCCTGGAGCTCTTGCAGATTCTGAGAGCTGTCAAAAACAGAATAGATTATGAGAAAAATCATTAAACTTTTCAAGTCTTAATAAGCTAACATCTGTTACCGTCAGTAAACCGTCATAATTAGCATAAAAATTCTTATACCACTGAATTATTAATCTCTCATTGAACACAGATTACATCAGAATAACATGATCAGGAACCCTTATAATAACACAAATAATAGATTCCCATCTGGTAGTCTACATAATTTTAAATACAGTACAAGCAGCTTTTTGTGTACAATATTTTGTTTAATACATCCCAACCATAGTATGTAGTCACGTACAGTATGTCATAAATAATCGTATAATTCTCAGCTCTAATTAATCAAGGAGTTCATTTAAAAAAAAAAACCAACTCACTCAGGGATACTGTTAGGCAGCGGAGCATCGGCTGTCTCGGTATTAACGCCGATGAGCTTGTCGAGGACAGCCTTGGCGGCAGCATGCTTGGCCTCCTTCTTGGACCGACCGGTACCCATTGCTGAAACGATTGGATCTGCTTCAATCGCACGGCCCTTATCTTCACGTGAATAGACACAAACCAACGACATCAGTAACGGTGACGCGATAGCGGAAGGTTGGCTCGTGGATGGCACCCTCGATCTGGACGAGCTCGTACTTGGGCGTAGTGCCACGACGAGAGAGCAATTCCTGCAGTACGGAAACCGGCGTCTTACTGGGTAGAGCCTTCATTTCCAACCGAACTGCTTCATCCAGCGACAGAGATTCGGACATCAGCGCGTGCACTGCCACACGTGGAGCTCTGCTTCGGCGATGCACATTATTAGAGTGGTTCGGTACACCAGGCATGCTACCTAGCATTGGAGGTGGCGGTGGGTGACGCATCTCTTCCATTGTTGATTCCTGCATTATGGAAATTAAATTATTATTTTTTATTCTTAGTACTTAAGGCCAGAAGATATGATTAGAAGATAACACGTGTTTCAATAACTAACATACAGTCTAACATTTGCTTAAAAGAAAACTGTGGATTTGATTAAGACACAGGATAATGGTGTATCGCTTTAGTTTCACACCATAAGTTGCATTAAGCAGCTTCCTCAATGAGTTGTGTCTGTGAAAAAAGATGTTGATTCAATCTGAATTATACTAGTAAACTTTAATTTATTTAAATTTCACTATGCAAAGTGATAAGGGGTCACTGACTCTTAACATTAAGTCAAAGACATAGTAGTATTAATTTTGTAGTTTATTACCTTCTTAAAGATATTACTAAATGATTTCATAGATCATAGCATTAAGTTTTTCCGGATAGTCAATATATTTATTCAATGTATAATAAATCTGTATTAATTATGACTCTACAATATATTATAAGTATATTTAATGACAAGTGGGCTAAAAGCTCCAAAAGTATTTTCTAGCATTACAACCCACAATGTGCTTTCTGTACTGGATGTTTCAAAGAAAGGCCACAAGTTCCAAAGAAATACTGTCTGCTCGTTGCCCTAAGATTGAAACACATTTTATTTATATAATTTTCACTGTGGACAGTAAGCTTCAAAGGAACCTGTTCATAGCTTCTCAACCCACAGACGAAAAAATTGCTTTCATACACGAATACATTTCGAGCTTACTTATAATATACATCAACGATTTGGAAAGTGCATTATTTCCTTAACATTCGAGGAAAAACAGTGTGAATAATCGTGACTACCCAAAAATATTTCTGAGTCAGAGCTGGCCCAGGAACCGACAGTACCTATAAAACATTTCTTGTACTTGTACGACTGACAATTTAAACGTCCACGAAGATTGTTCACATGGTAAACCAAAAAAGCACATAGCACTATACTGAGGCAACTACTGATATCCACCAGCAGCTTTCCCATGACGTAACAAGTTGTCAGTTTTGAAAAACAAAAATAGAATGTTCTGATGTAACATAATTCATTTAACAGTTGGTGTCTATCTGACAGCTATAGGTAAGAAAAGCACCTAAACTTGCGGTTTGTTGCTAGCACTCTTGGCAGTGAAAGGAATTAGAAAAATTATGTTAATTAATAGTGAAAAGAGCTTTTTCAAGCTTGGATGAATCTAGAGAGTAAGGTATTACTCTAATTAATATTCGACATAAATTTGACGTTATTCATATTTTTAATTCTTCTACTTATGCTACATATAGCAAATGCCCCAGACAATGAGTATTCAGTTCAACTGGAAATGTATCATGTAGCCAATTTCTCTTCTATTTAAAAATACATCTCATGCATTATTATTTATTTATAGGCTTAGGCTATTCTCAGTCGTATAAAAAGAAATGATCCATTATCTGTCCAGAAACCAGTCTGAAATGTATGAACATTAAAATTATGCTGTGCTCTAAATTTGTCCGGTACTATGGAAAGTAACTGATATATTCAATGTACAATAAATATCCCCCAGTGGCTTACTGCGCATCATTGATCATATTAAGCGTAGCACCAATCACCTTGGCAGCTGCACCTTACATGTAAGATGAGAAAAATAAATACACTAAATTTCAAACTCAGAGACAAGGTAAATAACATCCATTTTGAATCAATGACATAAAAGTCATTATAGAATAGTACCCACGAAATAAAGTATAAACACATTTCTGAAAAATCCGTTAATCATCACCAAACAAGCAATAAAACATAAACTAACTGTATTGCTTTAATTAGAGTTATATTAAATAGCATTATTTTTAGCATCATAACAACGGCAATGCAACACTTATCGATGACGAGTTTTTTCATTTCATTATACGAGTAGATAAGAAATTCAAAAATGATGAAATATTTGATTTTTGTAAATAAAGATTTTTGATTGACATATAAAAATCGTGTAACGGTAATTTAAGTATTGAAGCATGGGATACTAACTGGACCTAAATATACATGAATAACGAAGATGGTGGCTGATCATACACAACACAGTATATTAAGGAACGTTCCATATGAAAAAGAGAGCGTCAAATCTGTTAGAATCATTGACACCTTGAGGAGTACCGGCCGGCGGCCATGTTAGCGTGGCAAATCGATTGCCCGAGTACTAGTAGTATCAAAAGAAGTTGCGTTAGGTCTGAAAAATACTGTTTGTATTGAAAATGGCGCGTGGAAATTTTACTGTGAAAATTTTGAATACTGCAATAAATGGAAGTGATTAGAGCCAAACGATGACGATTCCAAATAGTCAAATAACTTGTAATTAACAAGCAATAAAACGCGTTAAGGCATCGACCGGTTGTGCGCTCGACGTTGTCGTCGCCGTTGATTCCCGTCATCTTCGTCGTCATTGAGGTTCGGATTGATTACTCACAATTTACGAAGTGTTCGCGCTAACGTCCCGGCTCTTCGTGCTGGCTGGCCAATTCCTATGCGAAAAGCGAATCCCGCTTTTTGTGACCGATCCAAGTCTCACAAAAAGCTTGATCCGTTTGACGACAGAAAAGCGGTGGTGGTTTGTGGACTACCGTAGAATCCTTCTTCGGTCGCGGCTTCTGCGGCAATACGTGAATTCTGCGCGGTGTGCTTCTCCGACCCAAGCTTTCTTGCGCATCCGACTGCGCATGCGCGTATTGTCAGAGATTTATAAAAAGATCGCATCTAGGGAATTCGGAATCATTCAGATAAATATATTGATTCAGTGCCGAATCGATTCAAAAATTGGTAGTTCTATGAAAGCATTCACCATCCTAGATATTCTTTCATGGATGTAATTATTTTCGAACTTTACGAGCTAAACTGTTGGCACATCTCTTCATTGAAGCAAATAGCCATAAGGAAAAAGCCATCTCACGATAAATAGAGAAGAATACACTTTGATTTACCCTAACTGTAGTTAACACTATCTCAGAATGATTAAAATCTGAATTTTTTATATTATAGTTTGGAGCAACTATCATTCTTATGAAAAAAGTATTTTTTTTTATTTTTTATGTACAAACAATTTGCGTGAAAAATAAAAAATGTATTATGCGTCTCAAGCAGAAAGTTCTCAGTAGTTTAACGGCGCTCAAGAAAATTTGAATAAATTTACATGATGTTATTTTTTAAATCTATTTTAATTGGCTTTAAATAATATTACAACGGGGGATAGATATTTTACAAGTATATATAGGTAATACACGTAGGAACATAATCAAATATATATGCTTTTTCTCATTCGGCTGAACTTCTGCACTTGATATTACATATCAGCACGATTATGCACTTCAGCAATACGAAGGGTGCAATCAACAAAAAAAATAATAGTGTCGAATAAAATATGAAATCCTATCCTTTGACCTAAGCTAATAAAGGGTGTGCACTAGACATTCAACACACGTACGCACTAACTGTCAAATATAAAGATTTTCTAATAAAATTTCAAGACATCGCATATGATTCCACGAGTCCTCCAATCACAAGTTCTGTGCACCTTCGTACTTTACCTTTCCAAGAAATTTGCCAATTCAAAGTTTCGTGTGCACTATAGTACGTATAATCGGTCGCCTTCTCCACGAATGTTCGAACATACCCTAAGTACAATATATTTTATTCAGTCTTTCATAAGCATGACCTTTCATTGCACTTTCATGTCTCACTCTTGCTAACTGCAAACGCAAACAAAGAGTGCTCTGCTCCCTACGGCAGACATCATAAAAATTCATTCGCATTCATCCTCTATGATAATTGGGGTTCATATACTATGTACACTTAATGGCTTTTGGCACCTATCTTCTAAAATAATGAAAATATTTTAACCTTCCTTTCGCTTTGATTCGTATCGACTTTGTAAATAAACTACTAACAGATAAACTAAAATCACAGACTCGTTCGTCTCTCTAGCATATACACCTTTTATACATCTGCATAAATATAACAATCGCAATCGTTCAATGCTCAGGTAATCGTGATACAGGTTTACGTTCAGTAACTCGCTCCAACTGAGAGCCCTTGACACTGTCTACTGGGACTGACGAAGAATCAATAAACGAAAAAGAACGCTGATTTAGCATTCGCAGTCCAACATTTAATTCGGCAAAGAAAAAAAAAAGCGTTCACCGACTAGACAATGATAGAAAGATAATACTCGAGCTCTCAGAGAAGCCAGCACGCAACTATATACATTATAATAATAAAAGGTTGAACGAGGGGATTATGAATTCAGGAGTATATTCTAACGTTCATTATGTACTCGAATCGTAAAAAGAACGAAAAATCTTCAGGATTTCAGGCCGCGATCCTACGAAAGAAATCCGGTGCGGTATCGGTATGTCGTAATAAGTCCTAGAACTGGAGTGTCACAATCATTCATTCTCACGCGTCCTAAGGATATCGCTATGCGAATTCCTATTGGCAATACCAAGTACATTGTAACAATAGTAGCAGGTAGCCTGGGATAAACACAAACCAATGTAACGCAGCATGGTGTGTATAGATTAACAAAATAAGCGCACACTATGTCTCTACCTCACTAGCCTCCATATCAATGAGAGAAATTTCTACAGCAGATATTATTTCTTTCCTTAACCATTTCTTTTTTTACATCAACAAAAAACAGGGATCGTCATGTCATTATCTCAGATATGAAAATCTCCTTCCAAAGCAATCAACGCTTCGGGACAGAACTATCGAGACACTTTGAAGATCTTTCGCAAGATCACGTTAACTCCTGGCGATTGACACCGGGTATACGTAGTTTCGTAAGTCATGGCCCTTTACTCATGGGCCGTGAGCAAGTCCTAGGCGAGTTCTCGTTTGGCTTTTGCCTCGGAATAGAATTGAGTGCTTGCAGCACCCGGTCCAGTCGGCGCGGGATCAAATTGTCGTGTGAGAATGTACACCACAGCCTCATAAGTTGCCATCATGATGGCAGTGTTCGGTATCTGTCTGACAAGCTGTGTAGCCAAGCCACGATAGAGTCCTCGAGGACCTTCTTCAGCACAGACCGTACTCAGTGTCTGCCAAAACGTCCTGTACTTCGTGCCCTCTTCTCTCAAGCGTGTTCTAGCCACCTCTGAAAATGAAATATATCATGAGACAATCTAAAGGACGTTCGTTACGCATAAAAGAAAAGAATTGTATAATAACACGAAGAAACAAGTCAATCGCTTCTTATCAGTGTACGTCTTGACATTAATAATCTATTGACGCGAATAAAATTTTGTTTGGCCAATAACGAAATTGTATAAGCGATAGATTTTGCATCTGGGAAATTTTCCACGAGTTGTAAATTTTGCAAGGCGATAACGCGTGCCGTATACTTGTTATAGGATTTCGTGAAAGTCATATTACATTTTTTTGGGCTTGTTCGCTATCGACGCTCTTAAAAACGCCAGAGGCAGCCACGCCACATGTGAAGGAAACATGATTGTAACATTTCGTTATGTTTCTCTCTTTATTTTCTTATAACTCCATCCTTGTAATCTCTGTTGTATCAGCTGTGTCTTTCGAACGCAATAGATAAGCCCACAGTAGAAACAGGCTGATAAAGCTGATTGTTCTCCGCTTTCGCCAATAGTCAAGATCATTGCGCAATGACGTTGCTGTAGTAAACTTGTGACTTTTGAGAATGCATACATACGTTACGCGCAAGCGCTTAGATCATTTATGGCTCCATTCATAATAAATTGTCATAGTGAATTATCTTGAAAGTGTAAACAAGGTATATATGTGCCGCAGTAGGAACATTAAAATACAAGGCTAGTACGGAGACATTTATAAACCAATGGCAGTACCGGTCCACGTTTTAGATAGATTGTTGCTCGCATTGACGATAATCAATAATAAGTGTCTCTCGACCCAATAATAAAGACGTCTAATTTAATGGCTCTATGACGTTTCATAGATGACAATTTCAGTGTTCAAAGCACGAGGCGACTTGGAGCGTAATTGCACGTTCAGTATCTGGCACGCAAGATGGACAGCTCGTGCTATGTTTAGAACTACTGGGAGAATCTTATTTGTTGTCGCTGGCTGTACTATTGCAAGCTGTTTGAAAGGCTTGTCTTTAGAAACGGTTCGGTGAGATTATACATATTAAACCATAGGAAAGGCGTGCTGTGCTAAAGTGTATAGGAAGATCTAAACTTATCTCAAATTTCTCTAATGAAAGATCGACCTTAAAGTGCCAGTCCTGTTACAAGGTTACTAAAGCGTTCCTCGGAGTAGCTAATCTTTAGTTAAAGATACAGCGAAGAACTTTTCCATGAAAAATCACTGTCAAGGTTCCACAGCGTCAGTATCCGTTATTAAAATGTTATCGTCGCCTACGGCCATTCAACTCAGAATGCAATTTGTTACAAATTTTTGTGAAGGTTACTTAAGGCGTTTCAGGCCTCTATGGCTGTGCCAGAGAACTTTATGTAATGACATCCACTTTGGGATTTGGAACTTTACCAAAAATTTTGGACGGCCAAATCACTAAGCTTGACGTGCGTTCGGTAAGTTATAGTAGACTCAGTCCGTGGCTTCCGTTATTGATTGATAGCTGATATCGATTAGACCCAGTATCATATATACATTGAGAATGCAGTGTGTACATTTGCAATATATATATACACACACACACACTAAGGTGCTCATATTTCGTAATAGCCTGTTTTCGCAAAATGCGAAATTTTCTCGACGGGCAATTTATATTGATCTTGTGAAATTTGGCAACTTCAATTTCGCGGAAACGCCGCTCACGGGTTTCTCTTGGTAAATTATTCCACGGGTTGCATTCCAGCAGCTTCTCCATGAAGTATCAGTACTCGTCGACTTATCCAGCAGCAGTACGTACGGATTAGGGGTTCAACTTTTTCTTTGAAATTCCAGCAAATTCCAGCACTCACCGTGAGGATAAGCAATGCACGATGCAACGGTTTTTGAGAATGCGCCGGCAGCCATGAATTCCAGAAAATCTCGCGAGGTTTTCGAATCATCATCCGCGTTTGATCGGTGAGCGATCAGCCAAGCCTTTACAGCCTCGTATATGACGAAGTGAACGACTGTTTCGCTGATACCAAAGTAGGACGCAACGATGCCCTTGTAGAATCCTAGGATACCCTGAAATAAGAAAAGTCGTAGTTTCGTTAAAATTATTGATAACTCAAAAAAAAATCATATTCAATCAACCAATCTTTCATTCTCATCCGTCATACTTTACAGCTCTCCAGTTATCCTACTATAATTTTCACGATAAAGTCGACCTTCGTCTTATCAATCTTCGCACTTTGAAAATTTGACAACTTAATTATCAGCATGCCAAATCCCAAGTAATATCTAGCACCTATCGTAACTGATTTTCTTCATAAATTTGTATAAACCCAATTACAAAAGAATTCATTATAAGAAACATTTCTCTTTTATACTGTATTATAACTATGCCACACTATGAGATAAGAACAATCTAGGTCCAATAAATTCTTATTCTTATCTCTCGTGTACAAAGTCACAATTATTCATCGTGTCAGAATTTCTGTTTTATCGTTCCCGGCGCTTTCATCGATTTCTACTTTAACGACAGCCGGTATGTACCGAGTGACTTTTGCTAGTCGCGCATACCGCTCAAAATACTAGCCTGCCCACCTACGAGCGTACACGTGTATATATATATAGTACGTATATACATAGAAGAGTAACAAGCCAGTGGAAAGTTTTAGCGAAGAAAAGACACATTGAAGAATATGTTCACGCAAACGACACGTGGCCAACGGAAAAAATGAACCAATCGGATGCGCTCGATTTGAATTGCTCGGTTAAAAACAAATACGTAACAAAGTGCGACTATAACAGTGTCACTGATTGCCAGGAATTTAACTTGATACCCATTAACAATCTAGGAAACGGTGGATATAGAAAAAAAAATTACCAATAGTCTTGGCACACACGAATGACTTCCTGTTGTTACATTACAGAATAATAACAGCGCTTTGGGGACAGAGCAGAAGAGACATCACTTTTGAAAAAAGAGTTACTCATTACGAAAGATCTTCGATTCGAAGAAGAGTGCTGATAATCAGAAAGATACGTATGGATCATGATTACAGATTAATGTATAAACTTCATGCTATGCGGAATGTTATAATTAACGAGATATTAGCAAGGTCCTTAAAGATAGCGAAGATCGTGTCCAATTGGAGATAATAAGAAAGCACGTGTCCCTGATTAACAAATCAATCAAATGCAAGGGTGGTGCGAAACTGAAAAACAGTGAATACTCGTTATCAGAGACAAGCATAATTTCCATAGGAAAAATATGGAAGCAAATTGTCTTAGAACTTGAAAGTATCACACGTGAAAGTACATTGGTACAAATAATACAAAAAAAAAAACCACATTGGATGATAATTTCGCTAAATTCGTGTATCCAGCTATTTTAAGACAATACTATACACAGAATAGCAAGGCCATTCTGCATGGAATCCATAAGAGTCATGTGAACGCTCCACAGTATTAAATTACAATAACCCTTTAAACTCCAAGAGTTATACGAGTGATTAGTAACTACTTATGTCGCCACAGTGTTACGTCAATTTATTAATCTCGAATCACGTTCATTAGAAATAATCACTTTCCTCGTACAACGATATCAACTCCAAGACGCTACTCTCAATAAATATCCATATTCAGTACGAATTGATAGCCAACGAGACGAGATTTGTTTTCACAAAAACTTTAATGCTTACTATAGAAACTTGTAGAAACCTCACAGTGAAGAATTCCAACTGATACCAAGCTCGTGAAATTGCACTTGTAGTAGTAAAGGCCACAAAGTAGTTGCCAATGGGCGTGGCAATGGCATTATGAGAAAATACGAGCAGAGCGTCAAAAATGTGCGACACGAAGCAACCAGGTTGTTTACTGAGTGAGCAAGTTTTGGTTATTCTCGACGCGGATTGCTATTTGAAGCGTCCCGATGCCATTTTTAAGCGAGGTCGTCCATCAGCTCCAAGTCCATGTTATAAACTGGTACGTTACTTGGCTCCTAGGGGATGTCAATTGTCCTTCGTAAAACGTTGACGCTATTGCAGACAGGCCATTTTACTTGTTTCTTTATACGAAAACTCTGGACTTCCTATCGACAGTATCCCTCGAATTATGAGTTGCTTCGATAATATAAAATTTGTATGACAAATTTAACCCTTCGTTTACACACCTTTTTCACCATCAGATGTGTGCGAATTCGTACCCAGCCGTTTTCAGTCGTTCGTATCTCCCACTCGTATTGATGAATTTTAAATTAAAATCAGTATTTTTTAAAGGTCAGAGTACGGCCAATCGAATGGTACAAAAAAATTTGAAAATAAAAAAGTGAGTAATCCGATCATAACAATCATAATAACGAAGACTGCTTGGAATCGATACAGGCGAAATACGAAATCTACGGTGTGAATTTGCACCGGTGTGTAATGGAAGAATCAAGGATGTCAGTTTAGTCTGATAAACACATTTATGAACTATTAACAGTGTACTGTAAAAGCTCAAGTTGTGGTTACGACAAGAAAAATTCTTGCACTACGATAATTTTCCAATGATTCTTACCGATTGTTGGTATATCCTCCGGACACATTCCATTGCTGTGACTCGATTTGTGTGCTGATCTAATTGTAATCTGGTTTTCACGAACCATATAGGATTTGTAGCTGTGCTGGCCATGAAACCTGAAATGAGTATAAACATTGAGAAACGTGAAGCTGTGCAACATCCTTAGAACTAATGATAACAATATTTGCAAGATCAGCGCCAATATTACATCCCCATCCATAATTTATTTCCTGTCTCTATCAGCTGTTCTCAAGACTCAGGTTGGATAGATCAAAGACATTTTCCTATTAAATAACAGATAGCTTATCACACAATAAACAAACATATGCGCCTCTAAGTTCTCTTTTTTGATTAATCTCTTTTGTCTGAAGGAAGAAAACGAAAGATCCCAAACGAGAGAAAGTCATTGAAATAGATAAAAGTACAAGTAGCCTGGACTCAGCTTTCTCAGCAGCAAACATGGTATCAACGTATACACAAGTATTAAGCTGTACGAGCTATCTGAGAAATATTATCCGGCACGTGGTATCGGAGCAATTTCGCCGCGTTAAAATCTAAACACAAAGTCCAAGATGGCGGCGTGGCTAGTCGAAGGTAATGCATGTATTTTGATGTCAGACGTGTTGACCCAGATCGTGAAAGCACGCGGGGCAATGCCCTTCGTCTGTTTCGGCACAGAGTACAGAAAAAAAAGTCTTATTTTGTCCAACAAGGCGTGTGAGCAACATGAATCCAATATGTGAATTTAGTTGACGGAATTTCTGTGGTATTTTCCTAGCTCTGCCCAAGCAGTCGAGTCGATTAGAACGTTCAAGCGTGTCAACTCGATCGGGCTACACGTTGAAGGTAGCTGCGAGTGCATTTGCGTATTTCACTCGTGTAAATATTAGCTGGCTAAATGACTCTGCTAATTCGTAACAACGTGTCAATGTAAAGTGCAGCAAAAGTGAATGTTATAATTACGCAAAAGTAAAAGCTTTGTGTACGACGAAAGCAGTAACTGTATCGTTAGTTGGTATATGATAAAATACAAATACAGACAAACACATTGATTATCATTGGCTGATAGATAATAAAGGACAAGGCAAATAGCTTAAACTCTACAAGACTAATTATAGTGCTGGTCAAAAGTATTGGCACAGTGCAAAGCTGGTCAAGCGTGTTGCACTGTGTCAATATTTTTGACCAGTACTGTAATCTTCGCACTGTACAAAAGAAATCGCCGGCATGTAAACTCCGCATAGGACAAGAGCAACTACCGTACAAAAGTACTAAATGATCCCAATTGTGCACCGATAAAAACGATACTATTGAATTGACTGAATTAGCATTCACGGGTGGCGAACCCAATTTTGAGTCACATAAAGAATTGTTGGTTCCTTCAACACACATTTGGTTCAATGTACTAAAGTGTGTTTGGGGCAATGATAAATTGTATTACCTAAATTAAAAATTTCCTTCGCCACCCGTGAACGCTAATTCGGTCAATTCAGCAGTATCTCTTTTCCCGCTGTACTCTATGATCCAAAACAATAATTGCGTTGAAGATAAATTTTGACGACTATCGCATTACAAACGGAACTGCAAGGACCGCAACCCATTCGCCGTTTATCCTTTTTTCCGGCAAAGCCCAGAAGCAGGTCAGCAGATGCCTACGTGCAGAAAAACACGTAGGACGACTAATGGCTTTTGGGCATCGCGATGGTTTTGTAAGCCATACTACCTTGACTCAGATATCCGTCTGTTTTTAAAATGTCGGCGTGCTTAACGTTTTTAATAAATTTTCGTAATTTCGTCGCTTTCCTTATCCGATTAATTAATAACGCCTAATCCCAACATGTCTAATGACAGTATCGAGTCGCCGTTTGTTCTTAAGGGATAACGAAATAGATTGGTTAATTCATATCGCGGACTCCATCACGCGGTGAACAAGCGTGTGCCGTTCATAGATAAGACACACAAAAATACTCCGTACCTCTTAGCGCATACGTACAGGCACACTCTGATTGATAATAGCTATTATCATAAATTGCCAACTGTAATCGTATCAACTTTATCAGGCCATATGCTCATTTAGGAATTTCGTTTTTATAATTGTCGCGAAGGTTTTATGCAATTCAAGGTCAGAGCCTTGAAGCACGATAATTATTGATGACATAAGCCAGGTGCGATCTTACTCTATTTTTCAAAGTGAAACGACCGACTCAACACACGCTGTACAGAAAAACTAATGAATTATTATCAAACGTCGATACTAGCGTTGCTTCGCGTTTTAAACGATTATTCGCATTTACGGAGTCTCCAGTATATAATAACAGCGTCCCCTCTGATTCCATCCTTGTCAACCGGCAATCGGAAACCGTTCATTTCCCCCATGCGAACGCCGAGTAAAAATAGTCGAAGCCGACATTCCACGTGATCTAAGCTCGCAAGTCCTTCCCAGCAGAATAGAGAGACTAAGGAAGTTGATAAAAGACGAGTAGGTGGCCGTGCAGCCCCGGTACACGTGTGAATGCATTCTCGATTTCTCCTTATGTACGCAAAATATTCAACCGAGAGTCGCGTAACGCGACGGACAAATATTATTGCGATGACTCGTCTCCGATGAATACCAGTACTTGTTTACGCTTATAAATAACACGCGATACGCGATTGCATAGGCCACTTTGACAAATTTCAATTGCTAACAAGGTGAACAAATATGTATACTGCACGAGTGAATTACGTTTCGTGTATAGTATATACATATATATAATCTACTATGTCGTTGATAACATGATAAGATAGCAATCGTGTCCCACTGAATAATGTGACAAGATATCAATAAGGACAGTACAACTATGTTATTACTACCTCACTCGAGGTAGCTACTAAATCGGTTCATTATTTTCACTAGTAATTCAAAGATCGAACAAATCAATGCAAGTTTCTGAACACGTTCGAAGCTATTGATTTCAGTGTTATCGCGCGCTATAATGGTATAGTTATGTTTCACTAAGGAAGAAATACGTTTCATTACGCAGCGATACACTTGCATTGCCAGATTATGTATCAGCTTTCTGCATTACACTTTTGTTATGATTCGTATAGGCGTTCATTGAAGAACCGAAGACGACGGTAAACAAAATAGTTATTAGAACGATCAATGGAAAATAACCAGAAAGGGCCGCTAGAGGCCATGCGTATATATACGTGACTGCGTGCACGTGCTCCACGCGTGACGTACTCGGTGTCGCAGAGAGCTACTAAGTTATTTTAGATTGCGTAAAAAAGAAATGAAAATGAAAAATAAGAAAATTACTAATTATGAATGACTAACGTTTAACAAGTACGATACTGACCGACCTGTAACGAAAAATCTCTTACGCCTTATTGCATATTGGAGGGAGACTGAAAAAATATTCGTAAAAGCCTACGGTGCATTGTACTACGGTAAATAACAATACGAAGCTACGTATAGACTTTACAAAGAGAATTTAACAGATTCGCAAAATATATGATTTCGAAAAAATTCCAATCGACGGATATGACGTTCGAATAGGGAATTTTTTGGCAAGACAACAATTGGCGATTGGACGCAATGACGTGGCAACGTTTACGTATGTTGACGCCATGGCGTAAACAAGGAAGATCATCTCGTACAAGCTAATACTGAGAGCAAGAATTGTTTGAACGACAGAGAATTTACGCGTCAACAGAGAGAAATATAGTTAAAAGTTATGAAATAATAACGTCGACGTAAATTTTTCGAAAAATAACGAAGAAAAGTAATGTAAATACGCTTGAGATCCCCTGCAGAGAAATCACCGCATGTCGGCCACTCGAGGTCCAAGTTCAAATGACCGACGAGAACTGGATACGTTATCGTAACCAGGGTGTAATACTCATAAAAGCGTCAACAATACAAGGCCATGTAAAATAGAAGCAACATCGTTCGATATTGCCAAGATAATGACAAGCGATTAATTCTGTTTCATTTACGAGCTCGCAGCAATACTTTTTTTCGATTTCTTCAGAATGAAGTACATCAGGTTTATTCTTCACTCTTTCCGTATTGAGGCACCAACATTTTTACGTACATTGATTTTTATACGTAAATTGCAATTGTACGCTTGTTCCAGATAATATTACAAGACAGTCTGCTTATCGAGTAATTATTAAATGTGACCGGCGACGGGAAGTTATTCGGCGAAACTTTGTAGGCGCATGTATGTACGCGCCTACGTAAGTACACAGAGAGACAGAGAGGTTATCAGAATATAAACGGGGATCATAGTGCATCTCAATTAACTAGATATTAAAACGTCGCCGAGTACAATCAATCGATAAATCCGAATGACGCGCGAACCAGCGGTTTCTCCTCGTTAAAGTGAAACTTTTATCAGAAACATGGCAGATTAACGTTGTACATGCTATTAATAGTCTGACACGATCAACGCGTAAATTCGTATTAGCGTCATTATTAGATACAGCGAATTAATATGATCTAGATAATTTTCATTTAAATTTTGACATTTATGCGACTCCTCTTGAAAAATATCACCTTACACGAGGTTGAACGCCAAATATAAATTTTACTCGCGAACATGCTTCTATTCACGTGTCACTGTACTCACCGGCACAGGAAGCTGAACATACATGAACCAGAGGACTGTCTGGCGGAAGTACGGAATTGAAGAATCCTTTGCTCTTCGAATATGTGCAGAAGTAAATAGCTCTGGATGGTGCTACGCCGACGAGGTTAGGTCCAAGACCTTTGAAGAGAGCCCGGGGGCCTTCGTTCTCCACGATGTATCTCAGACACTGCATCAGACCGGGAGGTGGGTGTGCGTGGTGGGGTCCACCTCCTGGTGGAGGTGCCACACCGCAGTGGGACAGTGCCACCAGGGAATACCTGATCGATCGATAGATTTGAGTGTCTTGTAAGGAAATTGTATATTAATCAAACGTACAAAAATGTATTGCGAGATAGATTGATAAATGACATTCGCGATATACATATTTTGAGGTTAGGTTCGTCCGATCTCATCGTCATAATTTTTCATAGTGTTATTTCATTAGTTTTAATACCTTAGTACGGTGTTTTCCTCAAGGCGCCTTTCTAGCGATCGTGGAAAATGGTAGCCTATCGTTACGCTGATGTTCTTTGATTCAGTGCTTGGCAATGCTTTACGAAGAATGCCTTTTGGATCGATTGTTTTTTTGTTGCGTATGTGAAATGATTGATAATGTGTAGAATCGTTGAAGCTTATCGTTTCATAATTTACCTGGGATAACCACCGGTGCATAATCTTCTTCGTTGCTGAGGAGTTGGGAAGCTTTTGCATGTCACATGACCGGATGTTAGTTCCTTGTGACCCGGAGGTGGATAGAAACCGGAAGACGATGACTGTAGACGTGTCTTTACTACTTCAAGAGGACAAGTCACTATGGCGCCAACCGTGCCGGCTACTCTGTTTACAGAAAAATTTACAAAAAATTATTCAACACTGTTTCCTTCCTGATCGCTATAATCTTTTTACTAGCTCGCACTTTTCATGTTTTCAGTATTAGCTACTTGCGTCAGTCAATAGATTGAGAAGGAAAAAAGCAAATGACGAAGACATAAATTTTGTATGATTTTAAGATCAATATTGTACGTTGACTCCGTTATTAATTTTTATAAAAGGTACTAAAGTCTTTTTATACATGCGTCATATTACAATTGGAGATCAAAAGTGTTCGTATTGTCATAAACATGCCGTCAATTTATGGAATGATCAAACATAATAAGTCAAAGCAAAGTATGGCCTGTTAAATCATGCTATTTATATCACACGTTAGAATCATTCAAGAGGGTTTCAACGGCCACGGCCTTTTGCGTCGTGAATCGGCTAGCATGCGCATGAGCCATATCTACTCTCTCTGACTTAACTAGCACATAATATAGCATTGGCGAAGTATGGCGTCTCGCCATGCGCCTCGACACGTAAACAAACACTGTCTACCGTTTGGTATTTATCGGACGTGAAGATTGTGTTGCAATCTTAGAAAAGGACAGATGATAACGATCGTCCCTAATCGCTGATCACCGGAAAACAATATAAATATTATATTGCAATCAAACAATAAAGAGATAGAACGCATTAAGTCTAATCAAACATGGCGTCCATTCATACGTCATTAAATAAACAAACGTTGCACTTTAAAATACCCCGTTAATGTTCAAGGACGTCTAAATTTAGTTAATTTAAGAGTCTAACAGTAAACAAAGCAATTTTGCTGCTATTCTTTTTGTCATAAGCTTCTATACAGTTTGTACGCTCGTAAACAGTCGCACCTGGAAATATACGTTATCTACATTTTCAAGCTCGGATAAGACGTTCACTTCTATTACGAAATTTAGACTTTACCCTAGTTTCAACGTTCTTCTAAGTTTTATCGACCGATTAGATGACAGTTGAATGAGTTAGCTTCGAATTCGCGAACGCTGGCCTACGAACGCTGTACTTTTCCATCGACCCGCCGACGGATCCACCAGGGCAACGACATGATTTATACACGTAAAGATAAAGTCCGTATTATCGGAATGGTGCCAACTTTGCTCGCGGCACACTCCTCAATTACGAAGTTATTTGGCAGAGTTAGATAGTCAATTCCGAAGCAGAAACACGTCGTGTAATCGGTGTGAGTTTGTCATTGAGTTTTTGATACACGGACGTCACTGATTGCCGATAATAATTCTACATATTTTTCAACATTCATAAAGGTGCACTTCGTGCCTAAAAATATGTGATACTAAACAATATGACTCCGTCCTAGTGATTTCCACTTGCGAGCTACTGCGACGTGGAACGGCATTCGTTTGTTGTGTGAACGAAATCGCCTCAAGATTCGAATATTTGGAATGATTAAATAAAAATAAAATTATGGCATTGAGATTTTAAAAAATAAGTATGAATTTACAAGCTTCGTATTCATTCCTGTAAAGTTAATAAGTGTTTACAATATTTCAGGTACAACACTTCTCTCGTGTCGACCTACATTAATGACATGAATCTTGGAAATTAATGAGGTAGTAAGTAGAAGGAACGATTAACGTAGGTTAATTAAAATGAAGCAAATGGCAGTGTTTCGTACTAATTAGACAGAAATTATGGTCAATGTCGTGCTGTTAGTTTCTAAGGGTTTCACGATGCAACGTATTCTAAAATGTCGGTAACCCAGATTTTTAAATTGTTCTAATGGAATAATAAGCGTTTAAAGCTTTCCGAGGATTTTTTTAAAGATTCAACAGCTTCATACGATTCTGCGATTTGCAAAGTATGTCAATCACTTCAGGGACGTTTATATAATGATTATTAATTGGATAGCACATATTTTTTTTACTGATTATTACCACTTTCTTTGACAAGCAACATGTTTACGACGCATTAATACAATTTTTAGGTTGCGTTGACGCGAGTTCGCGAGGATTTTAAATATATATTTAAAAAATATACATGTACTCTTTAGCATAAGTACTTTGTAGAATGCTACTAGTAAAAATAAAAAAAAGAAATTTATTTTTACTATTAATAGATATTATTAGTAAATGTCTCCAAAGATTTTAGTTTTTACAGCATTTGCACGATTGTTACTACTCTTATCGAAACGTTGCATCACACGGTATGTATTTACATAAGTAAAAGCAACAATGACACGTTTAAAATTGTAACATTTAAAATTAAAAACTGTACAAAGTATTAATTAGTGTTATTCAAGGATGTCAATTATCTCCACAAGATGTTCCTTGCGCCTAATTCGCTCTTTGATAAGCCATTGGCATTTTCAAATTGCAACGTAAACTCAGTGAAAATGTCATCACAACACAACATAGAAAAATCATTTACATTGACGCGATAGTTTGCGCCAAAATCTTTGGACGATGAAACATTTTTTTTATTTAGCATCCCCTGTCTACCATGGCGAAGGACGCCGAGACTGTATATGTCTCAAATATGCAATCTGCACGAAAAAAAAAATACTGGAATTAAAAGTGGAACTAGTAACAGTGTCCTAACAATTTTTAGAATCTTCAAGGTTTTAAAAACAAAATTGAAAAACTGATAAGCCTCCTATCAGCTCTAGTGTTGAGACGATTGCTGGAAATATTCAGAATTCACTGATGAGAGTCCCAGAATTACATCAAGAAAAATTCATAAACAAAAAATTGTATCTTCCATAAATATGAATTACGTATGCTTCACTCATGAACGCCATCCTTATGATTTTCATAACCTAGTGCAACGATGCATTGATGATGCAGCAGTCTGTCTACATGTGGTAATAGCGTAAGGACTGCAAGCTGCGCATAACCGTGAAACACATTGGAGTTGATAGAATTATTGGCGTAGGTCTCGATTCTTGATGCCGTGTTGGGGTTAATTAATTACGCAATAGTTAAGAATGAGAAATACACGACGTAATACGAAGCACATTGAGATAAGGAGGTAGAGAGAAGGAATAATTGAGAAAAATTCATAGAGACCCACCCTCCGGCCACGAGATGTATGACGGTGTCGCGCTGCGACATTCTCGTCGTTGAAAATGTGTATCTTCGTGTATCCTGATCGCTATTGCGACGGTATGCACTTCGAGACTTGCTAGTCGGCGAAATAATAAGGAGGGAAGAGCAACCGGTTTTTTTATGAAAAACACCGTTTCGCTTTTCGTACCGGGCCTTACGGCCGGTGAAAACGTGTTCAGCTGCGAAGTGGACGTATCGCGATTCACTGAATGCACTGATCGTCTTCGGCTATTTTAGTTTTATTTTTATAACACTAAACGAGAACCTGAAGCACCTCAACGCAAATTGATAGCGACCAACGTGCACTGCCGCCTGAACACAACTGAGATCTTCGAGAACGAGACATGAATGCTTCAGCAGCGCCATATTCGAATTGGTGACTGGATGGTGAACTTGATTGTTTCTATACCAAGTAAAATTATTATACTTCTTTTTGCTGCGGATTATCTGACTGATTAAAACTCTTCTTAGCAGTTTATATTTTAGTATTTTTACAAACTTCTTGCGTGTAAATATAATTACCTTGTGTTGAATTGTTCTTCGTTAGTTGATAATAATCCATACTATTATGATTCGTAAAAAATAAATATTATTGTCAACTGGATCGTAATGATTACATGTTATGGAAAATACAGTAAAGATCTGGAATGATTACTTTATATTGTAAAGCCAATGTGGAAAATACTATATAAATACCTAAAAGCGACGTGTTATCATACATAGTTCTCTTAAAACGACGTGATATATAAAAATACTATATTAGTAATAAATAGCGAATTTAGAATCTATTTATTGATTTCTGTTTTCTTCTCGTTAAGGATTTTATAGTCCTGAGAAAATTAGTGTAATCACTTTAGTTGAAGTCTTCTTCCTTTTGTTTTTCAATGGCAAGATGCATGGCTCTTAAAAATCGCGGCATGGTACACGTTCTGGTATGGAGATATAAGGCATGTGCCAAAAATGGTATTTTTCTTAAAACACGACCGCTCAAACCAACACTTTGTCGACTCAGTTCAAAAAGCATCAAACTGTGTTTCGTTTCAGGTGTTTCCTCGTATCCTAGCATCTTTAAATAAGACATATCATGAATGGTATCCTGGTCCACGATGCCGGTCTACAAAAAATATTAAAATAAATTAATTAAACGTAAACTAATCTAAATGAAGAATTAAAAATTAATTCCATAAATTATGATCCAAGTACCCTCATAAGCTCCTTCAGGCAAGATGCATAAATTTTGTAGATGGCAAGATCACTAGGAAATCCGATGAATTGTTTAATATCAGCACGATCGACAAAAGCCAGATCAATGGCCTCTGTTACATTACTGGTTGTCAATATAAGAACATTAGGATATCGCTTAAGCTGATCCAGTTGTGTTAGTAACGCGTTTACGACACGAATCGAATCGCTAGGTTCGGTTCCACTGATACAAGCTTTACGTGCATGAGCCAGTGATTCAACCTCGTCAATCAGAACACAGACAAGCGCTTTGGGATCTTGAAGTAGAACTTTGATTTCCGAGAAGAGCTTCATTACCAACTTTCCACTCTGAAACATATGCAAACATTTTACAATTTTTATAGATAGATACATTTGATTGCATGATTATGTGAACGATGGGAATATTTACCTCAGAAAACCATTTAGAAAACAAGCTGTGACTATTTATTTCTACAAGTTCTCCATGAGAATAACGATCTCCAAGACGAATTGTTATTTTTTGTGCAAGAGCCTTGCAAAGACTTGTCTTTCCAGTTCCTGGTGGTCCATGAAGAAGAACTACTCTGTTGCAATTTATAACATTGGGATCAACAAGTCGATCTGAGAACACAGCAATCGTTTCCACAAAATCTAAAAGCTGCAGAAGAAATATTAAAAATGATTTAAATAAAGACATATATGATATATTCATCTGGAATAAAATATTTTGTAACATTCTTTTCGTAATAAAAGTGCTTATACTATTTAATACATGGACATTGAAATGTAGTTTTAATATTATTTAAACATGTTTTTTCAAGTAATTTAAATATCTAACATTTTCTTTGACTCCAGAATCATAGTACAAATTTTCCCATAACCCATGAAATTCTTTACTGGGTAAAATCCAGTTTGCAGCAACTGGTAGGTCTCCATTATCATCCTGCATTGTTTCTATTGCAGCTTCTTCCTGTACAAGTCTGTAGACATATAACTGCATATTTGTTCCTTTGACCTTAGTACGAGATTTCTAAAAATATTTATAAGTTTAAAAAAATTATTCCTACTGAAACTATGACAAATTAGCAACAAAAAATTAATGTACCTCATTATTCAAAGAACATAATATAGACTCAACATGTGTCTTTAAAATTTCATTATTAAAAATATTTCCAGGAAGCAAGGAATTTAAAATCACTTCTTCCAGAAGACATAGTTCTGTCTTGACAGCATCTTTGATATCCTGCTGTGATAAGGTGCTGAAAAAGTTTAACTAATACTCAGAACTGAAAGAGATTAGAACTTTCTATGAACAAATTATTATATTATATGACATATGAAACAGCAAACAATCGACACCAAACGCTTTTCCGTACCGACAGATTATTGATATATAAATCATACTTGACAGTTGATTCATTATAATGCACTAAAAATTGAACATACCTATCAATCTTCTGACATATTTCCACATGTAAAATTTCAACCATTATGTTAAGTATTTAAATAAATCTTTCAGAAAACTTCAAAGACAAAGACTACAAAGGAGCGATAAAACTCTGTCCAACGACTAAAGTCGGAATTATTTTTACATGTAAAACGCGGGAAATGTTCATCTTGGCCCTCTGTTATTTAGGGAGATTTATTTAAAGTAAAATGAAAAGTATTTGAAAAAGAATAATCTCGCATTAACAACAAAGACAAAAAAAGACATAAATAAAATAAATCTGTTAAGTTTTCTCACTGCTAGCCTACATAATATCTACAAATACAAATAATTATTCCAAATATCTAAAATTGTGAGAAATAATTTGTACTCTAGTGATATTTTTCACTACCTAGGGATTTGCTAAACTTGTCGATACATCTAGTGAGATTTTTAGACGCGTACAAGCTTATCTATTGAATTCGTATTCGAGGCTAGACGCTTGGCATTTTGTATTTTATAAACCGATAACGGACAAACGGTTTTCAGGGCAAGTGCCGAGATGTAGTAGGCGAGTTTTAAGTAACGTCTAACAGTTGTAATTTGATCATTAGTTTATTGGGCCTGTAAAGGCCAATTGTTTTATAGAGATGGACGGGGACGAAAGCAGAAGAAGAGCTTTGGAGTCTGGTAGGGAAATGGTATGGGACCAACTTTTTTTGTTTATAATTAGTGCTCGGCTATTTTTAAGTTCAATTAGAGCTTACCAGGATAGAACTTTGGGACCTCTTTCTTTTCCTTTAGATTTCCACTATGATATCTAGATTATCATTGATCAATGCTATCATTTATCTTTTATATCTAATTCTCATTTGGTTTAGAGTACTTAGCATTTTTACGTTGACGACCGTTCACAGCCCTTTAAAGTTGTATGTAACGGCCGTTACAACAGCTTTTCAATTTCTTCGCAACTGAAAATAACGATTTTCTACTTATGTAAAATAAAATCTAAAATTGTATGGAAATACTTAATGACAAACATTTAGCATAATTGAAGTTTTTTCAATTCAGTGTATTGTTTTCAATAATTATTGATATATTCTACTAATGGTATATTAATTGCTAATAATTTATTTAGTACATCTAGTGTTTTTGTATTACATCTATCAGTTTCAATGAGAGTATATTTTAAAGTATTCTAATACATTGTTATATATATATATTATATATTTGTAATATTGATAGCTCGCCAAGTACAAGGCACAACGTTTAGGTAGAGGTCATAGTTCAGCAAGCAATCAGGCTGGTGAACCATCTGATGAAGAATCATCACATAATGAGTTAGAGGGTCAACAAAGTATTAGTGTAAGTAGAAGCTTGCTTATATTTTGTATTATTGTATAATTGGTTACCTAACTGTATAAGAAATTAAGGATATCTGTTTGAACTAGATGAATGAAGTGTCATCGCAGGATGTAACACACAGTAGTATCAGCATGAGTGAAGGTGAAGGAGATGGGGATCTTGAAGGAAGAGCTGGTAATGTGGCCAAACTTGCAGAACTTCTGCAAGGCAAAGAAGCAGAGGTGGAAGCTTTACATGCAGAGCTCGATCATCTTCGAGCAGAGGCATCATCACCAAATTCATCACAAAGTAGAAGCAGTAGCATTCAGAACAGGGATATCATTCTTACATATCATAATAAGGTAAATACTATAAAATTATTCTATTAGATGTCAGAGCCATGTTCAATGGATTGAAGTTATTTTATATCTATTTAAAAATAATTGAATATAATTACAATAAATGTATTAACACTCCATTGTTTTATGATCTTTTGTTTTTAATTTTTCTTAGCTAACTGAATATGAGAAAGCTGTAATTGACAGAGACAAACTGATAGATGATTTAACTTCATCCTTGAAGCAAGCCTTGGCAGCAAGAGATAATCTTCTAGCTCAAGTGAATTCCCTCAATGCCCTCAAGCTTGCTGACACAAGTATGGAAAGTATTGGAGTTCTACACGAGAAGGTATACAGATATTATATATAGTAATGGTTGCACGTCTGAAAATGTTACACACTTCATAATAAATAATCAGTACATTATATTTTCACTGTTAGGCGTCAAACATATATTTCGAATTAAAAATCAAATCTCATAATCAAAGTCCTTTTTTCGCAGGTGTCGTCTTTGGAAATTACAATGAATGATCAGAGAACCATGATAAACGAATTGAACATGCAGTTGACCAAGTCAAAGGATTATGTACAGAGGCTAGAAATGGAAAGAGATACACAAAGAGTTGAAATCAATGATTATAAGACTCGGGTTGAACAACTGAATAAGCAAATTCGCGTCGGAGCAGAGCAAAACAATCTAAACATCGATAAAACATTAGAGCAGCAAAAACAATATGAATTAAGGGTGGACAAACTCAAAAAAGACATGCAAACGTTTGTAGATAAATTCACTATAGCAACCAATGAAAGTACAACGCATCATCAAAAGGAGATTAATGTACGTCAATTTAGGGATATAATTAACAAAAAATATCTTTATGTCCATCAACGTAGAGAAATTTTTGAAAATTAATGTTATTTTTTGTATAATTCTAACGGATTACTTTTATTCTAGGATCTGCAAAAGAAACACGAAGAAGATTTGGCAAATCTTCGAAAAAAATATGAAGAACAATTAAAACTGTCTAAAGAAGAATCAAAAGTATTGGCTGATCGTCTAAACAAGGAATTGCCTGACTTGGAAAGTCGTCACGCTAAAGAATTATCAGCGTTTCAAAGTCAATTAGCTTATTACAAAAATACCGTGGAGGCTCTTAAATTGGAATTGATTAATCGATCTGAGCGTGAACAAAGTCTCCAAGCGGAATTATTAGCTTTGAAGTCTCGTTTTAACGAATTCACAGTTCAAGCAAATACCGAACGCGAGTTGCTGCAGGAACAAATTCGATTACATAAACTTCAGGTGGACGAAGTGACGTCGAAGTGTTTGGCAGCTTCAAGTGTCCTGGACTCAAAAGAAAGTATTGAGCGTAGCCTGGAACAAGCACTGAGCAACGCAGGTATGTTACGTGAAGAGAATGAAAAGCTGAAGATGGAGTTAGATGATCTATCAGTGCGCTACACAGCTGCGCAGTCGCTCATAGAGAATAATCTAGCTCATGAACGGAGTATGAACAATAGGGTCTACGAGTTGGAAAAGTCTCTTTCTAGGGTGAGCGGTATCAGTTTCAGCACCACTAGTGAACTGAACGAGACCAGCTATCAGACCTTCGACGAAGTTGCCCTCCAGTTTCAGATAACGCGACACAGATTAGAGGAAAAGGCCGAGCTGGAGAAGAAGCTCATCGAGAAAATACAAAACCTCGAAGAAGAGCTCGAGAAAGCGAATTTGGTGAAAGAGTCTTATGAGAAACAACTAAAGGATTCTAAGAATTCTTTCGACAAGCTCACGTCGGAAATGAATGTGTTGAAGGATTCGAATCCTCCAAAACTCTTTCAAGGAACCATGTACTTTGGTGACAGTCATGATAAATGTCGGGAGGAAAAAATTACGGATGATTCTCAGGACCCGATGGAGATACTGGAGAAGAATTTAGAGGAATTGAGAATGAAGTTGAAGCAGAAAGAAGCAGAGAGTGCGGATAACGTAAAAAAGTTACAGGAAGTTACTCAGAGGATGAGGAAAAGTGAAGATGAGTGTGAAAAACTTAAAAGTGGATTGGCTTCTGCATGGGAACAGTGTGCATTATTTGAAGAGAAACTCAATCAAACTCTGGCTATGAGCGAGAGTAGATTTGATGATTCTATGATATCTGAACGGATGAGTGAATTAAGCCAACTCTCTAAGAATATATCTAAGGACCATTTAGATTCTCAGGATATGTCTGGCCGCATGAGCGTATCCCATGATAGATCTAAAGATGACACAAGAGATTTTGGTGATTTGTCAAAAGGCAGCAGTGTTTCACCTAAAGAAGTAAATGACGATACAAATAATAAAGATTTGGCTAATATCAGTCATCGAAACGACTTGCAAGAAACTCCTAACCCTATTGACATTATAGAGGATGCCACTAAAGATCCTTCCAGGTCATTTCAAGAAAATTCCTTAAGGAATTCTAGCAATGTAGTAGAGTTGCAAATTTCACAAAATAGTGATAACACATCAAAAGATTTATCTAAAAATAATTTACAAAGGACAGATAACTCATTGAGCGGCTCCAAGGAAGTGGAACTTCTGGATGTAAACAAGAAATCAGAATCCGAAAAAGCTTTGAACCCCGAGACAACGAGAGATCCTTTAAAAGAAGCAATCCTTGTGAATGAGGAATTGGTAAGATCACTTCAGAAAAAGGAAGAAGAGTGTCATGAATTAATGGAGAAATTGAATATGTATACTGAACAAGTAGAAGTTTTAAATATGGAAAAATCAAAATTGATAAATGAAAAGTTAGGTTTGGTTAAAGGTCTTGAAGAATTGGAATCCTTACGAGGTCAATTGGAACGTTTGAAGAAAGATCAAGAATTATTGACAAAAGAGTCAGCAGATCTAACAGAAAAACATAAGAAGGAAATGAGCAACTTAATGGAAAGACATACTGAAGAGGTGGCAGCTCTTAAAGTGGATGCAAGTAACGAAGTGCAGAAGCTTAGAAATTTACTTCTGAGTGTGAAGGAAGGGACTGCTGGTTTAGATGAATTGCGAAATGAACTAGAGAGTAGGCATTCTCATGAAATGGAAGACCTTCGTACTTACTTTGAACAGAAGTGCCTTCAGATGGAGAAACAGTACTCTGAAGAAGTCTTTAGTCAACAATCTAGGAAGATCTCAGATGATGACAGTGAATTTGATGAACTGATCGAGGATCCATTTTTCGGTGCTGCTGGCGATTGCCTTGGTGCGGAAACAAAAAGTAGAAAGTCTGAGGATGCTTCAAAATCCAAATCTGACACTGGTGACAACGAGGATCCTTTGACACCTACTCGTGAAGTTCGAGAACTTAGAGAACAGTACGAAAGGAAGCTAGTAGAGCAAAAACAGTTCTATGAAAATCTTCTAGAGGAGACACGGGAGAAGAGGCAAGACTCTCTGAGCAAAGATGAAGTTCAGGTAAATTTATTGTAACTGATTAATGGTGTGTTGATTTAAGTTCAAATGTTGTGACTAGGAGTTTTATTATTACTAATGATCTTTCTTTATATTCAAGTTCGATAGCTTGGAAGCAGAAGAGGAACCACGGAAACTTGATGAAATTGAAAAAGTCAGAGAGGAATATCAGAAGAAATTGGCAGAACAAGAGAAACTTTATGAGAATCTCTTACAAGAAGCCACAGAGAAGCGTCGAGGTTCTCTTTTGAATGTCGTTAGTCAGGTGAGATTTTTTATTATCATTTAAAAAAATGTCTATATTAATAATGTTTGGCACGGATACTGGATCATCTAAAAAGCTATCTGTAATGTTCTTCAACTTTTTCTATCACTGACAAATCAATTACTCATTGCTCTCTAATATGTATTTAATGTGAATTTCAATCATCAATGGTGCATAATATACTTCGTAAAACACTTGGAGCCAACTGTAACTAAATCTTAACAATTTACCTACTCTTGTTTATGATGTTTCATCGTATTCGTCCATTTTTGAGTATTATAAGTAAAATTTGTAAGAGTTACAAAGTAAATGTACCAGATCAGGATTCCCAATTATATGTTCTATGTATTGTCTAATGTTGGATGAAGTAGAGTAGTAAAACTATAAAATCTCCATCACCGAAAAGTTAATCCTTTGACTGCGAACAGCCTCCATAGGCATCCAATACGAGATACTCATCTGTAGCAAACAGCCCCTATAAGCACCGCGCGATTGACATGTTTAGATTCTGCCCTTTCGGCAGTCAAAGGGATAACAAGGATTAGTAGTAAGAAATAAATATATTCCCAAAGTCAGAGCATGTGCACAAAAACATGCCGTTTGCGTAGTTCTAACAATAAGAGTGTGTTTTCCTGGCGAACTAAACTGTGAACCGTAAATTCGTAACTAACTTTTGTCCTGTGTGTGGCCTCGCATGCAGCCTTGTCAAACAGAATGGGATACGGTCGCCCTGGAGAACGGCGAGCTGGCCAACTTACGAGCTGCCTACAGCCACCAGCTCGAGGAACAAGTTGCCCTAGCACGGCTCGACATCGTCAACGCACTTCAGGAACAGATTCAGGTAGCTCACGGCCACCTGTTGCTACCAGCGCTTGTACTTCTTCTTTCCTCTCTTAAGAACTGGACAGAGAACATTCTAAGGGTCTTCTTTTCTTTTATATCCGTCCAATCGTCATAGTATGTTATAAGAAACGTTTATAGAATGAATGATGAGTTCAATAAGGATACAAACCTTGTGCGATTCCTAACGTTAAATTCAGCTCCTAAATATTATCCTTGTTCATACTGTGGCGTTGGGATGCATCTCATCATGATTAAAGCTTCGGGTGGCAGAATACATTCTTCACTATTCACGATCTACCAGCCGCTAAAAAAATCCAACAGGAAAACAATCTCAATACCATTTTTGCACACCACGTGCCGGAACGTGTCGCTTTTGCGATTTTGTTATTATAAGCCAGTACTTAGTTTATCACAACAATGTTTTGATAGCGTGACATCGGCATTATACAGGCTCTGCTTTCGGCCGATACGGAAACTGAAGAAACTTGGCCAGCTGAACTGCTGGAGCTGCGAGACAAGTTCACGGATAATACACGGCACGAGATGCAATGCTTGAAGGAGATGCATTCTGTAGAATTGCAAAGACTTAAAGAAGAGCATTCGCGTAGTCTTGCTAGGATCATCGACCGCCACCAGGAAGAACTCACCAAAATCAGAAAAGAACTTGCAGATCAGGTGGCAACGAGGAAGCAGATAAGGTCTGCAAGTTTAGAAGATGATCTAATCGCTGAAAGGTAATACAAATATTTTTCTTTATGAATAATAAATATATTACGATAATTGCGATAATAGAATTATAATATTGATAGTATATGATTTCATTAAAATGTCCTTTCAGAGACAATCTACGTAAATCATGCATGACTTTGAAAAATCTTGTTGGAGATTTGATCAAGTATTTCATGTCCTGCGAAGAGGAAGTGAACAATACTTTGATCAGCGAAGTCCTAAAGTCTCAACTATCTAAGACTCAAGAAAGCTCTGATCAGGTATCTGTTTCGGATGTGGAGGAACCTTCTATGACCAAGATCAAACGAGTTCACTTCGCGCCTAATTCCAGTGGTATTAGCTCGATTCTGAATAATCAAGATCCACAAGATTTAGCACAAGACGAGCAAGATTTTGCTCAGCAACTTAGAACCGAACTGGATCATTGCCTTAATCGTCTCAGGATAGAGAGTGCTCAGATTTTAGGTATTAGTTTACCAACGAAAGAATGTAAAGTGGATATATTTTCAAAGCCAATTTCGTGGAACAACAAAACCAATGAAGAATTACAATACCAGCTGGCTGAGAGTGAAGCTGTTATTACTGAGCTTCGCGAAGAATCTGATCACCTTAGATTCCGGGTACTTGAATTGCAAGATCGTTTGGTTGCAGCTGAGACCAAAAAAGAAATTATCAGCGAAGGTTATGGCGAGCAGGAAGACCCTAGTGTTCCAGTATCGGTAGAGAGCTTGTGTCAACTACAAGACAAAGGTAGATTTCAAATAAAAAATATAATTAATTCAATACAACGTTCACACCAATTAATGATTATGACAACAATTTAAAATGTATTTAACGTTCCATCATTAGTCATTTTAAAAAACTTCATTTATTTTATTTTTACTCTATAGCAAGATCTGTTCTCAACAATGGTGGTGGTGACAACTCCTATCTACTTCAGCTTATTGAAGAGCTTTGCCGTCACAGTGATAAACTTTTGGACGATTCGAAACGCGACAAAGAGGACTTGCAGTTACAGGTAAGATCGCGTTAAAGGTGTTTAGAACTGGATGCACCAGCTGCATGAATGTTATCTTCCAATGAGTCGCGGTGTTTGCGTATTGAAACGGTTGATGCATTTAGAGCCCGAATTACAACGCTAGACTACGTTCTGGCCGAGAGTCCAGTCTCCGAACTCCACATTTGAGAAGTTTTTCTTTTTACGTTATTATGTATTTTCGTTCTTTATTTTTGTATGAGTTTTGAAAACTATTCTATTTATCGAACAATCGTGGGGAATGGATCGCTGGATTTTATGGTGTAGAGCTCAGAAAATTGATTGGCGTTCTATTGTCTTGCCGGCAGGTGCCTTTAGACCCAATACCTCCCCCATACATTCACAGGGTTTGCTGCCGAAAGGTAAATCATAGAAATACTAATATTAGGCTTAAGCCTGCTCCATGCTGTATAAAAGCGCCTCTAAAACTGCCTTTTTCGCAGGATATTTCTTCTCATCAGAAAAAAATGGTTATTTGATATTGAGGCCTTATGTACTCTTACATTCAATTCATGTTATACGCGATGATGATCAGTGCTCATTGTGGTGATTTTTTGGAAATTGGAAATATTGCTTTAGGGTGATTGCTGGTTCAATTTAGTTGGCCGGTTTGTGTCATGTATGGGTTAAATAAAAAAATCTGCTTTCTCATTCTAAACATATTGCTTGCCAAGTTGCAATATTCCACAGGATGCATCAATCAATTAAAGAATATGGTGATTATAGAATTCTGAATGCATGGTAGGATGGGAATTGTCTCGTTTTTGCTTTTTTGTTAGTTTATTTTTAAATTAATTTAAAACACTCGTATGCCTCCATTTAATACGTAACATCTTTTTTATCGAATAAATCATTTTATCCAAAACTTTAGGGAAGTCTGTCTTCTTTTGGATCAACATTTCGATGCTTATAGAACAATCGGCTTTCTGTAGTTTCATCGTTTCACTTTATGTCATTTGAAGTCCTTAATATAAAACTGTTCTAAAATTATCAAGAGCCGACTGACTTCCATAAAATGCTTTGAAGAATTTTCTGCTTTTTAAGCGATGTGCTGCAATCTTATATTTGCAAAATATTTAGATCGAATCGGCGGACAAAAAGCTGCGAGCCATCACGAAGTTCCTAGAAGAACAAGGCGGTGAACGTGAAGCCGAACGTGAGGAAGCAGCCAGACAAATTCAAGCGCTTCAGGAGCAAATAAAGGAGATGGAACGTGAGAGGGAAAGAGATCAGCGCATCAGTACAGAGGTAACAATTTCATAAGGTTTACATGAAAACATGATTTTAATTAATACGCAAATCGAGTATGGAAGTAACATAGTTACATTATATTTATAACAATATTTAGAATCTTCAAGTATAAATCGTTATCTGGCAATTTAACACAAGGCATAAGGTTTGATAGGAGTTGATTTTAATGAAAATAACAGAACGATGATACTAGAATACACCTTTTACACTTTAATTGTAGATTCTTTTTGCATACTGTCTTTTAATGGACTGGATATTTGAAGAAGCAATACTTTTGTAAATATTGTAGCAGGATTCTACCGTAACTTTGGAAATACCAATATCACAAGATGGAATATTACTGTTGAACTATTCATTGTAACAAACATACAAGTACAATAGATGCACATATATTTCCAATGTTATGGTCGCACCTGCACATCTGGTTATCTCGGTGACTTAACGGTAATAGAAATTTGGTGAGAGATTTTCTAAAGAGGATATCGTTAATTCTGCTAGGAAAGCTTATAACACGCATCACTTCACGCTAGTCGTATTAACACACGTTTTCTTTGCACTGTGGTTTTGGTTTTCTGTTTGTTGCACAAAGCAGTCTTCTACGCTATCGCCTCTACCGACCCCGCTCGCCCTTGCAGTGCTTCGGCCAACTGACATCGCTGCAACTGTGAGTGCAACAACTTTGTCACATCTTAACTATCCCAGCAAAGAAGCATTGGCATCGGATGAAAGCAGACTGCAAGCTTATATTTTCTGTCTATGTTGTATATATATTCTCACAATTAATTGTACAAAAGCTGGATGTACAAGAACCGTTTAGTATACTATTGACTAATTTACTATGAGATGCATTGATCGATACATTAGATTTTTAATAATACTCTGAAAATTGATTCACAGTTTTCAGTTACCAACCGATAGACAATATAACAAGAATTAAGGTTTTCAATAAGTCTTATCTTTCTTTCTGTGCTTTCTGTGTCGTCCGATGCTTCTTCGTAAATGAGCACATGCCACGTTCTGTAAATATCACTGGGTCGAGAATATCGTAGTTACGCGAAATACAGGTGGAGGCCCTTGAATCCCAGATGCGCGAGATGTCATCTTTGATGGTGGATGCTGAGACGAAGAAATCGGAGATCGAGACCGAGCTGAAGGATGCTGTGGACAAGATCTGTGATTTGAGGGACATAATTGCTGACTTGGAACAACAGTTGCAGTTGAAGCACAAGGCAGAAAATGTACTCAGAAGTAAAATCGAGCAGCTAGAAGGTGTTGTCGCTGCACAAACTAGAAATCAGCAAGAATTGGCGCAAGAATTGGATGCAGTAAATATGGGGAGTGAAAGCAATAAGCTCACAGAACACATTGCGCGGTTAGAGGTATTGTTTAATTTTGAATGATATATATATTGTTCCTTTATTTTTTTTTTATATAAGAAATGTATACTAATCGTCAATTTTGATCTAACTCTTTCAGGATGAGTTGCAAAAGCACAAGCTTAGCTCTGAACACTTTGAAGGTAACTCGTCTGCTTTGAAACAAATGAAAACGGAACTGCGCGAAATGCAGGTGCAACTGGACCGACGTATACGAGAACTAGAGGCTCTGCACATATGCGGTTCTAGTCTTAGTCTTAGTCAACCAAGCGAAGATGTTTCTATCAGAGAACAGATAGATGCTTCTCGTTGTCCAACTCCAGATGATCCACACGCGCCACCTACCTTACCGTTAGATCAACTTTTGAAACTTAAGGAAAAAATGATGAAACACGCCAGGGCTGAAGAAGTTGCCTTTAAGCGTATCAAGGATCTTGACATGCATCTAACTGCATTGAAGAACCAAAACGAGGTAATGTGTATTTTAATAATCTATTGGAAAAGATTTCGAGTTAAGTTTAATCTATGGACTATTAGCTTCATTGGCCTTTTATATCCACCGCGTGAAAGTTTCTTAAACCTTCTAGCAATTGCTAGAAGTGACAATTTTCTAGAATGCTTTTGAATACAAAATAGGGGTTTTTTAAAAATGAGTCAGGACTTTAATTGCCAACCATGTCGATACATTTGTTCATAGGAATTACAAGCGGAACAAGAGATTTTGCAGCAGACAGCATCAGAACAATTGTTCCAGATCGAAGCAATGCGTGGTCGTTTGGAGCAACAAAAGCAAAGTGCTCCATTTGCACAAAGACAAGCTACATCCAGATTGGAGTTGCAGCTGCATGAGCTGAATACCAAGTTAAATGGTTTGGAACGAACTGTTGCTGATAAGGATCTCGAGGTATGATTTCCTTCTGTATATTTTCCTTCATTATTTTAACACTCCGGATATGTATGCAACTAACGTTAATTGCTTTTTTGATCAGGTCAAAGATGTGAAGAGCCAATTGGACAGGACTAACAGATTACTAACGGAGAAGGAGGCCGAAATTGCAAGTGCTGTCCACACTGAAAATAATGCTTTTCAAAAACTGAAGGATTATATTGCAGTACTGGAAGAAGAGAAGAAAGTTCTTGAGGTACTCTACTTACTGCTCTACACTACATATTCCTTTTAAATAAACTAAAATATTTCTTGTTCCTAAAATTATTATTCACTGTTACAGTCCAAGTTGGGAATACAAGAACGTACTCAGCATGACCTAAGACAGCTGATCGACTCAATGGTGGGGGACAAGAATGAGGAGATCGATCATCTCAAGGAGCAACTGGCAAAACGCGAACGTGTATTAGAACCATACTTAGCGTTAAATCTAGACGAAAGTCAGCTGCGAGAACTGCTACGTCAGGCTGAACCTAAGAACAGCGCTCGAACCCTAAGCGACATCCTTTCTATTCATTCAGAATGCGAGGACCTTCCTGACCCGATTAGAGAAGCTCCTAATCATACATCAGGGCTCAACGTGTCTAGTTTTCGTACAGCTCCTCCATTGGATCACCTTAAAGAAGCTGCAGAGCAATCACCAAATGCCTGTATAACGATACCGCAATTGGAGCTTGGTTCTCAAAGTTCCTCTAGTTCATCACATGGCAAATCGCCAGCACAGAGCGAATCCCATCCGATTCAAGCATTAAGTCCTATGATCCTGGATGAGTCGAATCCCAAGGATCGGACCTTGGAAGCTATTCAACGTTCTAGCAATGAATTGGTTGAGCAACAAATTCGTCAACTAGAAAATCAACTGTCTAACATCAAGGACGAGCTCGATCTGAAATCTTCTAATTTGATAAAACGGGAAGCTGAATTGAATAATGTACAGCAGGAACTTAATGAATTGAGAATTGAACTTAAGGACACGATTGAGACTCTGAATCGGGATAAACTCTTCTATAAAAATCAATACGAGCTAAGTCACGTTTCTGAAAGTAAAATCAAAAAAGATCTTCTACAGGTTGAAAATACCTTGAAGCTTAAAGAAGATGAGGTCAAAGAGTACAAAAGTAAAATTCAAATGAACGAGAAGATTCTGATGGAACTGAATGCTGAAAATTCTCGACTGAAATACGAAATTGGTGAGATACGGGAGAAGAACATACAACGGCTAGAGACCAATCTCCAGGAAAAGATCGTGGAACTGAAAAATCTTAAAGAAATCGTATTTGAAAAGGATATTACCATTGAAACTATTCAAACTCGTAATACGGAAATTGAAAACGAGAATAAGCAATTGTTTGAGTTCAAATCGAAGTACGAACAGTGCCGACAGGAATTCGCTGAGTGTCAGAATGAGATTCAGAGACTCACTGAAGGATTGAATAATCGCGACCAGATCATCCGAAGACTTGAAGAAATGGCTAGGAGGTCCAGCTTTTCCGGGGCGTCTTCACCTAGTGAAAGTAAAGATCAAGAGATTCATCACTTGCAGGAATACCTTAAGGAGAAGGACAAGGTCATTCGGCAGATGAGCGATGACAGTAAGAGTTTACATCGTGCATTAGAGACTATACAGAATAAGATGAAGGAATCTGGGAATGTTGTAGAACTACGAAAGAAATTGAAGGATGAAAGAAGAATTAACACGGAATTGAAAGAAATAGTTGAAAAAATGCAAATCGAATTAAAACTACTTAAAGACGAATCGATCCGTAAGTATTTCTATAAAAATAATTATAATAATCGATAAAGCAAATATAATTACGTTTACAGAATCAGAAGATGATGTTGACATTGAGGACATGGTACAACGAGAATTGAACTTGTCAGCTCGACTTGATCAGCAAATATTGGAAGCTATTGAAAGCGAACCCGAAGAAGGTACTGGCAGAAAAATTGAAAAGCACTCTTGCAATTCATTAGATATTGAACCTACCAGTTCAGATAAGCAGATGAGATTTTTGTCCCGATACGAAGAATTGAAAAATAAATTGAAACAAGCGACAAAAGTCAATGAAGAATTGATCAAGCTCAAGGATGATCTTGAGATTGAGCGCGAGATGCTACGTTCACAAGTTGCTGAATATGAGAATCGCATTTTGCAAATCAAGTACGTCAACTCGTAAAACAGCTTCAAACGTACTTTAATCTTATAGGTTACTTAACCATTCTTCATTTTGAATTTTCAGGTCCCACCTAGACGAAGAAAGTAACAAAGTCGCATCTTTGGATAAGGCGCTCTCAATTGAAAAACAAATAGTACGAGATTTGAAGCTTCAAATTCAAAAAGATCAGCACTCTATGGAAATAGCTCATATCAAAGATTCTGAATTGATATCTGTAAGCATTATTACAGTATCCATTACTGTATAAATTAAGGGCAGATGATTATTTTTAACTAACTTTTATTTTGCAGATGTTGAGAATAAAGCTTTCATCTTCAATTGACGCTGAGGAGAAGCTACGAAAAGATCTGAACGGAATGCGTTACGAACACAAAAGTCTTGAAACCCAATTGACTGCAATCAGAGAACAAATAAATTGTCAACGAGTCCAGGAAACGACAGGACTTGAAGAACTCTTGGTAACCGAACAGAAAAAATATATAAAACTTGCAGAAGAGTACGAGCAGTTGCAGCGAAAGAACGTAGAGCTTAGTGACACATTGAGGAAAATTGAAAATGAAAAGTCACGATATGAAAAACAATTAGAAATGGCTATGGAGGAGAAGGAAAAAATGATAAGCAGCTTGACTTTGGCTGAAGGTACTAAGGAATTTTTGAGCATAGATTTGAGAAGGACTAAGGAAGAATTAAAAGCACGTGAGGAAGAGTGCGAATGGCTTCAGCAAAGAATAAGTACCATGTCGAATGCAGAGAATAAAAGACAACAACAAAGGTCAGACGATCATAATGAATTAAAGAGTCTTCGGCGAGCGATCACCAGTACTCGAGAAGTCATGGTTGGTATCAATGATTAAACAATTGAATACTACGAATCATTATTTTTAAAAATGAATTACATTAAATTATTATTGATTTATAGCATGATTTAGAAGCTGATATGAAGCAATCTAAAAAGGAACTACAAAAATCATTAGAAAATCAAGCTCAGCTCACTGAGCGTATAGAGTCTTTGACTGAAAAGGAGATTCAGCTTAACAAACAGCTTAATGCAGCACGGCTGGAAGAGAGGAGACTTAATGAAGTAATAGCTGATATGCAAAATGATTTACAATTGAGCGTAAAGAGAGAAGTAGAACTCACTGAAGAGCTGCAGAGGGAAAGGGTTTCTAGCCAGAAAAAAGTACCTGCTCAGTTCGTACAGAAGATAGAGGCAAGAAAGAGGAATTATCAAATATACTTGGTCCCACTACTTTCAGTTTTTAAAATTCTATTTATTTTTTGTAGGAATTAAATGAGAGCATTGAAAAGCATTCACGAGTTGAAAGTATGCTTCAGGAGAAATTGGCCAAGGCTAGAGAAGAGAAGGAACAATTTGCAAGTCGCATCAGATTACTAGAAAACAAATTGGCACAAAGAAGTAAAGAATCTACAAGTGGCATAAACTCTGATTTGGTTGAGAAGGTAAACTTTATACATAATAATAATTCCAAAGTTAATTTTTTCGTATTCTTGTATGCACATATAAAAATATCACTCGTAATGGGATAATATTTTCTAATCTCTTACAATTGCATTAGTTTTATTCGATTTAACTAACGCAATATTTCTTTGTTCTCTTACTAGATTCAACACTTCTATGGCAAATACCTACGTGTGGATAGCCGACGCAAAGCTCTAGTTTATCAGAAGCGTTACTTGCTCTGCATAGTGGGCGGTTATCAAATTTCTGAAGACAATACACTATCGGTGCTTGCACAACTTACTCAAAGTCAACGTTTCTATACAAAAACGAGTGATAATCGGAAGAGTCCTAAAGTTCGTTTCCGTAGTGCTATACTCGTTGTTGTCAGTATCCTTCGCATGAAGTGGATGATCCTCAGATGGAGAACCGGAAGACGAGTCGGAGCCAATGCTGTTCTTGGAAATCCGGATCAGTCTTTTGTTCCTCTAAGAACTGCCAGCTTTAATCACTCGCCGCCCGTTCGAGAACGAGCTACTACTAAGTGAGTAATGCTTTTTCATTTATCGTTTGGCATTATACAAGCAGTATATACGACTGGAAAACATTATGATTATTGTAGAAGAATTCTTTATTTGTTCTCAAAAAAAAAGGTTATTCAATAAATTTATGCCGTTTAAACATGTGGGTTGGGTTAGGCAATAATACATGTTACAATTCTTTCTTTCAGTGGTGATGGGAATTTTGGGAAAATCGAATTGGAACAATATCTGCAAAGATTCACGAATATTCAGCAAACACTTGGTTTAGCAATGGCAGAAGCTGGAGTAAGTCGTCCGTCCAATGTAAGGACCCCGATGACTTCGCATCATGACAGGTCACCTCAAATTCAATTAGATGATAAAAAGTCGATCGATAGCCTTGAAAATTGTTTCTATTAAAAAAATATATACAGCCATCTTTCAAGATGGTCTGTGTGGGATTGCCATTTTCATTTGCATTGCAAATGGAAATAATTTGAATCTGGGCATTTCGAATAGACTGAGGAGTTATGTAGGCTTTTATTTTTTATTGCATTTCATTATTACTTCCCTCGTAGAACTTCTTCAAGCATTGTACATAAGTTTGTATCATATGACAGTGTAAGATAATTCCTTTTTTAAGCTCTAAAGAGCTAATTGTGTCTTCTGAAACGAAAGCTCAACCATTCAATAGTATTTCGTTTATCCTATTCATTGTTTCATGTGAATTTTTGAACGCAACCTGACCAAAGTTTTGCGACATTTTTTTTAGATTTATGTAGTATGAAATTATATACCAGTGATGAGAACATTGTGCCTTGTAAAATGTAACTCTGATATTTATTGTATTGTATGGATTGTATGTTTTTTATATTGCCAATAAAATTTTATTCATCACTTAAAGAGGATTGGGAATGTGGATTAGAGACAGTGATAATATAGATACATTCATAAAGTTAACGGTATTTTAATGCAATCGTAGACATCTTTACAGTAAAACAGAACTTGCCATTTTACATTTAGTAGTTAACAAGCGTAGCTCTATACATTTCTCTATAACTGCAATAAAAATGTATGCCAACAGTAAAATGGTACTATAATTAGAATATTTGTCTGAATTAAATTCTTTGTGTTTATTCGAATTCATTAGATTGTCAAGAAAATAATATTTGAAAATTTATTCCCAGAGACCGAGGTAAAGATCTGACTTTGTGAAATATTAAAAACTATTATACTAATTACATCACAACTTACATCTGTGTCAGATGTTAACAGTAGTCCTTATCCTACTCATGCTATATTAAAATCCAGCGTACAGTTGAAAAATATTTTACGGCAAAGGCTCCTCCGAATATCACTATTCTAATAGTCAACCATACTACTAATTATAAATTATTGTAAGAAAATGATAATCTAGCAAATTTTACGAAGGGAAGATGTGAGCAAAGAACATTACTGTCTTGACAAACTAACAATTGCAGAAATAGTTAATAACAGGATGTTGTGCGATTATTTGTCATAACGAAATCCTACTTGCTCCTCGCATATACTTGATATTATTTACATATATACATAAAATTGTATGATAAAATATATAGTGGCCATCTAGAGCTACGTTATCTCAGTGTTATGAAATCGCTACACGCTAACAGCTTCTTACAAGTAATCTACTTTCTTAAGGCTGTCTCGGATAGACTTTAGACCTCATCCAATTTGGTATTCCTATCCAGGATACTAATACACAGTACATGTCAGTTATAATTTAAATTGATTTCTACATGGGAAACTAATTCATTTTGTGTTACCGAATCATTAGAGGAATTAAAGTACTCAAAATGTCAAACGATTATGTATGACACTTACGTGCATCAAATATTATAAGTTGACTAAAAGTGACATATTGAATCAAAGAGAACATGATTTATCTGTTTTTTTTTCAGACTTATAAATAATTTTTTAAATCTTATGTTGCAGCGTCACTTTCTACTTGAAATACTTTACTGTGTAGCAGTGCCTGTCCTTTCAATTGCTCTAGATTTTCCAAACGATAATAACTAACTGTAGTGAGGAAGCTCGTTCGTATCTTTTAAAGATGATACAAGTACGGGACTCTCCTCACTACAAATATTAATACTTTCTCGAGACTTATGACTTAATCATTTTTTTCAGAGATATCAAGGAACTTTTAAAGAAAAAACTCAGGTCCTTTGAATCTGCCAATATCCGAGCTCCGATCGGACTCATACGAATATGAATGAACTTTACTGAAAATTTCATTTATTTTCCAAGTACGAAAGATCGAAATCCTAACACGGCTTGAAAAAAAATTCTCTCTCTAACTCACCTACGAGTTATCCCTGCCTATGAATAGAACAGGCGTCCTTGAAGTTGGTGGCATTAAATGGCACAAAATAGTCGTCATGAAGTTGTCTGACAATGGCCTCAATGGGACAAAGCTTTGACTCCTTGCGTGTTTTCTCACCATCGTCGTGATCAAAGAAATTAACATTATAGAGGTTGGTGTTACGGCAAAATGATATCTTCTGGGTGAAATCCTTGCCATTGACTACGACGCGAAAGTAGAAATCGCTGGCTACGTGTGTCTCTGACTTTGGGTTGATTCGATAAACTTCAATGACGAAACGTGAAGCATAATGTGGAATGGCTGCCTGATCAGAAAGAATTCCAAGAGCAGTCGCCAAGTATTCTAACGTCTTGTCATGACCAGAATACAGGACAATCTTTGGTTTGGCTTCAGAAATCATACGCAACATGTAGGATACGATGCTACGTAATAAACCATATGCTCGTAGCAAACCGTACTTCCGGCGACTATGACTTTTGGCATGTTGACGAGCCTCCCATTCTGTATATGCAAATAATCCTGTAACATGTTCCGTTTTGACACAGATTCGCTGAGTCTCAGTATCTATACATGGTAAGGATGCCCCGTGACAGACATAGGTCAATAAAGCATCTCTTAGTGTGTTGGGGTCCGTCGTTTGGACCTGGTCTGGCATCTCAAAGACTATATTGGAAGCCTGTTTTATTAGATCTGATACCGCTGGGTGAGACTTCAGGTGATCCCCAAGCTCCTGCATAAACACAAGAGATTCTGAGTAATGTTATTCAAGAGCTATAAAGATTCTTTTGATCTTTATGCATTAAATTTTACCTTAGAATACTGTTTGTGATATTTCTCAGCAGCTGGACAAGCACAATCCGAGTTACAAAAAGCGTAACTCTGCGTCTCACGTAGGCTGATTTTTGCTAAATTTTGAAAACCCTCGTTCTCGACGAATGCGTACAGTAGCGCCACGGCGCTTTGCACCGTCCTCCTGTACCGTGTACTGTAGACAACAACATCCTTTGAACTTATGGTACCGTTTCCCAAATTGAGCCTGTGAAAATAGGCGTTACGTAAAAGTAGTCCTGTTTTCAGTAGCTGTGATACGCCCAACATGGTCAATTGTGCCAGTTTGCAATCCCTGGCGGTAGCTGGTAGCATTGGAAATCCATGAAAGGGTCCCAAAAATTGGGCCCACCCGGTGCGCCAATTGGAAGATGCATTCTGTAGGAAATTTTGATAACTCTGATAGACATTATCCAATTCCGATGACGACGTAAAATCGCCAGCACAATTTACTGTGCTGATATTTCGCACGTGGGCCAGTGGACCTCTGTCGCCGTGTCTGACGAAGATGAGGATTCCTGTAAGCGTTATATTTCCATCGGCCTTTCCTGCAGCAGATATGAAACAGATATGTTTCTTTACTTTATGATTAAATAAACGCATGCGATAATTTTGAGAATCACTTACCCTCGGTTCCAGGTAAAATGCTACTCGGTGAATTACAAAAACGAAATATTCGTTTAGTTTTAACATCTGGTTTCAGGTTTCGTGGAAATTCTCTAATTGATAATTCACTGCCTGGCGGACGTCCCTGTGCTGCGCTCTTGTCATCCACACCAATATACTTGTACATTCCTAAAACGTGAGGAACTCAATCATAATAATTTTAGCTTATCTATAACAAAATTAATCAAACATTAATTAAAAATTACTCATGAATTTCCTACATGATATTTTTAAATAAAACATGACAACCACGCTTCTCAACGGCCCGAGTACCAGTTAATAACAAACTAAACTCAAACAGAGCATACTCATATGTACATAAGTAAATACAATCTTTGATCAAATCCAAATATGTACTATATTAATTCACAAAACCGTTTAAAAAAAAAATACAAATACATTCAAAAAGAAAGACACAACGTAGTTCACGATAAAAATAAAATATTAAAATCCAGTGTCAAGTCGTTACCAGCAACCAGAAGGAATATCCAAACGCTGAGAATAACGTAGCAATAAAAGGCTCGATGCTGATAAGACAGTCGAACCATCTCTGAGAGCATCGTGGCGTCCCTTGAGCCGTGTAAGTCGCTGGACGTAATTCACGTGCTTCGTTTCGTAAACCCTGGAGATGACAGCAGTTCGTACTGCAACGAAATCCGATCTTCGATCCGAGCATTCTTGTTTCACGTGCCTGTAGCCACGTTTACTCGTGGCATCGCTACCCCAAGCGTATTGCCTTTGTCTCTCTCTCCAATCGCAGTTTTCAGTTTCGAACGAGCGACAACGTTTATTCTGCTTTTATATATCTATATATATTTTGTATTTTGGTACGCAATGGAAGCACGTCTTACAAAACTGGCCAGTATGCTTAACGAAGATCCTGATCGTTTTCGTAGGTTTTCTGAATACAAGGCTAGGTTATGTAGGCGCAAGCGCCTAGGTCACTCCCTGTCTCCGGTATAGACTATGCCGATGTTATACACTCTCATGATTTCCTATGCGCATCCTGCAATCCGGCGCATGACTCAAGGTTTGTTTACCTTCACGCAAGTCTCGCGGGTTCTTATGAATCGAACATGTCACAGTTTTCCCTTGGGTTATTATGAAAATTTTATCACTCGAGCCAAACGCTGTTTTATGGACGAATATATTTGTACGCTTGATTTTCACTGTGGTTCTCAGACCCAGAGAATTCTTCTAGTAGTTCAATGAAGTTTTCATTGGATTTTCTTATTTAGCTTTTTACATATTTTTGTATTTTTTTAAATAACCAAACTGATGGGTATGTACTTTCGAAATTGGAAAAAGTCTAAATCCTCTACCTATAACCCTACGAGTCAGCCGCTTACGAGCTCTCCCTGTTTTCCACTATTAAAGAATTTAAATACAAATAAACGTGTGTACCATCACTCAGCGACTGACACTTATGAACAAAACGTCTCTCGCTGAGACAATTGGAACTTCTTATATCTTTCAGAAAAATAAGAACAAGTGTATAACACGATTGCCAACGGACATGGGTATGATTAAAAATTGTACAGTCATGACCAAAATTTTATATGTATTCGATTTCAATATATTCTATTTTAAGATTAATTTAATCAAATGACGTTATATTCGGATATCTGGTGACGATCGCAATTATTCACGACTTATATTCCCAATAAGACCATTTCTCAAAATACGACACCGATCAGATGCCAATTGACACCATGAGCGTCCCATTACAATTCCCAGAACGCAGAACAAATTATGACTGACTGCGTTTCTTGAAATTTTTTCTAGTCCCTATGGGATTATGTGAAAGAAAAATTATTCCTAATTTTACCGCTCAAATACGAAGCAGCATCCTTGTACATTGTTCTATTACGTAGAAAGTTTTATGCGAAAAGGTTAATAGGTTTGCTATGTATTTAGATCTAGAATCACGAACGAAGAACATTTAGCTAGAGAGGTGAAAGCATTCCTAGAATTCTAACCCTCGAACTAAAATAAAATAACCCTTACGAAATTCCCTTAAGGAGGAATGGAACAGGCTATTGGTATGTGTGAGCTGTCACACGGACGAGGCTGAGAGCGAGGAAATTTCCTATCCAAAAATGTAATTGGCTATACGAGAGCAATTCCCAGTGACATGTTGTAAGGTTGACAGATGTAAAACTTTCCCTACGCGTAACCTTTTTTTGAATTTCATCAGACGTTCTGTGCAACAGTGCAATAACTATTGGATAGGGAACGGCAAAGGTATTTTTGGGTCACCATAGTAGATTCGTACTTTCAAGATTCAATTATATTTTATATATTTTATATGAAGTTATACAAAAATTTGATTCAAAAATTGAAGGCTTCAATTTTGTGTAATAAATTAATTGACAGTGCTTTCTGTGCGGAGATTTTTGGGTACGAAGTTTCCTCGCTTCCAGCCTCGTCCGTGATAACTATTTTTTTTTTATTTTTCATCTTATATATCGTTTTATTGAATTTTTGGAAATTCCAAACAAGTCTTCTTTCAGGTTCGAGTAGATTACTTTCCGTATTGGGAAGGCATACTTTTTGATAATAATTATTACGTGAAGATTTTTAAATAAAAAATTAATACATCTTCCCTGTTCTCAAAAACGGTTTTTTTAGCTTCTTTATTTTTTTATTGTCATTTGCACCTAGCGATACCACTTGTTTAATAGGTGATCGATAGTGAAAGGACATTATGTTACCGAGTTAGGCTTCGTTTTAATGCCGTCGCTCAGTAATGGACCTTTTAAACAGGCGTAGCAGTCCGTGAAAAAAAGAATACGCAAAAGCACTACCTTGACGAATATGTAGGAAAAGTTAATAATCGAGGTAAACGCATTTCTGCTCTGAAAATCGTGGAAAATACGCACTTTCTTTTTTGCACCCTTCAAAAAAAAAAAGGAGGAAACGAGTTGGTCCACGAGTGGCAATTTTACTGAATATTAACGGTGGTCTTAAGCTCGAAATATTTAACATTTTTTTTTCACTACTGTCACGTGACTCATACGTTATTGCACAGTGTATATATATATATATATATGAATTTCACCGATTCTTTTTATGTATCTACCTACACAGGGGATGAATTATATACACACTACCCTCATTTCCTCTATTATTGTTTAATGCCACACACCATATAGTTCAGTGGGAAAATAAAATATGTGTAAGTAGTGAAAACTTAAAAAACTTAGAATTGTTAGATTTTAAGAAGAAACATTTTTTTTCGATTGTCTATATAAAAATAATAATCATCAGAATTATTGATTTCTAATAAATTTCTCTTTTGATCATCCGCATATTAATTATTATTTAATATTTCATGAAATTTAATATTGCTTTAATTACTTCTTGTGGATGCATGAAAATCGTGTTTCATATGAAACGTATAGGAAAGATGGAATATTTAGACGAATATATATTCATATCTGTATGATGATATTATTGCGTACATGTATGGGGAAGATCGTGAATTTTGTGTGGCGCGTTATGGGGTGGCGCTTGCGCAGCAACCCTCTCAGTCCTATATAAGGACATGGTACGTCCTGAAATGGTATTCACACTCGGCTTGCCGCGACCTTCCGGTGCAACCAAGTGCAGCTTAAAGTGCAGCTGAAAATTTTCCTGCAATTAGCCAATTTTTTTTTTCTGGCAATTAACATGGAATCGCGAAGAGGTCGACTGGCAATATTTCTGATTTACGTTGCCGCCGTCAATCAGTTGAAGTTACCGTCGGTGAGTAGTGGAGTAATTTTAATATTTGAAATTTATGTATATATATATTTACAATTCTAAACCTTGATCTTCAAAAGCTATTTTAACGTTGTCGCGAAACTTTGGTAAATTCTATTTCAAGTTTTGAAACTTTCCGAGATTTCCACTTTGCAATTCGACCCAAAGTGTTTGTTCTTGTTTTACTCTTTTTTAGTTTATTTCGGGATTTCACGCAAAGTTTCGCCTGACACTCTGTCATTTTGAGTTTCAAGTTGTAGAATATTGTATGGGGGGTAGGGATACCAATTTAAATTGTAATTTACACGAAATTTACATTTAGTATATGAAAACTTATTATATATACTCGTTTCGTGTATCGAGTATGTTATTTAATTTGTAATGTCAGAAATAGATTAATTAATATGATTAAAACGTGTCATTCAAAAATTGACAATTTCAATTAATACCAAGTACCAATACTTTCCATGTGTATCGAACAAGTTTTTCTTCTTATTGTCTTTGCGTCAAGTGTCTCTTATCACGCGTTAATTAAAAATTTAATTAATACAGATTTTGATCTACGACATCATACTGTTTTACATATATTTTATAAAAGTTTCAGCGATAATTATGAAATTAATTTTGTATCTATGAAAAATCTTTACTGTATAACGCACGTATATTACTATAAAACGTATTTTGACTTATAATACTGTGCTGGTTCACAGTTACGTCCTTTTTTTTTTAATAATTCACGTAACAGACCATTTTTGAAAAATACTTATTGAATTCACAATTTCAATGTCCCTTAAATTTTTTTTTCAAAATCCTCTCGATCTTATTGTTTTTAATGTTATTTCAAAATCTCGATTTTATTGTCTCAGTCAATTGTAGATAAATTCTTTTACCCAAGCAACGCACAAGAATGAGTTCGTCTGATCTATAGCTTTGCCCTTCGTCGAACTTCTTTTCCTTTTGGTATCCAATCACAATAGATTAAGTTCGCTCAAGACCCCGTCTGATTCTTTACAGGAAAAGCAATTTTCCTTTATTCTAGCTTTGTCCGTATTGAAAACCTGTACCAAGGACCTTTAGTCTCTTGAAATTGTATAAGAACCTTATGACTGTGAATTGAATACAAAATTTGTCTTATGTATAATTAAATTACGTCATCAAGGTTATCGCCGAAAATTTCACGAGATTTGTCAAAGCGATACATATAAATCGCGTGGTTTTGAAAATTCCGTCAACTGTCTATGTGTTATCCGCAAGGAACAAGAATTCGATATTCCGTGCAATGGGATGGATATTGGAAAGACCATTTGCCTTTCAGGGCGGAAGATCCACAGCCATTTATTTTCGCGAAAATCTCGAAACTCCTTCTTCGCATTCCAAAGCTTATTACCCAGACAATCCGAGCTTATATACATGGAAGAAGAATCCGAGGTTATTTATTGATTTCTTGCATGGATTTGAAAAACGTTCTGTATTAGATACGTTTAGGAAATTCCTCGTACATCTTCAAAATTCACTAGCTATCACTTTTTTATGCCTTGTCAATTTGAAAGACGGCTTTTCTTATCACTTGTCTCATACTATCTCATACTATATATATATATATATATACATATATATATTTATTGATAGTACGACAAAATTTTAACATAGTCAAAATTCAAGAACATTATGTAACATGCGTTAGAGAGACGCCCTTTGAAGGATCATGGATACTTAAAATTTCTCAAATGCTTCCTGCGGTTTGATTTTGATATTTTTATTAAAAAAAATTTTTTTTATTTTTATATACCCGATTACGTAATTATTGCATAGTTCGAGCTTTTATTACTTTGATTTTGACAAAAATACGTTTTTAAGGTCTCTGCCGATCTTAGTGGCCATGAAAATTTTCAATTTCGTTTCTTGTCTCACATAGTACAAATATCCTGAGGATGTCTGTAGGACATCTTTATGGACGAGTAGACGTCCAGGGGATGTTTCATGGATTTCTTGTGCTGCGTGGGTTCAGCAAAGACAAACACTACTGGAGAAACTCTTTAAGATTGCTTATCGTGGACTTTTGTCAATATTGCTTTTTTACGTAATAGCTGAAACGATGATATTGGTCGTTTGGATTGATTAATTAGAAAAGACAAAAATAAATGAAATTATATCGACTTTAAGTAAACCGAGGGTAATAATAGTATGAATGATAGCAATCACGTAGCTCATTAATATATTGACAAAACTCGTAGCGTTCAGTTAACGAACTTTACAATTTTCGGAATTCTAATTCTCTTTGAAGGATGCTGTATGACGGCGAAGAACTGAGGAATAATTAGAAGCGTGAAACACGTGTAATTGGTGCAGTAAACTCATGAATATTAATAAACATACAAATGAGCACCATAGGGAAGCAGTGTATAACGTTTGAGCTATTTTACATTTAAATAATAGTTTTGTCGAAATGGATCAAGCTGTGCTGTTTTGTTAAAAAAAATTTTTCAACATTTTTTCAATTTACTTAAAAATGATATTATAAGGCAATTAAAAAAAAAAATTCTGCCTGTTGCACGTATAAATTTTGTACCTGAATATATGTATATAGGTTAGTAGTCTTGAGATGGATAAGAGCGAAAGTGCATGACGTCACTGTAATACTTTAATACCCTTTAACGCTAGAGAGTCGGATAATGAATTTTGCAAGAAAATGCCAATCCGCGTTAAGCTGTTGAATTCGTCAGCGCTAAGTCAAAGACAATACAGTTGATAATTAATTCAAGTCTCGTGGTAACCGCTTAATAAAGAATTTAATTAAAAAAATTAGGGCAAGTACTGTTCTTGGGTTTCTTATTTTTTGTACGCGCATTCAGAGCTTTTTCGTTGTAGGAAATGCTGCAGTGTGAAAATTCCAAAAATTTAATATTTTTGATTGCAACGTGTATAAGTAAGATTAATATAAAAAATTTGACACTTTATTACATAAGTTTACATTACAAGTTTTGAAACTTGAATTTCAGCAAATTTGTATTGACTATTCCGTTGCAATGGACATTAAATTTATGTATTCGTTTTTGAACGCGTTCAGCATATATACATACGAATTCCTTCGTCCGCAAGGGGTCGTAGTCTCAGGACACTTCCGGTTACTATCGTCGATCAGCAATTTCCTTGCTAGCCGTGCAAACTCACGATTTGAAGACTCCATTTATCGGTGGAGTTGAACTATTTATTTCTATGTGCTTTATGCAGAATGTGATTTCGAAATTAAAGTATTTTTACTGAAAAAATGTCAAAGTATACAAATCCGACTGGAAATATCGGAAATCTTACTATGAATTACATGGCATACTGTACTAATTCTCATTTTCCGTGTTAAAAATATATTAAACAGGGTACAGTCAAGTAGAGGAAAAGTTATCTTGACAAATTCTACGGTAGTCTGGTATTATCGTGTACTGCATGGGATTTCATTTCCCGACGTACAGTCGAAGCCCCCGGGAATTTTTTCAGTAAATTGAACGGTGCTTTTTGAAAGTTGGTAAGAAAGGCTTGAGCTTTCAGCGAACAGAATACCAGACGTATTGTCGGACTAGACGAAGCCATAAGCCCCGAGGAAAATCACGTCGACGGGTATTTTAATTAAGCCAAAGAAAACAATTGTGGACTTTAGGAACTTACCACTATTCTTTTTCATTTTTAGACATTCTGGAATTAATTTCGAAGATATTTCCTATTCACCTTGACAATCTTACGTAATAAAGCGCGACCTTTACTTTTGTTGTAAATCTTAATTTTTCTCACGTAATTTCACGGAATATTATTCATTACTATTTTCCTTTAGTAATTAACCTAAAATTCATACTAACCGTTATAGTTGGACGATAACGTAATGGCTTTGTGTAATCAACCACAAACTTCTATGACGTGCAAGAACAAATTAGATTACGATCAAGCGTTATCTGACTTAGTTTCAACAAGTAAGCATCACCATGATGGATCACTCGAGAATTTACAGCAGTAACAATACTGTATTTTGTTGCGTTTTAACAAAGTAATTTCGACTTACGTAATTATTGCCAAAGATTTCACCGTTGTGTCTAAAAGTTCATTACGATAAGAACTTTATAAATTCCTAGGGATTTTTGTTCAAGGTTAAGACAAAGCACAATGCACGACTTCCGTGTTACTTAGCAAAAGCTTATTTCAAGTACTGTTTCTTGTATCCTTCAAGGACCCTTCGGAATCCAACCTAAAAGTATTCAGCGTCTTATTTGCCTTCCAGCTAAGTCAGCGAATCATAGAATTTGAGTTTCCAAACACAAAAAGATCTGCCACCCTTAGTTTCTTGGATATCGAAATATTATGCATTATCCATACTCCAGCTTTATTTTGAAAATCTTTGAACTTGATTTGATATTTTATTTATACAATTTTTTTCTCTAATATTTTATATCAACAACATACATACATACTTGACATAAGTTCCGTTCGGTCAATGATTTATGATTATCTTGATGTCGTTTCATAGGGACATTCATATTTTTGTAGGTTAAAAAGCTCACATCATATATTTCACGAAGTTATTCCAGTAAACTTCTAAAAAAGACAGCTTAAGCCTGATCACATAGAAGAGAGAGGCTTTATCTTGACACGAGCTTTATTCTCTTTCTGCAATACTGCGAGTTTTACCCGAAATCGAAGAAAGTAAAAAGATGCCGTCAATTTTGTTACGCATCTTCCGAGAGTGAAAAACGAGTTTATCTAGAATGTGGCAATTCGAATATATATATTTTTTAAATATTGCTCTTGCGTTAATACGCGTATTACAAGAAGTTTATATTTTGCTATTGATTCACATTTCCATTTACAGTCCCATACATGTCTAATATCGGTATACGTCGATAAAAGTAATTCCAAAAAAGGATGTACATTAATCAGACCATGCTGAATTAATGCCTACGTTAAATATAATATTTTTGAAATACTTGAATGGGTCCTAATGGTTTTTAGAGATATGACACAAGCCTATATATAGGTATACATGTGTATATTGTGTATAGATATAGATACGTAATAGTTCAGCAGACCTCTGGCCTTTTCAACGAATGGTTTTAATCTTTATTCGATCACCCTACGCCGTCATACATCCCCAGTAAGTCCTATCGGATGATTTATCACTGAGTAAAAATTGATACGATTCTAGAAACGAATCTCACGTGACCATTTCTCATCATTGATAAATCAGACTGTTTATCTAAAAGCGGCACGTCGTTTGTCCTTGTATAATTATCGACCTGTGACTTGCTAGAATTTCCAGTCGAAAATAAAAAAAAAAAGATAAAATTAAACACAACTTGCATATACTTATGACGTATCTTTTAAATTCTTCAAACTTGAGTTCAAAGTGTATTAGTTGATGGGCAAAGTCACGTAGCACAGAAATTAATCTGCGCCTATACAAGATCTTACCAAGGTCGAATCGAATTTTCCACTCTAATTAGTCTACGACCAGATCTTAATTGAGTTGTAACCGTATTTAGAGTTTTAATGGACTTGAGTAAATCTGAGTGAGATTTCACTCGCAAGCAGTTTGATTTATTAGGGCTTAATTGAAGGTTTATTAATACTTGAAGTGACTCACTATCAAGGCTAGATTACCTAACGAGTATCCTTATCAAAATTTGTCCTCATTTTCTATTGTTATCTGAAACTAAAAATGGCATTAGTTGTCGTTTATTATTTACTATATCATTTATTAATTCACGTGGTACTTATTTTTGCATTGTAAATAAATGTCATCAATAATAAAAATTACCCTTTTACGTATTAGTATTCGTTCGCCGTACCAACGTTCGCCCGCCATATGAAATGCCTTCAAAGGTATCAGTATCTTTATGTAGTTATTCGAGATCTTATGGAAACCTCATAATAATTCGAATATCAAGTAGCTGTCGAAGCAGTTTGCTTGCTCTATGGTTGGCAGGTCTACAGTAAAGGCTTCAAAGGTACTCAAAGGCTTATTGATGTTCTGGGTCTTTTCTAGTGTAATAACAGCAGAGGGTTGCCATAACCTAGAAATCTCAAGGATATTAAAGTCTCTTTGGCCACTCGTCCATATTCGGTATAACGTTTCATTTTTTGAATAGACAGTACAGTCAAGAGAATAAATTTTGTTGTCTCTACATTTACAGGAATCTGTTATATAATACTTTTGGTGGATACTATGCCTGAATGTTTCACCGGAATGTCATTCTTGTAGAAGATTAAATTATGTATAGGGATTACAATTTTTAGGATGACGTGAATACCGAATTCCTGAAATTCTTTGAAAAATCTTTGAGGACACGAAGTACCGCGCTGCTCTCGTTTCGCGGAGAATTCCTGTCGTTGACAAGAGAAACACAGCGTAACAGCTAAATATATTTGTCGTCCAAAGCAAATTCCGAAATTACGTGTAACAACGAAATCCGATTTTTGGTACATAATATTGACTTTTTGCAATTGATATGCAAAAACGGGAATACTCTTTAATGTGCACCAGGCATTCTCTTTAGTATGACGTCACACTTAACCATATTACTTCCCTACATTTTGCACGGTATAAACTGATCGTTGTTACACAAATGGCGTAGATGGGAAATTCCTTGGTAATAAAGTTATTACCGTATGACATACGTGCACAACTCTACGCGAGTATTATGATGCCTTCACAATGCTACCATTAATTATTGCAACGTTTCTCCGCTCTGCGCTGTACACTGAACTTTGGTTTACGAGCCGGTATAACATTGACTGATCATTTCACGTCGAAAATAAATTGCAGTCTACCATACCGACCGTGAATAAGAAAAATCATGTAGTCTACGCAACGACGACCCTAACCATGAAAATCAGTGAAATGGTTACAAGTAGAAAAAGAAAATTCAAATCACTTAAGAATTTTTGCTTTTGAAGTGCTTAATTAATTGTAAGAAAGATTAATTTTCATGAAGCAAACCAGCCGGAAGTCTTTGATAATATTCGAAGTGCAGACAAAAAATTAAATTGCGCGAGAGCAAAGTTCTCTCATGCATATGCACTGTCATTTAACCTGTCAATAACGAGATCAATTTTAACCACACGATATTAAATCTTCCCGGTTTCAATTCTTCTGCCTGAAGTGAGCTATGATGGATTGCTTTATACGTAAGAAAAAAAATAATCAATATAATTCAGTGAATATCAATGTCTAGTATATTAGAATCTAATCAATGCTTGTAAATCATACTGAATTTAATCCTTCTAGGATATTAGCTGAACAACTTACTGGATCAATAAATTTCCAGCACTCACAACCGTGAGCCACTCGAGAATCTATTTGGCCGATTGGTTAGTAACTGCATAGGCAATAGATTTACGGAGCCTGACCATTTCTAATCATTTCTAATTCAACGACCGATACAAGGAGCTCTGAAGTACTCAAAATAAACCGATTGATCGACCGATCCTCTTGTGGAATGAATTCGCAGAACCGTTAACGTTAAATCCATACACGGATTTGCCTTTGGTTACATTAGCTAAGCACTGCCGTAGTCAAACGTCCCTTTAACCAGCAGCGTTTCATACTACCCGTCGTAATTAAGCGTCCTCTGACATTATCATTACAATCGCGATAGGACCTACAACGCCCTCATCTACGTCTATGAAATGGCGGACGTTTTTTTTTTAGGGACGAAAATCATTTCATGGCTGTCCGAAGGCCTTGCAATTAAACGATGACAATTTAATTGAAATGATTCAAGTCTGTTCCGATTTCCAATCAATTTCGACGTGTTACCAGCATTTGCATTAATTGCTGATCGATGTCATTAATAACCTGCATATTCATGAAGCGCCCGTGAATCATTTTACATGAAAATACAATTTCGACACTCGGTATGGGAAACACGTAAACCACAGGTGCACCGTAATATTTACGACCCGCTACGCACCGACACCACTCACTGGGTATTTTTTTGTAGGAAGAAAGGAATCAGAAAAAAATGTAGAAAAAGTTCATATATTCCAAAGCTCCCTGGTTTTGTATGTACTAGAATTTTTAGCTTTACGATTTTCACCCGAGCAGCTAAACAGTCGACTGAAGCACGAAATTGCTGAACTTACGTTTATATAATTCGTAAAACTCGTGTGAATTCTTTCTTGCTAATCCAGTCAAGATTCTTGATAGATTTTTCATTATTATACGTTTACGGAAATATACTGTGTCTGTATATTACTGTGGAAATATACTGACGTCTGCATTTTAATGCGTATGTATACAGTGCATCTACTGCGGTGCATATACTATGTATAATTGTCAATATGGATGCATATGAGTAGTACGTGCAATACGCATATCTCCTTGAACGAATATTACAAACACGAAGCTCAGGGCAGACGTTAGATAAACGAGAATGCAGTTTCACTATCCTTATATCAAATTCAATTGCATTTGACGATGCACAATGCACTGCGATCTTCTGAATGCAATGCGAGGAGACCGTCAGGATGCGTTAGGCACCTACCTATCTATGTACGTACTGCATCCGTATTGTGATATATATATATATATATATATATGTGGTTGATGTGAAATGCGGGGAGCAAGCTCGTAATTCGTAGTTAATGTCATCAACAGCCGTGCTGTTTCTATTATTTGGGAATCGCAATGCATTTTCATCCTGTGATGCACCCGGGACTTGTTGCGGTTTTAGGGCACTCGTGGGAGACACCTTCAAATCCTGGTATTACGATTGTGGTTTGTACCGTTTGATCTGGGAACAGATGTTGATATTCTTGTACCTGATTTACTTTATTGCTTTGTTGGTTTTAATCGAGGAATGATTGAAGCAACAGAGTTTTGTTGACGGATAAACAATTTTTGTTGATTTAATTAGAGCTTTTTGATTTGTAATTTTTTGTTTTTCATTGTTGTTTCAGGTCTCGTGTCAGGATGAGATAAGCCAGTGTCTTCCGCGTAAAACATTTTTTGCTCTTCTGCGGCTACCTGAAGTCAGCTCGAATCTCGCGGCTTACTCTAGGACAGCTAGGATCATCCGGGATGATCTAGTCAATTTGAAGACTTTGAGCTCCGAGGAGGGTGATGAAGTTGCTGAAATATGTCTACCCGCTGGGGTTTATCTAGAGCTCTTCAGCGACCCTACCACAAGAGTATATCTTCGAACGCAAAAGATGCTGGAGGACGCTGCAGCTCGTGTGTACGATCCTGAGATACTCGACGTGGACGACCTGGTCTCATCGAAACGTAGTATAGCGACTCTTGCTAAAAATGACGACCTACCTATTTCCATCAGGGGTAGGAATGAAGAGAATGACGAGGAGATGCGTACCCTGGAGTCAAAACAGGAGCCTCTAGATTCACTCCTGGACGCCTTTCTGGCTGGAGATCATAGAACGAAGACTGAACTAGTACGAGATTATGGTCTACTGAATGGCGACTTTGATCTCGAGGCTCTAGGTAGGGATTATCCTCATGGGAAACGTAACGTGGCCTCCCTGGCTAGAGATTTTGCATTACCTTCTGGCAAAAGGAACATCGCCGCCCTCGCCAGAGATTATAGTCTACCTAATGGTAAGAGGAACATCGGTACCCTGGCGAGAGAATATATGATACCAACTTCAGGAAAGCGGAACATTGCTGCTCTGGCGAGACTTTACTCCCTGCCAGTTTCCGGCAAGAGGAACGTTGCTGCCCTGGCTAGGGACTATGCTCTCCCCAACGGAAAGAGGTACCTAGGTTCTCTAGCTAAGTCTGGTGATCTGCAACTACATGGACCTTACGAGGAGAAGCGGAACATTGGTAGTCTTGTAAGGAATGGTGATCTTGTACGTATGGGAAAGAGGAACGTTGGTACCCTCGCCAGGGACTGGAGTCTTCCCACTCAGAATAGATATGGAAGATCCTTGGATACTAAGAAGACCAAGCTTGCTGATAGGTATGGATCGGTAAAACAGGAATTGATCAATCTTCAACGTCTGGGACACCAGGAGGACCAGAATCATAAGAAAGTTGATGGTAGAATAAAGGTCGGTAAGATTATGACAACTGCTACTGACAATAAGGCCCTTACCGAGGCTAAAAACGACTCTCAGAAGATTGAAGATGAAAAAAGGCCCAAAAGACAGATAGACTATACCGACGAGTATCCTCTACCTGTTATGCAAAACACTAACGTTCTGGATTATGAGGAGATGATCGAGGCTCTTACTGGAGAATATCCAAACACCGAAAAGAGGTTCATGGGTAAGTTGGACAGTCACTAAAAAAAGAATTTTGTCGAATCGTAATCAAAATATAAAAATAGCTTAGCCATACTACTATATAATCTCTACTCAAGTAACTAGATTCAACACTAGCAGTCTGCATTTTTTAAAGTCAATAGTCTCATATAAACGTAGACAAAAAACCAAAAACAGACCAAATTTTTTTCCAAAATCCAATTGGCTTGCGATTGTTCCACTTAATTGTAACTGACAGGAACTGCTCCTGCGCTGGAGGTGCAGGACGACGATACTGACCAGGGGGGTTATTATGGAATAACCCACCCAAGTAAGAGACATATCGGGGCTCTGGCTCGTCTCGGCTGGCTTCCATCTTTCAGGGCCGCCCGATTTTCGCGCTCCCCGCGCTACCTGGTCGACAGGTCAGACCAGTAGGACCCAACTTCGTGTTCTCCATCTCTTCTTCCCGTTCGTGTGCTGTCGATGTGTCTCTGTCCAAGTAGAAGCCTACCTACAAAAAAATTCAAAAAATCCATCACCTACAACCTACAATCGTCCAATTTGTCAGCCGTATGCTCCAATTATCTACTCGGATACGCCACGGTAGCTTGGTGTATGGATGTCTGGATATCGTGTATTCGATGTTAGATCACTGATCTTAGATCGGTGCTTAGGTCTTAGACAGCTCAAGATACATTATATATAACGTACGCTAGCTAAATAGATTGATAAATCATCAAAGTCAATCACGTCGTAGATGTGGATGTCGTAAATGTCCTTTTGATACATTATATTTATATATACTACATCAATTATTTTATATCATACCTGTCTGGGTTCAATGACTGTTTGAGAACCATCCAAGTATACAATCACTTTTGATGATTATTAACCCGTTTACAAGGATATCAGTAATCACAGTTCACTGCTTATCTTTATCCGATGGTTCTGGAAACGTCAAACACAAAATATATGTATATTATAGTTAAGCAATGGACATACTAGACATTAATCTATTTTCAGAACCCTTCACTGTAGTCAACTGCTATCAAGAAATTTGTATGCTTGCAAAATTATTGATAATTAAATCATTATCATTAGTGGTTCTGTAAGTAGATTATTGGTACGGTTAGCATACGTGTTTTGCAACTATGGCAAATGATTTTTTTTCTTATTTTACATCATATCGTTTACCGTACTAGTATTCATTACTGTGGGATGACTGATCATTATGTTTTTATAATGATTGATTATAACTGTTTTACAGGGAGGATCCCGCAGATGGGTCCACGTCCAACAACGCCCCCAACACGTCGACTAGGAGATTAAATTTGAATCTTGGCACGAGAGGGCGCTATCTGCAGTCACTTAACGGCGACTGTCGACATGGTTTCAAGAGATACTTTGCGTTACCGAGTATCGGTAACTTCCTTCACCTTCGTAAGCTTCAAAACGTCCCCGAAAGCGCATAGGTCATTTTCGACACCGTCTATCTGTAATAGCAATGAGTACAGTATTGAGAAAAATTGTTCTCGCGAGCGGATGGAGAATCATGAGATAAGCCGTTGGAAAAATTGCTTGTACATACATATTGACAAAGATGAATAATCATTGGGAAAAAAGGATGCTGAATGACAAGTACCGAAAGACGTTAATAGATTTTTCGAAAATCTTCCTGATCCATTCTATATTCAATCTATCCGCTGCTTTATACGATCTTCTATGTGGATTCAATATATTCGTCTTATACAATTTCATCTTTGAAGATTTAGAAGTTTTTAACAACTTTTCATTCCTAGGTCCATTCACACGTGCGTGGCTCTGCAGGAGGAATTTTCCAAATTTTTATTAATATAGCCGAATCTCAGTCTAATTCAAAATTCACTTATTCATCCTCTCGTTGATATTATTGCAACTGAGATTATTGTTATTGTGTAGTTAGAATCATTTTTTTTCATTGAAATGTGCTTTTCGCTAGACGGACGTGTCACTATAATTTATCTATACGATGCGGTACATATAGATGTGTACTTAGACGTGTGTATTACATATTTTTCCGTGAAAATTCAAGTGTCAAAAATTAACTCAATAATGAGTGTCTCTTACTTACCCGTGTGGAAGCAGACGGGACACTCTTTCCTCTAAATTGTATTGTACTTAATGTATCTAACGTGTAGAAATAAGATACATGTATTATCGACCGTAGCACGTAAGATGGCTGGGGCGATGGTCTCGCTTTGGAAAGTTTCCACATACGAGACCAAGCCGGCTAAATAGTTGCTGTGGATGACATATAACGAACGTATGAGTACTATCTAACATGTAATATGTGTTTACATAGACAATAATCTGGGCAATCCGATGACAATAAAAGGATAATAATATTGAAGTATAATTAAATGAAGTTTGTATATTTCCACTGCCTGTCATTGATGCCTTCCTGATAGTTTCAATATAATTTTTCCCATCTATGTGAACTGACTAGTTTCGATACGTCTAGTGTCGACTGCAACGAATCACGCGGGAGCAGCACCCGTCCGAAATCGAGAGATCCTTAACATATCAAAAATTACACTTACAACCTCTGTCATTTCCCGTTCACTTGCCAAAACTCGAGGCAGGTTAGACATAAGAAATCATGTTCGTCACCGGTAGCAAACCCCGTTATCCGGCTCAAACCGTCTTGGCGTATTTACTACAGAGTTGACAGTGACATCAGAGTGATATCATGAAGAACCTATAATCCAGCGGAAGAAATGGAGAAAATAGGTAACACAAAGAAAAAGAGAGTATGAACTATACATATGGAAAATTGGAAAGAAGAAGACCAGACGCAGTGCATCGAAGATGACGATTCTTTGATAAGTGGTCTTTTCTTTACTCTTTCTGTTCTACTTATGATAGTCGAATGTATATGTAATCTCGTCGTGCACTCTTATTTCGGCTAGTAATCAGCACCACCTTTCGGTGCATTTCGAACTCTTGCAATTCAGTCGGTAACTCGAGCTATAAGCACAGGTCGGTAACACAAACTACATCTAGGCTCGCATGACGCCAAACCCGATAAAATGCCTAGTCTACTTATCATCAGTTAACAATTGTACAAAATCGTTGACTTCAAATTGAATGTAGATGGTAGGATTGTTTGGATAAAATATATAGAAGGGTATCTAATTAATCATCGTGTAATTCTGGTAATAACATAATTATAGAATCGCACATATTTTTGACAGAATTATTAATTTTTCATACAAGAAAAGTATTTTTTTATTGATTATGTATACTGCGTTTACCTTTACTTGTAATTTTCTACGAAATATCTCAAAATCTTGTTCATTATATTTTATATGGTGGTACGTAAGGACTGTGTGGTTTGATTGCCTTGAAAGTTTCGTTGTTAATTATCGATGCCATCATCAACTTTGTTACTGCTAACAACAACAATGATCTCTGTGCTAAATGGTATAATTTCTGACGTGGAAATTTCATCGGAAACATCTGATGAACCAGTTGTAGGTACGTTGCTTATTTCGTTACTGTTATTGTTGGAATTATTAACGTTACCGGAATTGGAGTTATCACCATTTCCGTTTCCATTCACGACATTTCCATCTGTGTCGTCAGATCCATTTGTTATGTTACTTTCGTTATTGTTGTTACCAGAATTGTTGATGATTCTTGTAGGAATGGAACTTTGACTATCGGATGATACATTTCCCGAATTGTTGTTATTTCCATTTTCATTTCCGTTAACTAAATTGCCATCAACGTCGTCAGCTCCATTAGTGATATTGTTGCCATTGTTGCTGCTGCCCGAATTGTTGATAATCCGCTGCGAATTCGAACTTTGACTGCTGGAAGCTACGTTTCCCGAATCGTTGCTGTTTCCATTTCCATCTCCGTTAACCACACCGCCATTGACGTCATCAGCCCCATTTTCTACGTTGTTACCATTGTTACTGTTGTTGTTGCCATTGTTATTGTTGCCCGAATTGTTGATAATACGATGCGAATTTGAACTTTGACTGCTGGAAGCGACATTTTCTGAATTATTGCTATTTCCATTTTCATTTCCGTTAACCACATCTCCATTGACGTCATCAGCCCCATTTTCTACGTTGTTGCCACTGTTACTGTTGTTGTTGCCATTGTTATTGTTGCCCGAATTGTTGATAATTCGTAAAGCATTAAGATTATCAGTTCCAGATTCCACATTTCCAGCATTTGAATTATTTCCATTGCTATTCCCATTTACTAAATTTCCATCAACATCATCAGCACCGTTTTCTATGTTATTCCCATTATTATTGTTTCCAGAACTGTTGATGATTCGCGGTTGAACCCATTGTTGACCGTTAGAAGCAACGTTTCCCGAATTGTCATTATTCCCATTATCATTTCCATTCACTAAATTCCCATCAACATCATCAGCCCCATTTTCTACATTATTTCCAGTATTATTGTTTCCAGCATTGTTGATAAGTCGCAAAGATCTTAACAATTGCTTTATAGAAGCAACATTTCCCGAATCCTCATTATTCCCATTATTATTCCCATTCACTAAATTTCCATCAACGTCATCGGATTCATTCGTTACATTGTTACCATTATTATTGCTGCCAGAATTGTTAATAATAAGTGGACTAGCAGTACCTTTATCATCACACCTGTTATTTCGAGCGTTCAAAATATTCCTATTGCCATTTCCGTTCACCAAATTCCCATTGATGTTGTCATGTCCGTTACTAACGTTATTGCCATTATTATTATTATCAGAATTATTAACAATACGCGTAGAATTGCATGTGCCGCCAATAGTGCACTCACCCTTACTAAGGTCAAATGTCAAACTTGGTGGACAATTGTATGGAAATGGTTGATAATTACCAGGTAAAATTTCAGCGCACTTGTAATATTTCGTACAATCATTTTCAACAGGTTGATTACCACTACCACGACATGTCCTAACGCAGTCCTGAAGTTTTACGTCGTAAGTCTCATAATCTTTGCACTTTCCAAGAATATAAGCTTTTTCGTTAAAACATTTGCCCCAAATTCGATCATCCGACGGATGACGGAAAGGTTTGAAATTTTGTCCCTTACAATTGACTGTTACGCAATCCGACGTTTTCTTTTGTAATTTGCATTCACCAATCGCATGATCGTAGACATTATTCACTGGACATTGCATAAGAGTTGGCAAATTATTGTAACACACATGATATATCTTACAAGAATTTGGATCTGGATATGACACAGTTCCAGGTAACGGGGGACAGTGAAAATCATCTACCCCTGATTGACAGTTTGAATTGACGGCTGATGCTGTACATAATCCTGTGTCACGATCACAATATGGCGTACTTGTTAACTTTGAACAATCCACTCTTGCAACTTCTGTAAAAGTACCAGCTGCATTGGGAGCACACATTTGACTGGTGCTGCAAGATGCTGCGTCGGTGGGTGACAGACATTGCGTCAATTTGCTACACTCGACGTCTCTTGTCAAACTGAAGCTTAAGCTTGAGCGAGGTAAATGTTTTAGAATATGAACCAAAGGATTGGCTGCCGAAGCAACTACCTACAATTAAGAAAAGTAATTACAGAGTTATTATTGAATTAAGTCATAATGCAAAAATCTATGAATTTTACTCGCTTCTAACAGAGACTTCTTTAAATATTTTTGTGATCAATTTATAATAATTGAATTTTTATATTTTATATTACTGCATCATTTTCAAATACAAATTTTAACTGTGATTAATTATGGATTTTATTTATTGAGCAGAACGTACCAGAAGTGCTGACAAGTACAAGAATGACTTCATCGTGATCACTAGCATGAGACTTTGACAAAGTGACCTTCCATCTTCCTGCTCTTATATGCAAGGTGCAACGGTAAGCTAAGCTCACTTGTTTGCGTAATAGATAAAGAAACTACGAGAAGAGGAAAATATTTGTCATTAAAGATGACGGATCAACGTTAGAGAATAATAAATTCTGAGCGATAAGGTTTTTCCAGGAAATCATTTACTGGTATCAGTCGATTTTTTCGTTCTTCCCCACAACATCGATATTGTCATTATATTTTTATAAATTCTCCACGCTAGTCTAGATAATGAGATAATGCAATGATACCATAAAAGAAATTTTATAAACCTATAATTATATTTTCCAACGCTAAACGATCGTCGTACAGTTGTTTGTCAACCATATATTTTTGCTGAGGAATTTTATCAAGGGGGGTTTATGAATAAATATGCATCGAACGATATAAAGTAATATATTATTTACAATCAAATATTTGCATCTCTCTACACCCTATTGGCTAGAATATTCCACCCACGTTGCGGTGGTAGTTCAGCTGTGCATGTTGACTATAGTCATAACTTTGATCGTACCATTCAGGCCCAGTCGTGACATTAGTCCCGCTCGTGGACTGAGTCGTATGAGAAGCATGATGATGACTTGGATGAGTGGAAGGATATTCACCTCCTTGAAAATGATTGAACTGTCCCCATCCAAGTTGAGTCCTGGACCAATCAGTATTGCCTATGGAGCATAATGAATATTTCCATCAGATCATTAAAATAATAAATACAAAAAATACTTTACTTGCAGACCAACAACGACTTACCAGCATTGTGAGGAAGCGCAGTCGAAGGTACATGAGCAGCAGGAGGCGGAAGTGCTGACACCTGTCCAAGTTGCATAGGATTCGCATGTCCTGCCAAGGGTCCTAGGTGTCCTGAAATTGCTACCGGATGTCCTTGCAACGCGCTGCTCATGGTGGTTGGTACTTGTGCCATACTGGTAGCCATCTGAGCTTGATGAAGACTCGTGGAGACTTGATGAAGACTTGTTGGGACTTGGTGGAGAGTTGTTGGCGTTTGATGAAGACTCGTTGGCACCTGGGGAATTCCTCCTGGCATTTGTGGTACCTGTGGTAACTGTGACAGCTCATGACTGCTGGCATATTGACACGGCGTCAGCGGAAGTGTTGCCACGGAATGAGCTATACTTCCAGCGTGTTTTCGTAAACGGGCTCTCCTGTTGCTGAACCAGACCTAAGAAATGGATGAATCAAGATAAATAATAGAAACATAGGTTCTTCATTTTTATGACATTTACTTATAATCTTGTCTAAGCTTTATTTTCACTTAGGATATTAATTTTGTTATACCTGTATCCTTGCTTCTGTAAGTCCTGTTCTTTGGGCCAGTTCCTCCCGTGCATAAACGTCCGGATATTGGGCCCTTTGAAAGGCAGCTTCTAACTGCTCTAATTGTTCTCCAGTAAAAGTAGTTCTACTTCTACGTTGTTTTCGCTTTAGGGGAATTCCTGGTTCGCTTTCAGTATCCGAATCATCCCCACAGCGACCTGCAAAGAAATCAAAATAATTGTTATTTACCTATTACGTTCATACAGAAGCACCGATACGCTTAGAAGTACATAGACATCCTGTGTCATAATCATAATTCAAAATTCAAAGATAAAATTATTATCCAAGTGTCTGAACAGTTTGAAATGTTCACACAGGAAAGATGGTCAAAACAAAAAAAAGAAACACACGATCCCAATTAATAATCTATAAATCGTTGGAAAACGCGTCATCATTCCATCGGTACGTCTATTTCTTTATATTCCACATTTTTTACCCTCGTCTCCTCACTCTTTTTTTCACCACTATCTACTCACCAGCCGCTGAATAAGATATTGATGAGGCACCTCATATATTAACTCAAGACTCATATGTATAATCCGATGACTGGGTGGCCCAAAGTTAAGCGCGGGCTTCTCGTCACATTACTGATCGTTCATCATTACCTTACTAGGATAAGATCATTGTTTCTTAAACTTCTAGGAACGTGACTTTTTCGAAACGCAAACTTAAAAAATCAATTACTACCAACATTTCGCCAATGATGATACCGCATTGAATTAAAATAAAAAATTAAAAAATGTTTCCTCAAAAATAATTCATGTTACATTGTACTTCCGTATGGGTAAATACATTCTGTTTTCTACTGTATAAAATCTGTATACCCAGTCAAAGTACTTGAATGCTTGGGCAACTTTGAGTACCCAGGTAATATACCTGTAGTCATAGCATACACGTAACCTATTGATAAAAGGTAAGTAATGCAAGTAACGCAGGTGTGGGTTAGGCCGTAGGTACTAACGCCCATCGTACAAGAAGGTGCGTGCGACACGGTTTGAATTTTTAAAACTGTACAACGTGCCTCGTTTTATCGCGTCCATGCAAGCGTGAGTGCAGTTCTAATACGTCCGCGTGCATTGGCACGAAATGAGCTCCCTTATACGCAACGGTCATTAAGCCATCCATAAAGTCCTCGTAAAAGCGAGCGACCATCTTGGACTGGTCGCCATTTTCTTGAGTTTCCACATGATCGATGCGCATTACGATCGATGCCTTCGTGCAATTACACGCTTTAACCATACGCGCATTGTGCATTTTTTTTCAATTTTTTTGTCCTGCTCCGTTGGTATTAATTTTTATTTACATCATTTTGACACTTTTTTATTTACCGTCTACCGGTGCGGAAGGTTTGTCACAGTTTCTCTATATAATAACGAACGTAGAAACGTCTGGCTCGATTGGCTGAGTGACTTGAGAAATTTCGTTGAGACGAAGGATCCTTTTTTTCCTAAGACGCAATGTGTACCCAGCATTAGGTTCTTTTAGTGGAAATTTATTCAGGGAATATTAAAGGATATCAACTTGCTTAGGCGTTTCTATTCATTTCGTCTGCTTGACCGGTATCGATGTTTACTCGTGCACGGGACTGGATGAACTTTAAGAATAAGATGAAAGATCGTGAGGAGAATGAAAGGAGGAACACAGGAGATCAGGTTAAAAATGGCTAACGGATCGCAAGATGCGTTTCCAAATATTTGCGCTAAGTCGACTTCGCTCCTATTGTCATCCTGTCTATTTGTTATTCTTCCTACCTTACCGACAGGAATGGCTGCTCTGTTCATTGTTCCGTGGTTAGGACCTATTTGGTAACAATGTCCCTCCCTGTAATATTACTAAGTCCTTTACGTAGGATAAAAGATCATTCGCTTGGTCGAGCGTATACACGCTTTACGTCAATTGACGAAATTCCCAATCGCGTTTACCGGCATTACTTTCCATTCTATGGCAAATTTCTTTTACACTCTTTAAAACAGTTTTGACGTCTGACCAATCGTCCGTCAGCTGGATTATCCTTATTCGCAAAGATACTTACATCGAGGATTGCTCACTCAATGCCACTATGTACTTATTATATTGGCATTGCTAATAACAATTAGATTAATAATGTATAAGCCATTTTGTAAAATTCTTCGAAGCATGTATTTTTCGAAATAGCATTTTTTTCCTCATTCATTTTTTTGTTTCCTTTATCCAGCGTAGAGCAGCTTTATTTTTGTTGCATAAAACGAAACACAAAATTGCCTAACGTACTTAGTGTCGTACGGATGAAAATTATTTGGAATTTATAATTTGAGAAATTGCCATTTTTTTAAATATATCTTTTTTTCTTTTCAACCGTGTCACCTACCCAAAATGCAATGTATATGCAATCCATAATGCATTGCATACAATACAAACTTTTCTGCGGTTTGTACCTATACGTAAAAGGCCTTACCGACGTTGCGCGCCCCGGCGCATTGTGCCGCGGGAAGAAAATGGATCCGAAGGACGAAATTTAGGCGCACGATTCCCAGCGGTGCCCTTTGAGAACGGGGGCCTCGCATTTGTCAAGAGTCACGGACTCGAGCGGGATTAGGCTACAATGGGTCCGCGGTTTAATGACTCGGGAATAACGGAAAATGATTTCAGTGATTTATCCCATCTCCGCTTGATTCTACATCATTTTTTGTTTTTCATTATTTTTTTTTACTTCTTCCCTCGTTCTTGTTTTTTTTTTACAACTTTCAACTGGAATTCATCCACCTGGCAAATATATACATAGCACAGTGGGGTATACGTAATAGCGTAGAAAATTACGAGTAACGGATGCACTATAATTTTCTCGTACAACGATAACACGAGAAACAGAAAGTGTCAGTGCAACAGTTTCTACAGAGTAAATTAATTCGTTACTAAATCTTCTATTGCCATTGATCGATCGTCACTGCCTAGCAGAACGATTCTACGAAGTATTACGTATTTTTGAAAAGCTCAATCAACAAGAAACTTTGGCTGACGTGAAAAATTTATAGCGCATCTAGAATTACGTAATCGGTGAATCGATAGAAGTAAATTAATTTGAAGGGAATTCAAAAATGTTTGAAAAAAAAATTACAAAAATGACGTAACAGCTCGATTATAATTATTCAGAAAAAATAATAGTAGTCTAGTGAAAAAATTTGTTTTTTCCTAACCTTGAAAATTGTCACGAGCAGATATCGAATAATGTCAAATACCTCTTGTCATTCGTCAGATTCCTATGAATTCAAGGAACGTCGGTCTCCTACTGCCACATTACGCAATCGATGTGACAGGTGTAAGGCTCGTAGCGATGTCAAAGCGAGGGTCGGTGAGTGTTGTGAAATATTGCTAAACACTTTTCGGCGGCTGAACACCGCGGCGGAGACGTACGAGGTGACAAGAATTTAAAGAGGCCCCGACGCCTCTATTGAAGGCCCCCAACTTGTCTCTGGACCATTATTCCATTCTCGCGATTGTCATCCAGGAGATGCCGACGGACGCCGCCAAAGGGTCGCCGACGCCGCGGTGCCCGCAAGGCATCACAATTTTGCTTAGCGTTAGGTAACTTCTCATTCTTTGCTTCTTCACATATCTACTCTCTCTCTCCCTCATTGGCACCATTCTTCGTGGCTTTGGTGTCTTTGAAATTGAGAAAAAGAGAAAAGAAAGATAAAGAAAACATTTGGAGAATCTTCAATCAAAGAACCACGCTAGACCAGACTTAATGCCCTGGGAAAAAGAATTCTATGTTGCGCCCAGGTACCCTAGACGATGCTAATTATCGAATTCACATCACGACCATACTCTTTGTAAATGGTAATTAGACGACCTGGTAATTAGATAGGATATAAATACATGGGCTAAATACGGTAGCTGGATTTAAACGTGTGATGAATTATACAAATTGACGTTTTTCAGTGACGACTGAATTATCAATGAAATGCCTATAGGAGTAAATTACAAAAAATCTATGACTTCGCACGTGATCCTTTGTGAATAAAAAATAAGCCAAGTACCACATATCACGGGAAAACTGATAGGTATAAAAATAAAGGAAATTATATTCTTGTAAATTTATCCATCGCGTAAAATATATATATTTTCTGTGGGGGACTTTCAGATGTACGAGGAGCTATCGATAATCAATTAAAAGAATTAAGCTAAGTACTCGTGATGGGATGAAGTATAAATAAAAAGAAATTAAAGAGAGCGGAGTGTGATTAAAAGTGAATGAGAAAGAGAGAGACGAAAATTGAGTGAAGCATAGAGAGAATATATGGTATATCGGAGGACGAAATCCGTGGGCCAGGTGGGTTTCTCGTCGGGTTGGGCCAGTCGGCATTCCTCTCGCGCCCTCTGACACTGGCGGTCCTCTCAGAAGGCGTCTCTCCTCGTTTCACTTCGAGTGAACTCCATCCGCTCCTCCTGCTCGTACTGGCGGTGTTAAAAAATCGGGTGTGATCGTTTAGAGGCCCATATGTTGGACTTGTAATGAGAGAACGCATCTCTGCCCGTTCGAGACAGGGGGCGGCACTCGACGAAATGCTTTATAGATTATCATCATGTTCCTTGCTATATCTGCCATTGTTTCAGCCTCTATTATTAGGTCGTTAGCGAAACTCCTTAATACGGTGAATGAGGTACTTTATTACGTCCGGAGAATCATTAGTGATCGATTAAAAACGATGATGAAAAATTTTAGAAATTTAAGAAAAAAATTGTTCGATAATTGATAACTGTATGGGTTGTAATATTTTTGCGAGGGTCAAAATGAGACTATTGGGACAATATTTGTGATGGTCGATCAATGATTCATTGAGGAGTCTTTTAGTGGAATTAGTGAATTTGTTTTTCGTAGAGGGAAAACTCGATACCAGTTAGCGTTGGTGGAATTGACGTCAAGAAAAAGCTGATACAAAGTTTACCGTTGATAGGCATAATCAATAAGACCTAGTGGGATGAAAAGCGGCCGATTGGCTGAATAGATCGCGTGAAAAGACGCGTGTAATCAATTAGGGGGGGCCCCCGGGGCCTGCGGAGTCGAGAGTAAATATCTCTTTCGGAGCAGCGTCATCCAGAAATGTGCTGGTCAGCATCCCTGCTGAGGCTCGTCGGTGGATCCACCCGTCGACCCTATCGGGCCCATTTTTACCAATCCGTTATAGCCAGCCTTGACGATCCTACAAGCTTATTAATAGACACGCTTGCGCCTCCTGGCAATCCAGCTCTGATAAACTTGACGAGTATGTAACGAGAAAGTCCTTAAAAGAATGTCCTTTCAATTCCGTTCATCTCATAGGATCCAAAGTCAATTTAGAGCAGTCTGTCTGAATGATTCTCACCAATCACACCTTCCACTGAAATCTCATGATCTGTAATAAGCATAGAATTCTTATCCTCCATTTAAAAAGAAAAGAACGTGTCAATATCTATTACCAAGATATATCAATGGGCCCAGCCTCTGTTACCGCTACTGCATTAGGGCCCCAAACAGTTCAGAACACTAATCATTCCGATCTCAGTGATGATCTCAAAGCCCCTCATAGTAATCAGCAATTCCAAAACTGCACAGTGGCAAACCGGGTCCTCAATCAGGTCAGATTTTCGGAAATCAGGGTCCTTTCCTTCCTTTGGTGTCCGCGTGTCGAATCGGCGGGTCTGAATGGCCCGAAAGGAAGCCGCGCCTCGTAAGTTATAAATCTAGGCGGTGGGTCGTCCTGGGGGTCCTAGTGTGTGAGGTCCTAAATGGTAACAAATGCCTTCAAACGGCACAATGGCCCGCGGCTTCGTTGACATCGAAGAGCCGGTGTGTCTTGCTGTCAACGCCTGGGGTGAGCAATGGCTGCTCACTGCCGTCGCTGCGTCAGCATTTCTCATAGTTTCCCTACTGCTAGCCGACACACTGTATATACTCATAGATACCACAATGGTAAAATGGCCAACTTCTATCGTACCAGATACACCTTCTCACATTGTATGTCCCCTTTACAAGCCCCCGAATAACAGAACCTCCTGTATACTATATCCATTGACACTTACCATAACCTCATAGGTGGTCCCTCATCCATAAGAAGTCACTCACTGCCCGTCACTTATGAAACGAATACTTGACTTTTCAAGTGTGGAAAACTCAAAAAAAGAATGGAAATATATCGCAAATACCGTGATATTCTCAGACGTCAGTCGAACGAAAAGTATCCAGTTTGACGATCCACGGACATCTCCTATACAGCAGATAGGTTAATTATTAAATTATCCCAGAATTCCACCGATGCCATCGTAAAGCATGTTCCTTTATCCGTTTTCGTAATAAAATTAGCATTCTTGAGCGATAACTGCCATAACTGAGTGTACCGATTAAATCGCGACTTGAAGTTGACTCCCTCTGTCTTTCTTGTCCAGACTAAAATACCCAGGGTATACGCGTATCTATAGAGCGGACGGAAAACAGGCGTGCCAACCTGTGCCATAATCTACTAGCGGTGGGCGTCGTGTGGTGTCGTAGCGATGGAGACCGAAGATACCCCGAAGCAAGCCTCTTGGGGGATTATATTCTCGTGACAGGGATAGTGGTGCCAGCCTGACTCGTGTAACGCCGTAGATACACGATACGATACCTGGCTCAACAACCCTTCGTGTGCTAGTGTACGGCTTCCTCTTATAATGCTTCCGAAAAATCAGGCCTCGCAGACAGCCATTTATCTTTGCTCGGAAAGTGCGCGTCTTTTTGGTGGACTGTGAATGCATAAATTTTGCTCTTAAGGAAGATGGAGTTTATATATAAAATAATTTATATCACAGCAGCAGAAGTGTGGTCGATATTCAATTGCAGTGTGTAATAAAGTATACGTGTATAATAGTGTGAATTCATATCGACCGGAGGTTATGTATGACGTCTGGATGCAACAAGAGGTTAGTTTCGGTGTTTGTTAAGAGTACAAATGTGACGTTGATAAAATCATAAGACAATTATTGAATTAATAGTATTCAATTACTGCGTGACGTATCGTTTATCGATAATTCGCCTTAATGGTGGCTAGAAACGAGACAAGTGAGTTAAGTGGGGAACGTGGGCCCACCTGGCCAATTAGGCCCGTTTAATTAACGTGCTCTACACGGCAAATGGAGTCTTGGACCAACCTAACCTTTATTCGCGTTATATGTTTCAGACACCTATCATCCCCAAATGTTTTCTATGGACCGGAGCGATCGTCGATCGCCGATACAATCAATAAGCCTGATTGTGAATCACTTAGTGGCTTGGTTGTTCCTTGAAGAGGATGCTTGTGTGGGTGGGTGGGGTCTTGTGGGGCTACGATGGATATATACATATTATATACGTGGGGTCCGATGGGGAGGACCCATTAGGCTAATCCCTCGTCGGCGGCCAGGCCAAAGGAAGGGAATAAGAAGGAATAAGAAAGCCACAGGCTACGTGTCATTCCTGTTCGACCGCCGACACCTATACCCGGACCGACCGACATCTACCTATCCATATATGTGAGTATATATATACCACGTATACGTATGCACACGATCTTATGCTCTCCTGCTATCTACTACAGAGGTGCTCCCTATCATCATTTATACTTCCTCTTCCTTTTCCTTTTTTCACCTATTTTTATACCTATCCAACACTTTATGTCTTTCCTTGTGTAGCTCGACGCTGACAATCAGGTACTGCCCGAGTTACAAGATACTATGTACCTGGTAATTGGAGCTGAAGGACAATTTGTTGAGTTTCCTGACGTTGCCATGAATAAGGCTCTTGGAGATGAATAACTAAGGATTACTCTGGTTCGAATTTTGTTGTTGGTCAACGTTTATTTTTGATCTTAAAAAAAAATTATATTTGCTTTAATTTGATTTTGGTGTGAATTATATAGAAATTTACAAGCGTGCTTCTTAAATATTCTTAACTGAAATTGTATCTTTTTTGAATTTTGCAGGTTAGAGAGATATCAGTTCTATCTTAAAATTCACGGTGCATTTTATCTTGTAATTCAATATGGAATATTTTATTTCCTTTTTTTTCCACAAAATTGGTCAAGCTGAAGACTTTTTTGTGACGGCTATTTTTTATGTAAGTGTATTATACAATATTTTTGAGGATCAAGGGATGCTAAGTGAGCACCACTGCTGACGTGTGGCAGGCGGCTCGTTTGATCTCCGCGGGACTCTCGCGGGCCTCGGGGCCTCATGGCTCTTGGCTCTTGGGCTCTTTCCTCCTGGCTCTCTACTCCTTTCTCGTCTTTTCGACAGTTCACGATCCTGCGACTCTCTTACTCCTATTTTTTACCCTTTGAACACACCTGTACCTCTTTAAATACCAGCGACTTGTTAACCATCCTTTACAAGATTCCTAAATTCACCTAATTTATCTCAAACACGTGACACCATCTTGTTCCTCCCGACAGTTACATTATCCTTAAATTATTGTACCGTCTCTGACAAACACGTGCTGTATCCTCAAAGCAATTGAATTCACAATTCTCAGACACCAGAATCATAGCAACAATGAACATGCAAATTTTTGAACACCATAACAAAAAGTTTCGATTGTTCCAGCCGTCTCAAGGAAACCAAGATAATTCTTTGCGATAAATCCATGCATTCCGGTAGACGTAAAAAGAAGATCAAAAATGAAAGAAATACAAATGGTGGACAAAAGAGATGACAGTGGAGGCAATGTGGAAGAAAGATGAAGATAGACTCTGGAGGTGGGGTAAGGATAATGTGTGCCCCATAAGATATTGACACTCCTGTAATCCGTTTGTCGGACGTGTGGGCAACCTGGCTAATCCAGCTCACGCCCACCGGAGATTAAATCCGCCGGCGAGGCTTGGCTCGACTGAGCCTGCAGGACCAAAACTCCAACATCGTGAGGGAACGTGTCAAAGTTTCACCGAAGGAGAGAGAATGCGGGTTAAAAGCTCTTCGTTCTCTCAGACGTCGGATTCGCCGACTTTCCTCTTTCCATTCTTGGTATTAATATTTTTCGTTTACTTGCGTCACTCTTCCTTTTTGTCACTCAGCTTTCGATTTGGCTTTGTAACTTTTAGATATACCTTCTTGTGATTTATTACATTTTCATTTTTTTTTTATTTTATAAATTTATTATTCAGTGAACTATAATTTATAGAAAGTTTGAACAGTTTTATGACACAGTTGCAATAAGACTTACCACCACCTAGTATACTGTTGATAGTGTAGTCCTTTTTACCATCGTCGCTAGGTCGTCCCCCTCGCAGTAGTCTGCTTATGGAGCTGATACTGGGTGGATCCGAAAATCCTTCCTAGACAGAAGATAAATTGCAAAATTAGAAAAAAAATGGAATCAAAGTAAAAATAGTTCCTTAAAACAATATATTTTTTAAAGCCATACATGTTATACTACCAAATCCAATTGTATTTCAAATCCACCAGAAAGTCTCAAATTCAAAAAATATTAAATGCTTTCAAGACATTACAACTGTAACCAAGTATATTCGATCCACGTTTGCGTATCGAGTGCGGAATCAGAAACGCTAGGCGGTAACAAAGGTTCCCGCGTTACCGGCCAAGGGCCCGATCGCTATCGTACGATCACGGTCCGATCGGCGATCGTCGATCGCGGATCTCAGAAACAATAACGACGAGTCGAGTGCGAGCCTTGGCGAGGATCTTGGCCGGGGCGATGACAGGGAAAGAGAGATGGAGAGGAGAGCCCCAGGCTCAGGAACGCCTCCTTCCAACATTAAATGCCGTATTAATGCCGGCCACGGACGCTGCCTGCTTGCCTCTTTGCCTGCTTTTACCTGCCTTACCTGCTCGGTTGCTTGTGCCTCCTTGCAGCGGCGTATACAAGATTTCGAAACGATACGGTGTCCCGCTTCTTATCTTTTTCTACCTTTTCTTTTACCGCTCCGTTTATACGCAATTTTGCTCCTCTTTTACACCCTTGATTTTCGGAGCTTTTTTTTATCCTGCTTTTTTTTTACGTTAAAATCAATTTATCTCTCTATCAGAGCCAGCCGAAAGGCCGGTTCCTTTCGAAAATGATGAATATTATAATTTAGGGATAATTTTCGGTATTTTATTAGGATACATTTTGCTACGGGGTGTATGATCAATTTATTTTTCGAAATATATAATAATATTATGTTATATTGACATTTATTGGTGACAATTATTACGTGCAGTTTTTTATGACGGCCGGACATTTTTCACGGGGAGAAAAAAAAATTTTCAAAATTTTTTAATATACGCTGGTACATTGTTCTCGGGTTTAATGAAATATCCAAGACTATACTTGGTGTATACGCCAATGTGGTGTGGGTGTAGAGGCGGCGGGTAGGATCTATTAGAGGACACGCGAGTCGCCCCGGGGTCCTACGGACCCCTCCTAACTACGTACCGCCTCGTACACAATATTAAAAAGGCCCATTCACTACAGACCAAGAGAATCCCCGTGCAAATCGGCAGATCGACTTTTCAGGATTCAGGAAATAAATGAAAATTTTCTCTAATTACGAAAACAGCCATGAAAGAAAATTTCCAAAAAATCCAATGCATGTTCTAAGCAAATAATCACTGTTTGAAAATATTTAATATTTTCCTACTTGACGAAAATTGCAAATTTTTTTTTTTTTTAAATTGTCTATTTAATTTTCAAATCTAATCCAAATTTAAACGATACTTCGTTACTGGCAACTCGTATTAAATATATGTATAATATATTCCAAAGCTATTCCATTACTATGGCTATGGCATTTTCTTCTTCAAACGTAATATACAGATATACATAATACACTATGGCAAATCCGTTTAGTTAAGAGCTTATAAAAGCGGCTCACCTTCATAAGCTTATCACGTATCTCCCAGCTGAAGATTCCAGGATTATCTCTTTTAAGTTCCTCGATCCGTGCCTCGACTTCCGGTGTGGCTACTCTCGGCTTACTCCCGCCAATCACGCCGGGCCTGATAGATCCCGTCTCTTGATAACGATTAAGGATCTTCGAGACACAACCATGAGACACTCGTAGCTGTCTCGATATAGCACAGGGTCTAACACCGGCTGCTGCCATTTCCACAATTTTCAATCTAATATGATTAGGCAATGGTCTACCATTGATGAAGACACCACCGAGCTGATTCATTCTTCCCTGACCTGTAAGGTAGAAGATCAATGTTTTTGTATCGAAAAAAAATTTTCACTAGCTCGCAAATCAAATGATAAATTAATTAATACGTAGATATAGATAAGTGATAAAAATTTTGACTATCAACAGTAAAAACAATCCTCCCGTTATACGCGTTACAATGATTACACGTGGTGAAACGGGTATAGGTAGACACCGTGTAAAAAGGCAAAATCAGATAAGAGGAGGCGCGTGGGTTAAATTGCCGAAAAGAGGCTAAATGCCGTAAAATTGAAGGAGTTATGGAAGGGGGGGGCGTGACTTGTCGTTTCCGGGACTAACAAGAGAATTCCAGAGGATAGCGTAAGTAATTAGCCGTCCGGGTGAATTACACTGTGGACGCACATGATCATTTGTGACGCTGTCATTAGCTTCCGTAGGTGGGGGCTGACGGGGGAAAGGAGGGGAACTGCCTAATAACTGTCTTTACCAATTTGGGAACTTGGTCCGAGTAATCGGAATTTCATAAAGGATAATTGCTGAACTCGTGATTCGTATGAATACGGATTACATATTTATTGCTATGTCGTTAATTAACTTTCTCTAACACACACACTTCTCATTACGCGAGACACGCTTTTATAGAATACATACTAATTATTTTTGTAATTGAATCCTGGAGAGATGAAAAAAATTTGGATAAAAAATTGTTCTACGTTGTACCGTATGAAAAGATATAAATATCGTAGAACGTGCTTATTGGTTGGTATAATAAATTTGATTGCGTAATAAAAGCGAATAATGAAATTTTTATTAATTTTCGTATTTGTTTATAGCACAATTTTTTATAGGCTTATAACGAGTAGCCTTTTTAATTTGTAATTGATAACTAATTAGAATAATCATATAAATTAGTTACAACACGGAGATAAGGTAAATGGTATGTTGAATATGTTGGTTAATTTATAAACTCATATCCTATGGGTTTTATCAGGATAATAGGCATATAATCAATTGAACATGCCATATCGGTGCCCGCTATAGGTTTCATTAATGGTCCAATAGTAAAGATTCGAAGCGACTCGATAAACTGTCTAAATTATAGGCATCTGTAGAATTAAGTTTTATGAGAGCAAGTTGTAAAAAAATTTTTTTTTTCATTATTGATCTCGATTGCGACCTGGTCTATATTTAGGCTGCGTCCCAGTAGACTTGCCCTACTAGTCCAACTGTTAAGTTTACAGTATAAAAAATGTTAGTATCAAATGAAATTTTGGAAAAGTCGAATACAAATTTGTGTGATTTTCAAAATTTATGAAATGTTTGAAAACTATTTAAATTGCATAATTTTTTTTTTATTCCAGGTAATCCAAACAGAGAAAAATCATCTAAATACCTTGGAATGGATATCCACCAAAAATGGGCCTCATGCCGCTGGTCACGTCCATATTGTCCACAGTTTATCCAGATACCGTCACTCACTGTTGAACAAAGTCACACAAGCCACGCGCGAATAAAGGTCTGTTCACACGGTACGTTAAAAGGAATCGACTATAAGAAGAAGATGCAGAACAGAATGTCGGCCGTAAAATAACACCAAGGATAAATACACTGTGTCCTGCCGAGCTACGTATCGGCCTATCAGTCAAGTGGAGCAATAAGAGGCGGAAGTGATCCCGAGGAGGGATGAAGAGTGACCCGGTGAAAAAGAGGAAGAAAAAGAAGAAGTAGATGGAAGAAGAGGTAGGGAAGTAGAAGTAAAGGTAAAGGAAGTTGTAGTGCCGGCGTGGCTTTCGTTCCGAGGGTTTCGCAGCAATAACGTGTCGGTGCGCTCAGCCACTTGGGGTCTCTTCCTCGTATGCTCAGGGTGTTCCACGACCTGGCATCAACGTGGGGCTGATTGTTGGGTCCTTGGTACGAGGGGACCCATCATTGGGTACGCCCTGCCACGTGGTTGGTAACTAAGAACTTTACAATGGGCGTCCCGGGCCTTGGGACCGCCTACGGAACGTGCCCGTTCAGTTGAAATAACTACACCGATATACTATAGTCTAACTTATATGAGGCCCCTTTTGCTTCTCTTGGCTTTTTGGGTCATATTGGTACCCGCCATGAGATTGAAACTAAAGACCCATTTAGGGCTAGTCTTATATTACTGATTAGCCCTAATTTCTAGAAACAAATTTTTGGGTGGTTTTAGAAATAGTCTTCTTGAAAGTGCCTTGTGATCATCAGATATTTTTTAATGTTGTCTACTGTACTGAAGCAATGGATGGAGTCAAGAGTTTTGAATGAAGTAAATGTGCACTGGTACTAATATTAATCGATTGTGAGCAAAGAGGGGCTGTAATAACTACCCTGTTATGTTAACAGTAAATATACAAGACCCAAAATTTATTAAACGAAGGTAGGTGTGCTACGTCAAAGTAGAAGCTAAGTACTGGTGTTCAGAAATGTGTTGAAAGTGCAAGACAAGGGTCTGTCGATAATGGTAATAGCGACCAGTGAAGGTTAGTAAGGCCCAAAATCCTTGACGAAAATGTTACGGGGTAAATTACGTGAAAGACGAACAAGCTCCTGAAGGAAGAATATTTACAGCGGACCAATGTCCAGAAGTAAAATCATAATGAACGTATGATGGGGCGTATAAAGTTTATGGGACTCTATAAAGTCCGGGGCCGGGGCTGTAAATCTCGCGCACGGTAGCGCCTTGCCTTGAGGTCCATGGGGGGTCAGGCTTTCAGTTTGGGTCTTGAAGGACCCCACGGGAGTCGAAGCAGGACGTCCCTGGGTCACAATGGAGCCGCTGCAAATATTGTACCGGTCCAGGTCAGGTGAAGAGTGCTCTAAGATTTAAGGAATGAAGATCGGCATTACGTAACATAAATCTCTTCGGTAGACCCTTAATAAATATCATCAATACTTATTATCAATTATAATCAAACCTCATGCACCCACCCTAACCCTACTAAAAAAAAAATTGGATCTTCATCCCTTGCAAATCAACACTTAATTGTGTCTAATCGTAATAAAATATATTTTTCTATGTCTACACCTATGTGATATATTTTACATTGATCATGATCAATGAAAATTATTTTAATGCTATATTTGACCTATAATATTCTTCAATATATGGTAATAATCGACTAATCATTTTTATAATATTTTTTCTTTGTTTTAGAATTCATGCTGTCGATGTCATTTTGGCTACTGTCCACTATAGTGACAATAACAAATACATCCGTCATCCAGTTAGCAGTTAGCACGGCTGCCAACCAAGGCCACCTGCCAACCAGTGCTACGAGGCAAAGGAGAAGGAGCCATTTGACAATTAGCGTACGGAACAGAGTAGCGTGTCATCTCCGAGAAAGAAGTGTTGCGAAGCCGTTTTAGTTCCGAGTCTTTCTTCGGCTTCGCTTGGGCACCGAGACAAAGCCAGTCTCAATATTTCCGTCCCGCATTTCTCATCCATTGTCTAGGATCGGGTAAATGCGCGTGACTTGCGGTAGACTGGAAACAGTTGCGATTGGCGGATACAGGGGAAATCGCTTGACGTGATTGGTCACCGAGATGGGACTTGGAGAAAGACAGTTTTATGGACGAGTCGCAGGTACTACGGTATAACGTGGAAGAAATTGATTAGATTTCGGAACCCCTGGTTTTTCGCTCCAAGTCCCTTTCTGAACTTGAGTTTCTCGACTTTTTGTTTCCCTTAGAGAAAATTTTACTTCGCTCGGAAAACTGAGTTATGGCTGGCATGAAATTGCACTTTGGGATGCTTTAGAGATTTTTCACTATTGAGATTAGACACGTCTGTTTTAATTAGATTCGCTGGTATTTTTTTTTACATTCATTTCAAAAGCATTTGGATAATTCATTTATACTGATTTAGAATGATATGAATATTTCCAAAATTATATATTATCCTCTATGAATTGTCAGCCATCTTTATTTAGTATTATCCAACAAATGTATCAGTATGTCTACTTATTTACTTTGCTAGAGTTAAAATGCTAAAGAGTTATGTGAAATTATACTATAATTCGTTAAAGAAATTATGTAATATTGTGCTTCGTACGTAAGAGCGTTTTGCGTGTTGATCAAAAAAATTGTAACAAATTTTAATGCAAGTTGGCAAGAGTGTTTAGGGCACTGCGCGAGGAGAAAGGCAAAGCAGTAAAAAAAAAACCCGCTCGAACGGCTTGGCCACTAAACGGGCGCATTAAAAATTCTAATGGAGCGCAACCCTGGTTCTCACCTAGTTTAACATAACAACGACATGCCAGCCATTACTCAAAACACGGTCGCTCTCGAAAATCCCGGCCAGGCACCACCGAGTGTGAGGTCCTTCGCCGCGGGCGCCTTTGACAACGACTGATGCGCTGGTATCACTCACCAAGATTTATTGGGACTTAGACTAATTGCCGCTTTTAATAGAAATTTTGAGCGGTGCTCATCTGCTCGAATCAAAAAGTCACGCTGTTATGAGACCGGGAAATTTTTCATTCGACGCCTCGAACCATATTCTATGTTAAAGCAGTAGATAGCTGAATGCTAGGATGCTAATAGACATTTTGAGATTTGTTATTGCGAGACTTTTTACGGTCACATTATGCAGACCAAATCTGTTTTATGCGACTTCTGTTAATTACTATCAAGACTGTATTTTTTATATGATCATATAATATCTGTGAAGCTTTTGTCATTCGATATGGGAACATATGTTGTCAAAGCTGACTTTGTATTACGTGTGTTAGGATTAGTGAGAGAATATTTTACTGAGATATGGATTAGTGAAAATTTTTACTTTTAACAGTGACGAGTCTGACAATTTCGAATTTCGAAAACTGAGAACCGCCACAATTTTTGTCTATCCAGAAGCGAGACTGTCCCATGGAAAATGCCTGTTCTCTCATTAGACTTACAAATGCTCTAAATATCTTCCTGATTACCTTATTGAGCGAGTGAATGCGTCCTTTGCATAACTTTGGAACTGGGCCAGTGGCCGTCAAGCAGCGGCCACCCACTACTTACAAGTCAAAGGGAGAGTCGCCCAAAATGTGGTCGGAATGCGGGAAATTATGCAAAATTCTCTATTTGCTGTGGTTGACGCACACATTTTCCACCATAGATCATCCTGTGTAGCAGCTGGAGACCAATTGGATACACTTGTACATAATGTCTCATCCATGGTTAAATCGAGAGAAGAAATAAATAAACAAATAAAGGGCATAAAAAATTCTTTCAAACTTCCAAAATGAATTCTTCTCAAAGACCTCTTAATTTCAAAAATAAAAATCCTCCTCGAGTCGAACGTCAAAAAATTCCAAAAACCATAATCTCTATATACATAGAATTGTTCACAAAAATTATCGCCGTAATTCAAAAATTAGGCAATCGATACCAAGCTGCAAGATCAGAACTCACAAGTAGCAAACGGACCCAACCAACCTAGACAGTTGGTCTTGTAAACGGTCCCTTTACGCGGGTATCCAATAATTTACGTAAAATTTGGCAATAAGTTTTCAAACCGAATGCCGCGGTGCCTTTGAAGAAATTAGTCTTATTGGGCACAAAATTGGAACAGAGGCCTTCTGACCTTTCATAGGACCATAAGCCCATAAGCCTCCGTCAGGCCCATCTGTAACATAACGAGCTGACTTATGCTCTCGCGTACCCTTGCACTCTCTACCCTACTGCACAGTTCGCAAACCCACACAGCCCCCACACGTGGACATTTTTTTTTTCATTTTTCATCATCCTCACCCAAGACCCAACCCTGATACACCTCTGTATTTTTTTAGCCAATCATCTCATAATACAGCCGCTTCACACTTTAAACGCCGATGACATTTAACGCCCAACTTATAACGCTGTTTCACAGATTTACGAATCGGTTCAAAGTAGATGCATCTTTCTCGCAGCATCCGGAAAAAGGGTCCATGAAAAAATTTTTCATTATTAAAATTAGACATGCATTTTTTATGGGTCCTACTCATACGTATCCTATTCACACGTGGGTCCTGTTCATGAGACCCAATATCTTTGCGTTAAGTGCAATAAACATATTTGACATTGCAAGTGGTTTATTATGAGTGCATAAGCGGCGCATGTAACCACGCGGGGAGATGCAATTGGAGAGAGTTAGCGTGGCAATATTGCTCGCACGTCTTTGGATTTGAGTATGGGCCGTTACGGTACCAGGAGTTATTTAAATAAAGCCTTTGTCGGGAACTCGAGTCCATTACTGAACTACCTTTATAGCCACGCGTATACGCCGATATGCCGAATTACTCATTTTTTTAGTCATTTTTATAACCGCTGACTGCCGCGCTTACTCGCTGTATTCCAAGCCGCCAATAATAATGCATCTCCGTTAGACGGAATGCAACTGCAATGCAAAACCACCATCCGTACGGCTCCAAGAGTCCGCGGGCTGATCTCTTGCCAGGAAGTCAAGGGTCGCTACATATCTTCTGGAGCATCTCACGAGTCACGATCCCTGGTATTACGCATTATTTGCTACCACCATAGAAAATACAAGATTACCTTTGAACTTCTAATTTTTTAATAAAAAAATTCATTCTCATCTTCGATGATTCCAAGTGGATTTTTATAAAATTTTTATATACAAATTTTTATTTTATTATTCACTTTTGATCTTATCTTAACAGCCATCGGTCGTCAATTAGATGATGGAGTTATTAATGAACGAATTCATCCAACATATCTCATAGGTCCAGTATCGTATTCAGCATCCGAAGACCGGTTACTCCAAAGCCACAACTCGGCAGTAAAGCACGTAGATGGCATTGCCTGGAAGCTACTCTCTCTTTGGTTGTGTCTCGTAGCTACCCAAAGCGCGTCCAGCATCCCACTCGCTAATTAACGTTGTCGTATCTTGCGAATAGTGGGCGGCACTGTCTCATTTGTATACATTTTTTATCCCTTTATAGACCAGCCACTTTGACCCAGTAGGCCTCGAAGGGCTTCCCATTTCGAGCACCTTATTTAAAAATGTCAAATAACTTATTTCACTTTAAGTGCACATATCTAGTCTGATTAAAACAATTTTTGTTTCCTCAAAATTTCACTAGTTCGATAAAAAATACATATTTTATCGTTTTCGCCAAAAAAAATTTTTTTTTTATCCCGATATGTCACTATTCCATAGATGAGGTCTCCATTTCGCGATGGCATTAATGACCCCCATCGTGAGTATAATTAAAAAAATGTCGGTGGCTTTGTACTTAACTATCGTGGGTGGTGGACGATGTTCGAAGAGTAGTGGGTTCCATACGTGGTGTGACCGCTCGACGGCACGCTCGTACCTCACACTACATACTATACATAACGTATATCCCCACATGTCCTTTTTCTATACTCAACCTCCTCGAACTCTCCCTGACCCTGCTTCCCTATTCCCGTTTGTAAAATGCAGCCGCACGTTCCACACATGAGTATCGACGTTACAAATAATAATGAAAAAAAAACTTCTCGATTCTCCATATTCATGAATTTGTGAAAATATCGAAATTATAGAAAATTATATAAAGAAATTTTAATATTTACCCAATTTTACTCACTCAACCGTTCGGTCGGTTTTAATAATTACTCTACAAAGATTTACGTATCGTATGTATGTTTAGAGCCGAATATAAGTGACTATGGAGTACGTGCCGTTTCTAAAGGTATAACACACAAAATATAGCTAGAGGCCAAATCGGCCGAGAAGAAGGCAAGTCTAATGAAAGGCACGCGCAGTCTGACGGCTCAGCGTGAGAATAAAATAATTAACTGAGCTGACCGCGACCGGACGGTTAGGAGGATCTCTTTGAGGGAGGAAGCGAGGGCCAAATTGTGAAGTGAAGGAAGACGAGAAGAAGAAGAAGAAGTGAAGAAAGCGAGGATAAGAATCATTGGTAAAAGAAGAGACGGATATACAGTGCTCTTGGCCAGGTGCGTCGTAAAGCCTTAGAATGATGCTCTAATAAATCCCTCTGAAAAATTGCAAGGCCTCGGGGATGCCGAAGAGCATCTTCTTCTTCTTGGCTCGTCTTTAATGCTCCCCAGAGAAAATGTCGGACCACGCTCGCGTTCATGTCTGAGTTAGAGATGAGTTGTGCGAAATCCTTGGCAATGATGCCGACCCGTCAAAGTACTTGCACGAGGACTTACCTTACCGTATTATGAAACTGCTTTATTTATTACATCTCCATTCTTACCTTACGTCTTGGGCTGATATGAATTTTGAAAAAAAAAAAAAAAAAATGTTTTCAAAATAATTCAACACGTAGACGCTATAAACCTGGGTTCGAAACTGACAGGTTATGGATATGGTTGTGTGATTTTTTAGTCATCCCTTTTTTGTCGTTTTTTTCAAAAAAAATTTATGACAGTTCTCGATCCTTTATGCACACGAGCCAACGGCGGACACTGGCGGCGACGTCAAAAGGACCTCGATCCTGGATCCTTGTTCTGAGTCCTGTTTCGTCACAGTTCGACTGTCGTCTGAACGCGGATTGGATCCGGCCCGGTGCGAGTAGCTCGCGACTTCGTCCTATTTACCGATTATTGGCCGTGTCCTCCTGCAATGGTGGAGGTCCTTGCTGTTTCCTGCGACCTACGGTGTCTCCTATGAGTCCTGTTCTCTAAGCTAGATATACCTATGCACAGCAACGATATAGCAAGGCACGACGATTTCTCTCTTCGGGCAGCTGAGGGTCCTGCCGTTGCGAATCTATTCACGCTTTGCTCCTGCGGGACTCCTTCAACATCCAGAACGACGAGATTCATGTCTAAGAGATTTTTGGGTATGACAGGGCACTCGTTCTAGACGAGTTCACGCTCTCTTGGAAGGGAAATTGTGAATGCTGATTTCTTTGGATTTTTTAACGCTCGGGAATCCCTGGAGGCGCAGGACATACACAGTGTGCAGATACCATGTATGGTGTACTGGAAGGATATTTCGTGTAAGGAAAATTTGTAAAATATTTTTATATCCCTTTTATAATAGTTCGATACTGTGTCGTGTGAAAATATATTATTTAAGTGTTTATTCATTTTCTATTTTCAAAAGTTTTACTACTTGTTATCCTTAGTTCAATAGGTTCCTGTCGGGTAGTTTGTTATTCCAATCAGCAAGTGGTTGGCTTCTACAAGTGACTTGTTCGTTTTCAAGGACCTATCGATGGCCTAAAAAAACTGAAAATTTTGACTCTCACTCAGATCCATGTCGAAAACACGACTGTCACTCAACTCCATAAAGAGAGCTATGTAGCATTTAAAAGTATTCTTCAGGATACCTGAAGCAGTACGAAAGGTCCTTGCATTGGAATTATTGAAGAAGATTAGGAGAGGAACGCGACGAGATAATCGAGGTCCTGGCAGAAGGATCTGTCACCCACAGGACCCCCTGGTAAGATAATACGGCATCCTGCTTACGGTTGGACTTCTTATCCCGTCTTAAGCGTCGGCTAAGCCGCGAAGCTGACACTAACCCCGTTAACCGTTAACCTCGAAACTCCTGACTTTTTAAATCGTTGTTTATTTACCATCTAAGCTTCTTTTTGGCAGGTTCACAGGATCACAGGAATCCGGTATCCTGGCGAAAAAGGTCTTCCTATATGCACCCTGTGCAACTCTGTACCTAGAACACCGAAGTCCTTTGCACCAGAACGATTCATAGAAATTCAGAAAGTCAATGATCTACGATATTTATTTTTATATATTTATTGTTCAGATTTTTAAAATAATTTTTTCAACAATTTTTTTATTTTATTTTATGTAGCTCAATTTTATTTATTGAACTTCACATAGTAAACGTATCTTATTGAGTGTCTGGGTTATAACTACCCTATCTATAGTAACAAACAAGGGATAAATCTCTATAAACAGGGTGGTCCTAAGTTGGGAATCTTTTCAGGGTTCCTAACCGGTTCTATACGGTCAAATCGTATTTGCACGCTCTACAAGACCCAGATATCGATGAACGATGATTCCTTTCACTCCTTTCGCTTCAGTTCCTTCGTACTTCGCTGGGGAACTTTGAAGGGAGGTCCTTTTCTGAAAAGATGCCTAAATGAAGATGTCATAGAACAAGTATTTTGGAATTTTTTTTTCACAGGGTCCTTGGTGCTACAAGTATACTCAGAATTTCAGTTCCCGTTGTTCCACTCGTAAGACGCTACTTTTGTTCCCCACAAAGAGTCAAACGTGTCTCTCATATCGAAGTAGTAACTTTCACGATGATTTTCGAGTCGTATGGAAATTGAGCGAAGAGACGCTTTAAAAAAAATGTCTTGGAATTAGTTAAAAAAAAGAATATATAATAAATTCAAAAAATTTTTATCCAAATTAAAAATATATTTTTTCTCGTTATTTATGTAAACATTACACGTAAATGTTAACAAATTTTTTTATTTTCACAAAAATAATACCCATCGAAAATATTCTATTTAATGGAGTCGTGAAGATATAATATTCTTGTCTCTGGGTAAATTCCCATAGCGACCCTCCGACATAGTATAATTCTCTATCCGACGGTTTCGGTAGACGAGAAGGAAATTATTTTCAAATCATTCGACTCTGTGTGTCACGACAAAACCCACAATTTTGACAAAAATCGCGGCTAATCTCCAGTACTACCCGTAAGAAAAGAAAAAAAAGCTCAAAACCCTTTCCCTATACTAAAATTCAAACACTGAAAGCTAAGCTGGACCGCCCACTTGGTGTTTTCGTATTCGCGTCAAACCGGCTTTGGATCCTGCCTGGATTTCTGTCCTAGACCGAGTCCATCTTGTCACCTTTCGACAGCTCAAAATATTTTACAGCTTTTCTACACCAGCGAACATCTCACGACTCACTGAAAAGATCTATATTGTCTCACGAGAAATCTCCTTACAGTGTTTGATAACGTCTGTTTAATGATCTGCGGTCATTTTGAAAAATTTAGTATAATCAATTATTAAATTCGATACTGAATCGTATAAATAGTTTTTAATACAGTGAATAAAATTTTTACGTCTTACTTATTTTTATTCTTGTATAATATCATCAGTAGTAAAATTCTCAACCGGACTCGCTAAACCGGAAATCCGACTGGTGTATCAGAAATCCCATTGATTCCTAGCTGGTTCAAAACTTGTTAGGGCATATTTTGAGTATGGTCGTGTATTACTAGGGGCGCGAGTCTTTTGGGCAGAACTAAGTTCCTAACGCGTGATGACATGCCTGCTTACGCTAGCAAGGTCGGTGCTTTATGCTCGGGGCTGCCGCAACGCTGCTAGTCGAGAATTTGATTAGGTCAATTATGCGGGCCTGATCGGATCTTCACGTGAAATTAGATTGGCCACGTTGGTTATGACAAACCAAACAACGTTTTCATCTTCTTAGTCAACACGCTTCTTTGCACTTCGACATCGTACCTGACTCCCTTGATATAAGAAGTGCGGTTTATATTGAAAAGATTTATCAAAATTACATGTATTATACAAATCGGACCTACAACTAAATATATACAAGCATTCGTTATTATATCCAGAATAGATTTTGAAAATATACATAAATCTCACATTACATTTTTTATAATTGTTCAAAAAATCCACTCTCCAATGTATCAAAATTAATAAAAATATAGTAAACCATTTTTTTAGATAATTCATATAAGCAAAATTAATACTCAACTTTTGAATTGTCTCTATCAGAATTTATATTAGATTTTATTAGATCAGTGTTCAAGCTAAGTACTGAATCAGAATCAGTGTGACGTGTTCAGGACCTACTTGATAATTATAATCAGTAGTTATCATCCGTGATAGTTGGACTCGGCTGCCGGCGTACAATCAGATTTTAACGGACATTTAGCCGAGAGTGGCGGGGAATAGAAAAAGGGGATCCGTGATGCACGTTAGCCACGTTGTAACCAGGGTTGTGATGAATGAACGAAGTGCAGTTCAGTTCTCTAGGTTTACCAAGAGGGGGGCAAACTGGGAATAGCAATGGCGGCCATGGTGGCAGCTGGCTCCGCGAATTTGTCGCGCATCACGCCGCGTTTGTGGATCTTTGCAAAGCGATACGCGTTCATGGGGCTTCGCCCTAACCAGAACCCCATAGACCCGGTGTTCTAGTGTTCCGGTGTCCCGGTATATCCCATAGACACTGTAACACACCCCAGTTGTGGGGTTGAGAAGAGTAAAATACGACGAGTACAGGGAAGTGAATTTTGACGTGAATAAAGATTTTTGATTATTTATAAAAAAAAGTCATTTTTGAAAAATTAATTTGAACATATATTTTTTTTTTACCCAACTCAATGCAACTTTTATAACAAATTAACTTGTAAACACGAATGAGAGATTACTTAGAATTTTTTTATCATTTCCGACTATCCTAGGCATTTTGACTTTCAGATTTTTTGGACAGTATAATTTTCTAAGGGTGCTTAGTAGGTATCTATATGTGTACATGGGGATTTTAACGAGTGAAAATCCGGCTGCCAGAAAAGCTTTGATAGATCATCTTAGAGTCATCGTGATTCAGATCGGTCGTTAAATTGGAAACACCCCATCGTGGGGTGTTCCATTGCTTTTCCCATAGATTCTCTCGCTCGGGTCCGAAAAGCAGCACTGAGCACAGCCGTAGGATTTGCACGGTTTTCATTGGCTCGGTTAGGTTTGATTAATCTATTTCACTGGTACATTGTTCCCTTGTTCTGAGCATTCTTATTGGCTCTGCAACCCGTCCCTGAACCCGAGGGGAACTTTTCACTATTAGATCCTACCATGACGGTACGTGAACTGGTTTTGTGTGTTTACTGCTCGGGCCATTTTGTTCCGAATATTTACACCCTATGATTTGTACCCTACCATTACCCCAGCGAAAGTTCACTGTTATTATCACCAAAAAATATTAAACGAAGACTAAATTTGTTCAAAATCAAAAAATTTTCGAACATATACTCAGTGCATAAATTTTGACATTTTTTTGGATCAATTAAAAAAATTTACAATTTTTCAAAAAACATCAATTGCGTAATCAATCATTATCTATAGAAATTTGAAAAATTCTATGGGTATCCATTCTCTTGACATTGAAGTATTCCTGTCCTGACATACGGGTGGCCATCTGAAATTCTTTATGAACGCGGGAATTTTGTATAAACAGCATCGACTAGCTGCTTGTGTAAGCGTGCTGCTTTGCTAGGGGTTGGTTGCGACATCCGCCCCTAAAAAGTACGCCATGGGGGTGCGGCTTGAACCTGGGAGGCCGTCACGCCTATCAAGCCTGCCTATGCTGGTACATCTGTTCGAGTCTCTAAACGGTGAGAGAAAGCTCGAAAAAAATATAACTTGGTACTCTAATACTATACTGTGCTTTTCAAAATGAATAGTCCAAATCATTTATTAATACACGACACCTTAAAAGTGTCAATTTCAAATGCAACTATAGTGCAATTTTATACTCTGATTCGTCATAAAGACGATACAAGGAGCATTAAATAAATTTATGCGTGGAAACATCTCAAATAAAAATTCCAGCCAACCCCATTATATAGCATAGCTGTACGTAGACGGAGTTCGCGGAGTCTTAATTTTCTGCCTTGACTAATTGCGGAAAAGGTGGAAGGAGTGATGGGGCTCGCGGATCACGCGAATCGAATCGTAGCGATATCGCTAATTGCATTTCTAGCCGAGTAAACAGGTGAGACGGTTTAACGCTCTCGTATCTCATTGGATCTCCGTAGAAACGACCTTATTCTTGATTAACTTTAGCTTAAAGTTACAGGAGGATAAAAAATATATCAAAATATGTATATCAAAAAATACTACCCTCCTATACTTATGTGAATAGATATATTTATATATATGCCATATAGCTAAAACTTAATCTAGGGATTTTCACTAGAATATTTTATGGGCTAAATTCAGACCGCACGTATCGCCTCTATTTCAGTCCCATGATTCGTCATTGAATGATCCTCCGCCCATTTTCCATCCCCTTCGGCTTTTTCAAGCGGCACCCTTTGTGGCTCTTATACTCACCCTTGTGCCAATACCAAACGACCACCAATGTGCTGGAGTTCTGGTATTCGCTACCCTTCGAACGAGAATGTGGTAGGTCAAGTTTGTGCTCATAAGCATTTTACGATATGCGACGTTATGACTGATCGTGTGAAACGTGAGAATTTCGAACTAGCATAAAAGTCTATGAAATAAATTTCATAGATATGGAAGATTGGTGGAATAAAAAAAAAATTAATGTTAAATAGGAAATTATTTTTTGTAATTAATTTTTTTTTCAGTGTTCAAAGGAATTTAAAGGATCGGAGTGTTTTTAGAGTTACTGTAAATTCCTAGTGCATACTTTTTCGACTTTTCGGCCAAGATGTAAAGACAAACGCGAGTTACGACTTGGACGCTAGAAAGGACTGACCACCTACTCTGTTCGCACAATGGGTACAAATGCGTGGCGACAGGACCCGTAGATATACGGCGGTCTGATTGCTCGTTGTCGCTGTGTCCGATCGTCGCTGAGTGTGGATGCCGCTTGAGGGTAGCCTACCGTATATTGTGTCTGAACGTGCGGAGGCGTTTTAAAACCAAAAGAACTACAAGAAAGAAAGACCTTTTTTTGTGCGTACTAGATATTAGAAAAGCCGCACCCTTTAACGATTTACAATTTTTTTTTTTGAAAATGTATACGTCAAAGAGAAATTATAAAGACAGATTTTTGAGATCAGGACGAAAGGGACGCATTAGCGAAAAAATAGAAGAATAAAAATTTTTAGAAAAATTCTTTTATTTCATAACGTCCAATCGTACAGATCGTAGTATAAAATTAATAGATGTGCAGTAGTGTGAGCAGAGCTTTATTTACAACTGGCCAATTAAATAATCAGATTATCAAACATCACATTCGTATAATTAACGATTAATTCGAAAATTCTCATATTCTCTATATCTCGCATTACCTAACTTTAACGATCTAAAATCTACCGATACATATGTACAATCTTAATATAGGTTCAATTTGCATTAAAAGTAGTCAAATGGTACATAAGGCATATGTGTAACGAGACACGTGTTAGAAATGAGGCAAACTTCAAGGCACTAAGTACAGATTGCTTATTGAGACATGTTAAAGGTAAGTCTTCCTTTTTCCTATAAAGAATACAAAAAATTTATTTACCCAGAAGCACCAGGTATAGTCGACGATAAATATTTGACTAAGTCACTGGGTATACACCGAATATTTATTCACTGGTAAATAAACGCGCTCCTCGTTCGTCTACGAGCATTTTGGATACTCGAAAAAGGGAGAAAAAAATATTTACAAAAACAAAAAAACGTCACAGTTAAAATTTCGCCTTAAAACATATCTTAGTTTCGAAAGCCAAAGGTATAACTCCTAATTAGCAAGCTGACGCAACCCGTCCAATATCCACTGATAATAAACAGTCAATATACAAAAAAAAAATATCACCGAACTCAAAATTGCAACAATAACTCAAAACGTCATTTGTCAAATTCAAACATCTCAGTGAACTCTGCCGCACACCTGAGAGTCTATAGCCCCGAGATAAGGGTAGCCACTTTTAGCTTCGCTCGGACTATGAGGGGTCACGTGGTGAGCCATTCCAGAGGTTGGCACTCCTGTAGCAGAGCTTTGAACCATACAAGCACTCATATTGGACGCCGTGGGACTGACACCACCAGCCAGACTTCCGAGGTTGAGGTTCGGCGAGGTCAAATTACTGCTCCCATAATGAGAAGCATTAAAGAGGCTGAAACAGAGAGAGAGAAAAAGTCCCTAGATTAAACCAATGAAAAAAAAAAAAAAATAACAGAATAATTTCTGTAGCAAGATCAATGACATGTTGAAAGGATATGCTTGGGTTACTACAAGGAATCCTAATGGAGAAATTAAATAGTGGTTATGTATTTTTTACTTTTTCTTTTATAAATATTGCTACTCAAGTTCTACCTATATATTCTATGGTATCCTAACGCTGGCCATTATTACCACCGGCCTACGCTCGACTTTTAACTTAAGTTCCAGGTATAGCATGTAAAAGGTTGGCAATAATCGCGGAGAGGTCTAAGTACTGTTTATAAAAAGAACACGGTGGTCTCACAAAGCGGCCGCCGCCTATTCGGCAGGGACATTTCGGTCATTTTGCTTGCAATCAAAGCGCAGTGTTCGTTCTGCAAGCCGATACCCAATACTGCACAGTTCTACGGGAATCGGTTAGGGCGTGTCGGACAGCCCCTACTCAACGAGAGCGGTCCTTTGAACGTGCGAGTAGCTAGAGCAGGTTAAGAGACTAAATTGTAATATACCGATACAGGAGTATTAGACACCTAGAAAAATTTTGTCTAAAAATTTCTAATTTTTCAAAAAAAAAAAAAAAAAAACGAAGATCACTACCGTCAAGGTTCAGTATATGATGATAATTATTAAATTTTTAAAAATTTTCAAAAATAATCTCCAAACTAAACTTTGAACGAATATCAGTAAATTTAAATACAATTTTTATTGCACTGGATAATTTTATGAAAAATAAGCTACAATGCTCTAAGCATAGTAGTTTGAGATTCTAATGGTAAATCATTTTAGATTAGGTATCGTCTAATTGGGAAATTTTCAAAATATACTAATTATGGGTAACGTAATACGAAGTACAGAGCATTTCAATAATTTCCAGTACATGCGGACACGTTGTAATACATCAGTGGCAAAACGTGACAGGTCAACTGGTATATACCGAAAGTGCGTTTACCAGTCTTGCGAAGATACGTATATGCATTTCTATGGTACCAACCAAGGTAGGCAACCCAACGAAGTCAAAAGAGCGAGACTGGAGCAGATTATTAGCCGGTAGCGTTTCATTACGGACCCAGCAACATAATTGCGGACCACACCGGAGTGCTCCGATCAGACTGTACAAGGCTCGACTTGGAATCGCTCAGGATGCCGCACTGTAGCAACCGGCCCCGTACCAACCTGTTATTACTCCACAATGGCTGAATTAATTGTTCGAAACACCCAAGCTTGTGCGGGAGCGAGTTTGCCGTTTTAAACGCCAGGATAATATAACCTTCTAGCTCCTATCCAAAGTAGTGGCGTTCGCTTTGAGAATAGCGCGGTAGGTCTGAGATTATTGAGAAAAAATGTATCCTTTTATTTCTAGTATATTGTTTTTGATTTTTTCAAATTCCTATTCAATTTACATATCACTACAGCTACGATAGTTGATTGCGCGGATGCGTATAGAAAATTTTAACAAGTATATTGAAATTGAAAAAAATATTTTTTTATTAAAAAAAAATATTATTTACTCACCCATAATTCTCGGCGGTAGCCCTTGGCCATTGTTGTTGTGCGTAATAATTCTCGCTGTAGTTGTAGTGCTGGGGATATGCCGCGGTGGTCGCTGCAGCTGCAGCTGCTGACGCTTGTCCGTAAGACTGATAACTTTCTGCGCCACTGCCGTAGTGTTGGCTTTGAAAAGACTGTAGACTCATGGTATTAAAGGCGTTCAACTGTTGGCTGTTTAGTTGTTTACGCAGTCTTGCGCGTCTGTTGCTGAACCAGACCTGAACACGTGCTTCGGTCAATTTCGTCCTGAACAATAAAAAATGACAAGAATGTTATCCAACTGTGAAATACAAAACTACCAGAGAAGCAAATATCCCATATTTTTTTAAAGACTGCAATGGCGTATAAGCCCCTTGCTTTAATTTTACGTCATAACAAAAAATGTAATAAAATCGTACTTTTGGGCCAGCTCCTCCCTGGTATAAACATCTGGGTATTGAGTTCTGTGAAAAGCAGCCTCAAGCTGTTCCAACTGTTCGCCAGTGAAGGTCGTCCTGCTTCTGCGCTGTTTTCGCTTAAGGGCAATACCAGGTTCGCTCTCGGTATCGGAGTCATCACCACTGCTACCACCTGTAAGAATAAAAAAAATTTTTTTTTATAACACTAATTTCATTTGGTAATAATTAGTAATAATTTTGTATCAACGTACATGTACATCTTTTTTATTTAATCAACTAAAAACTAATTCAAATCTAGAAAATTTGACATTTCCTCAAAATTGTCCCGAACGATCGAATCCTTAAATGTTCAGTTAATATTCTCAACGCCATCTAGAGGAGTGTGCGAGTTCAGCACGTGCTAGACGTCAGATACCAAAGATAGGAAGCGAGTTGTGCCCGCCCACAGTTCACACGCTGGACTCAGCAACCCATCATTAAATCCAGCTGATTACAGCCATGCCAACCTAACCCATACTAAACTAAAACACCGAAGAAATTAGGGTTCGGTCATAGAAATTAAGTCCCTTGACAGTCCGCATTCGCGATCCAGCAAGATCATACATAATGATTCTATTGGGACGAATGGATTCTAGCTCAGCAAGCTCATCGAAAAAAATAGCACTGATAACAAATACCTTTGAGGTCAAAAAAACAAACCACACAACCTACGTCTCAACGTGTAATAAATCTCCAAAAAAATTCGTATCATGATAATCACGTAATTCTCAAATAACTCAGATGAATTTTCAATTTGAAACGACGAATGGATTTAGTTGCATTTATATGAACTATTCAAGGTTATGTCTCAATCGAGGAAAACCACAAGAAGCCGTAGAACCAAATGTCTAAATCAATGACGGTTGTCTCGCTGAATGAATCGCTCAAGTGGGTTGGCGGTTCGCGAGATTAGAGGCAGCTGGACCACACGCGGTGCCAGCGACGAGAGTGGCTGCTACCCTCTTCTATACCTTTTCCGTTCTATCTTTCAATGTTCTATCTTCTACCAAACCAAACTGCCAGCTTTATTCTTACGGTACTTTTGCCTTCCATCCTTCTCACCTTCTTCCGTCGACCTCCTATACCTGGCAGAGTAGAAGCCGCGGGCACAGAAGAAACTGCACTGTGGTTATGTTCGGGCACGAGCATAACCACGACCTGATAGCAGGATCGTAACCACGACGTATAGCCAGGTCGCCAGATCACAGGACTCTACTCGCTAATCCTAACTGCTCTAGTCGACGACTGTCATCATCTCAGATTAGAAAATACCATACGTCATGGTCTTGCCTATTGTGGTTACGCCATGACGTGTGCAAAATACATACTTCGTAATACCGTTAAAGTAACGAGATTGGATGTACGAATATCGTTAAATGAAAAAATGATTAAAAAGATATAAAAAAAAAACTAATAAATTTTGTATTTTTCGAAAATCCTAAAGTTTTTTGGATTTTTGAAAAAATAATTCGTGATCCATTCGAGAAATAGAACGACCCGTAGGTGCTCGACGCGAAGTTCGCATCGGATTATAATACAGAGCGAACGTCTAATCAAAACCTAAATCTTCCCGACAAGATAATAAACTCGACACATCTCTGCACTGCGGGACGCCTAATATTTCTTCACGGGCTTTCCGCTATACGCTGTGTAAAAAAGGAATTCCCTTTAGCCAGTGCCGACCATCGTCTGTATATGCATTTCTACGAGTCCTTCCGCGACCCCGAAACCATTAAAATCAAATGCAACTTATATGATAGTAACGCGTCCTCTATGGCCTTTTGACCGGATTGCCTTGCTGTTAAAAATTCCATTCTTTCCTCTATCTTTCTCTATGTCTAAATTACCTATATCTGTATATATCACGTCCCTTTTCGTCCTGGCCACTTGCCTTATTTCCTCTCTGACCTCTTATTTAGCCTTTTTCACTCTGACCTCTCACTTCTACTTTGGTACCCACCTACCTATATCTATACATGGTTGATATACATATATGGTTGATCAGCCCAGGGGCTTGCATACGTAATCTATGGTTTCGATTTACGTAGGTGCATAAGTGAATCTTGCACTTACCAACGTCAATGTTCTTTTTATTCCTTAGAGCTAATGCAAAATTAATGTCCCTCGCTTCTAACTGTAATCTTCGGTTACGTATTACTTGTCTACTACCTGCTAAGATTCGATTCTAATGCGATTATCATCGCGATAGAAAGTTTAGCCGACAATAAGAAGGATTTGCTGTGCTACAATTTTTCTATAACTTCTAGTAATCTCTAATGTGGCAAATCGCCGTGAAATTATTAAAAAATTATTAATGACATGTAAAGCATTATGAAATTAGCAATTTCAACCGGATACATAATTGATTGAATTAGGTAAATATGATTCAATCAATAGTTTTTCTTATGTTATAATAAGTTTATCGATTAAAATTTATCAATCGATTCATATTCTTGGTATATTTATTTTTACGCGATAACTAATCGAACTTCCGCTTTGAATTAATCTACCGTTTAAACGGTTCTGATCAAATTGATCATCTAATCACAATAACGTGATTATCGATAATCAATAATTATCTAACGCTTTATGGGTGTTGGATGATTGGGCTCTTTATATTCTAGCTGGTAGTCATAACGGTGATGATGATAATAAAAATTCAAAATAAAAAATCTCATTGTCATTTAACGATCAGGACCAAGATTTTATCCCGAACAGGTAGCTTTTTTTTAACAACAATTTTTTTCATTAGGCTTCTAGTTAGCAATAAAAATAATCAATCCTCAGTTCAATGTGATTAACGATATATTCAATAAAATTAATTAAACTGTGCCAAATATTCCAAGACTCACCCAGAATTCCATCAATGGAGTGATTACGTCGAAGATCATCACCAGGTCTAGTTTGATTCGAAGGACCTCGAAGGAGCCTGGAGATACTTGATACAGAAGGAGCGGATGCTTTGTCACAGACTCCATCCTGCTGGCAGAACCACATTGGACCAGTTAGTATAATTTCAATAAAAATCGACAACAATCATAACAGCTGTTGGAGCAAAATATTCTTTTATTATCAAAGATGCAATGAAATTTATTTCATTCAAAAATTTATCACGTCGATCGTGTCAACAGACCTTGATCAATTTATCCCTGATCTCCCAGCTGAAGATTCCAGGATTCTGCCTCTTGAGATCTTCGATCCGTGCTTCAACTTCCGGTGTCGCCACTCTCGGTTTACTTCCGCCAATTACACCAGGTCTGATGGATCCAGTTTCCTGGTAACGATTCAGTATCTTCGAGACGCATCCATGCGAGACACGTAACTGCCTTGATATGACGCAAGGCCTAACACCAGCAGCCGCCATTTCCACAATCTTCAGTCTTATGTGATTCGGCAGGGGTCTCCCATTTATAAATACTCCACCGAGCTGATTGACTCTGCCCTGACCTGTAACAAAGTTAATAAGTGTCGTTATCAATATATTTCAAATACTTTACTTTCGCTTTGACTAATTTAATGCCGTTGTAGTCTGGTATTCGTATTTCCAATATGGCCGCTCGCGCATGCGCACACGCAGAAGTCGTTGCAAAGCAAGCGTAGAATGCGGTGCGAAAGACGTACACGCGAGGTGCCGCTAAAACTCTCCTAATTACTGGTAATTAGACCCCTCTTAATTAACTTAATTATAATTACGAAGTCAAACAAATATTATACGGCCGGTCACGCGGCAAAGAAACGAATGAGATGCGGCCAGAGTCAGCTTCTCGCGTGCATCTTGTATGTATGCACGTACGGACAGATGGACAGACAGGAGTTACGGCCATACTGTTTTGCTGCAAGCAGTTAAATCCGCTTCTTCGTCGTTCTCAGGATTCGGACCAAGTTATCTCTTAAGACTCTAGTCCGAGTCAAACGACAAGAGACGGCCCTTTTACTTATTTATTCCGAAAAATTATCCTAGTCATTTACATGGCGACCAGTTTTGTATGCTAAGTCATACTAACGTTAGTCATCAACACGGTATGCTTTTACGAATGTCTTTTTTAACATTTTTTTAAAAGAACCCATAGTCGACACCGACACATACCGTACGACAGACACGATCCTTTTTTTCGAAATTTTAACATTCCTGGTACCATTAGATTCGGCAAATTTATTTAAAAAAAAATTCAGGTAACTAATCGATTTGAAAAAATTTCAGACGTTTTTTTAACTGATATTCAATTAGACTTTGAATGGACACACGTGGTAACTGATATGTATCTGACATTACCAATTTTTATTATTTTTTTTTTTTCAAAATTTATACAAACATTCTTTTAACCCATTTTTTGTATATATTAATTCTCTAAGTGTATACGAAGATTTCAATGTTTTTTTGCAACAATACGACCGTCACTCATAATTTCTTTTAATTATAACGAATACGTATGTTGTTACTCCATTTAACAGACGTAGATAGCTGCAAGCGCGGAATGCATTGGAAACAGCAGAGACAAACGTATCGCCCAGTGATTTGAGTTTTATGAGTTTGCCTGTAATTGAACACGATAAAGAACCATTGTTGTTAGAAGCGTTATTAGATGCTCGCGCACGTGGAATTGCAAATACACCATATTGAAATAGTATCGTATTACAGAAAAATATTTCAAATTGACAATTTACTCATAAATTCAATACATCGTCAAAAAGCAATGCACATTTTTCAAACATTTTCTAAAAAATTTTTCGAAAACTGCAATCAGTACCTGCATCTTGTATAATAATTCTATGCATTATTTTTGTGCATAAATGATAAAAAAAAAGTCTTAAAATTGCGTGCTTATGAATCGCAGAATATAACTGTGAAAATTAATTTATTCTTCAATGCACTTTTTTTAGCCATGCACCACGCACTTCATGTTTTCCCCGCTAATGCAATGCATCTCGCTTCAAGATGCATAGATGTTTACGCCATAAGTACATATGCACGTGTACGTTATACGTATGCACGAGTAATCCCACACGTAGGAAGAACAGAAGAAGACGACGGACACCTCGGGTATGACGTCAGACAGGCCGCGGGGCCCGACGGGATTACAGGCAAGATCAAAAGGCGCCGACCGCCGCACACTTGGTGCGCGCGCGCCCTCTTACTAGGGACTCAGGCCCACCAGTTGGGACCATAGCGGACCCAAAGCGAAATGGCTCACAGTTAAACCTCTCGACAGGATACGGACCCTTTTGCATAGGAACATATATAGAGAACGCCAAAGCAGTGTAAATTGTTATCAAAATTTTTTTCTGACAATACAACACTGTGTTAATTGCATTAGATTTTCATTACGAATGATTAAAGGCATTAATTAATTTTCTTTATTACCATCTGGCAGCATTGAGATTACCTAATACTTTTTTTTTTCTCGGAATGCGGCTTTTTTTCAAAAGAACTCATTAAGCGAAACTACACTTTTGTTTATGAAGAATTGTTCATCTCTCATCTTAACAGCTCGGAGGTCACTGGAAAATTACCAACTGCTGATGGCAGATCGCAAGTTGTCAATTTTTTAGCGACGGACAGTTGGTACCAACCGGGTAAAGATTTTTTATCACAATTTCATTAGCTTTTGTATGTAATATATTTTTTTCATTTTTTGCACTTTCTTAATTGACGTCTGATAAATGATTTTCCTGCCCATAAATTCGCAAGAGTCAATACGGCGATACAGTGTAAAAGGAAAAGTGCATGGCTAGCGTGCTAAGACGCTATAAAGATGCACTGAATTTCCGTGACCACTTCGAACGATAATTGAAGATTATTTAATCAATCAAAATATTTGTTCACCAAAGGGGCTTGTTTATTACGAATTAACATGCTTCATAGCAATTCACATATTTTTGTACGAATTCTTTATCCACGTGCTTTCTCAGAACGTCATTTCTGAACGTGGATGCTGTAAGATCGAGTTGCTTTGCAGTTTCACGGAAGGACCACCCTGTAGTTTGGTGTATAAAATGAGGGAGCAAAATAATATCCAGCATGAATTATTGATCACAGGCAATTGATTGTGAGGCGATCATGTTAATGACGATGATCGAGTAGATGTGACGCGATAGACCTGATTTGAATTCGCTGAACGTCATTAATGACAGCCTTCAGGTCGTGTAGTAAGTTCGTTTTATCAAATATGGATATCAAAATATTCAGTAATTGATGATTTTCCAGTTAACAAATTACCCAGCGTAGTACACTCTGTTATAATATATATATATATATATATTGTGGCAATTGCATAAAGAACTAATTAAATTAAATATGCGTTATAAGTAACAAAATTACAACTGATATATAAGTCTTGATCAATCGATGAATCTTGCACTTATGAAATTAAAAGAAGCTTGCAAAAATGTATATACTTTTATTACAAAAGCCCGTCGTTGCAATCCTGCCGTTAGGAAATTTTCGCAAGATGAGATTCCCCGTGTATTAATATCGCACAAAGTACACGTACGGTTACATATGCGCGTAGACTATACGGTAACCCAAGGAAACGGACTTTTGAACCCGAGTGTATAAATCTCAACATTTTTCATCTCCGAGCCAACTTTCAACTTCCAATTTCCATAAATCTCAGAGTGCACGCGGTAAACGCGCTTATGACAAATGACAAGAAGAAATTGCGGAATGAAAGATGCGAAGAAAAAATTTTCACCAGCTTAAGAGATCCGCGAATAAATTTTTTAATTCAATAATATCTTAATCTTTTACCTAACCTAACGTTACATTTGTTCGATACTAAAGTATTTTACTCGATCAAACATCGATGCCTTCGTTCGTTACAAATCTTAGATTTATGTACCAACGTGGACAAAAATATTTACCTAGTTGCACTTTGATTCTCAACACTTCTCACCATTTCCATCAATCTGTACCAGATAGCACAGTGTCTAACTTTGTGTGGGAGGTTGGTACCTACAAGGATCCATGCACTTAGAGTTCAGCGTGAGTTCCAGGCTGCGAGGGCTTCAATCAACGTGCCGTCGCCTCCGGCCGATCCGATATCAGACATTAGGTACCCACGTCCAGAACCTCAACCTCAACATCTCTTGTACCAACGCCCACTAACACTACAGCGTACACCTATATCAGCCTACCTGTACCATCTACCCGTCTTGGTACCTTCTGCATGGACGAGGTCCCTGAATACCTGACTGCCTGCTAGGTTGACTGTCTGATTGCCTGAGTTTGTTCCATTAACGTCTCTCTATGGAATAGCATTGTTTCGATTGGTACTGCTGTTTTACTTAGTGTTATTTACTTGCCTATGGGACTGCAAAGCATTTTGATCTTGCCTTACTGGTCCGGAGTAACGATGATTGTGATTGAGAATTTTATGGGGAAATTTTATTATGGGAATTACTAGGCTACAGTGGAATTTATTGAGCTTGCTAATGTTCTTTGAAGTAAAGTAGGGTTGTGTTGTTGTTGTCGCTGTTGAGGTAGGTCGATGAAGGGATTTTTCTTGGGGTATGTATTTTGTTGTGGTATCGCAAGAACTGGTTTGATAAATCTTGCGAGAAGCTGATTGAACAATTTTCTTGTTGCTCAGGGAATAATGATGTGTACTTTTTTTTAATGGAATGATTGTTTGGCAAATATTTGGTAGTGAAGTGTTGAGGCTTGGTGGGTACGTTAGATGAATTTTCAAGGGAGTCCAAGAGCCGCTTGACTTTATGGGTAGACATTATTGTTTTATGGCTTGGAAGTTTCGCTTATAACTGGTTTCGTGCAAAGTCCAGACGTCTTATATCTTCTAGTTCTTTGAAATTCCTTTGGGATCACGATGCAACATTCTTCTTGTGTTTCTTTCTTTTTTTTTTCAAGGATAAATATATATTTCACTAGTCCTTATTCGACTGGTGTGTATAGGCATCGGGTGTCATTTAGGAAGCACAATAAATTTGTAATACCCTTTGTGTTCTTAATGATTCTAGTCGAGAGCTGTCATTATTTTTAACGTTCTACGTGATCTTATTCCCTTTGTTATAAATATTTTATTGTTCATCTCGGAAGAAACAGGCAAAACTGATATTGTCGCTGGACCGTCGCTCGATTTACAAAGATTTTTAGTAACGGACTTAATATTTATACGTTATATAGAGATATATTATTAATCAACAATAATTAAATGTTGATATCATTTTAATACATATAGATCAATTTATTAGTCTTAATAAACAATATTACATAATCCATTATAGTAGATCTGTTTCTCTAAATTTTAATAGTAATAAACTATGGTGCATTAATAATGTTAAATGTCGACCGTATTAATTGTATTAGAAATTTCAATGATTATAAAAAAAATAAAAAATGATCTATAGATCTTTTAAATCTCTTTATAAAATTTAAACAATTCCTACCTTGAAATGGATATCCAGTGAAGTAAGGTGCCATGTTCAGTGTACTGACAGCCATCTAGAGGAAGGATTGCACTGAAAATTCCAGGATGCTCTTTGTCCAAAACCGATCACTCGCGTCACACGTTCCTGAAGGTAGTCGCGTATCGTAATAGGGTTGCTGTCAAGCTTGGTGTCCAAGTACTCGAAAACTAAGGGATGAAGATTCGCGTTCGCGGGGGAAAAGTCTGAAGACGATGAAGAGCGGACCTGTGCCAGGCTCGAGGTCTCGACTCGGACTGAATTCGAAATCGGTTCCGGCGGAGGTCTCCACGAACGTCAGTGAGGTCGAGAAGGCCCCGCCTTCCTCCAAGAGGCCCACGAAGAAAGTCTTGCCTCGCCATTTAGATTCTCTTCGTGTTGCATTGGCTCTTCAACGAGCATCTACGAGGAGGTGGTCTTCATTGAAGCTCCGCCCGACTTCGACGCCTTTCTCTCCTTGCACACTTCATACTGGATTTCTTGAATTTTTATGAACCCCAAATGCGCACGATTGGGTGTAGAAAATTTTCAAGATTTTTTTATTAAAAATTGTACAATTTTGCAAACTATCGAAAACTAGGTACTGAAGATAATTTCAAAGATTTTGACAAAATTTACCGAATCAATTAATCCTACGTACTAGATACCATTTTTTTTAATTATTTTTACTTCACCCTGATAACATCCTATTGTCGATACTCGATTCGACCATTCAAGTTTAAGATCTATAATATCTCATTGGATAAAAACTATATAACTAATTTAACTTTTTAATTTGTTTAATAAAAATTATCTAATCAATCGATTTTTATCGAATAGATATCTATAACGTTCGTTTATAAGTCTCATTTAAATATAATGAGAACCCCATATCGACCCACCCCCAACCCAGTGACCCTTCTTCTTGTTATAATCAGAAGCCCAGAGAGCACGTCTATTCCAAGGACATGAACCAACTCCCGCATCTGCATCTGCATTAAGGGTCATGATAGCACGTGTCGTGATTGTAGTTTATGAGGAGCTGATTGCAGGTGCGTGGGACGGGTGTAGCATGGTGGAGCCTAGTTTGCTTCTACCGACGCCATTCACTCCCAACCAGTTATCCGTAGCCATGTCAGTGTCTCGTTTCCCTTCGTAACCATTAAGATATGCCTTGAACGATAACGACGAGAGAATTCGCAGCATCCATATAGTATCAAACACCAAGAAGCAAAAAAAAAATGAGTGCATGTGCATACAATACCCGTAATAAACGTGCATTAAAATTTTCATCGCACCCTCGAGTCTTCCTCCACGCTCCAAAGAGAATTACATTTTGGTTGTTTCCTGTCAAATGAAAATTAATCATACCAGTCACTTGGGTTCACGCCCACGGATTTTTCGAGCAAATTGTAAACTACCCCTATCTAAGGGATAGTAAACTCCTTCCTCTGTGAGTAACATTGCACCTGTCAAAATACATCAATGCATGAGTAATAGTTGCAATTGACAGAACACAACAGCACAGATATTCAGATAGTGCAAAAACCGCGCCTCTTCAGCAGCCTTCAATGGGAACAATTAGGTAGCGGCCCAAGTCCCAAGTAGGGCCCAACCTTGAATTTGGATGACAGTTAACATTTTCAATTTAGGAATGCATCCAGATATCCCCATGGGTTAACCAGTTTGAGGTATTATGCCAAACAATGTCAGCCAATGGTAGAAGACCTTCTACAAGAATGGACCAATGGTCTTTCAGCTCTCAGAGAAATCCTCCTGGCTTCTATAGATGAGAATTCTATGCATCTCAGTCTCAGATGGGATTCAAGAGATTGATCATCCAAGCAGGGTGCTCCTCTTCAGCAATCGTTCCGTTTGGTGTCTGTTCATTTTGAAAAAAATTTACAGTCCTGGGACCACTACGATATTTCCCAATTGAGATCTCATCTACGTGATGGAGTTTGCTCTTGGGAGGAGTTGACATAAATTTCATCCTTTCACCTAAAACCCTCTGGTATCGTTCGACTAAAAATTTCTCTATTTCAAGGAATTTCCTCAAATCTCATATCCCAATATTTCTCAGTACAATTTTTTTCTTACCGATCATCATTTAGAAGGAAAATCAATATAGCCCATATACAGCATACATATGTATTTTGAAAACAGGTCACGTGATAATAATAAAAATTTTCAAATATCAATTAAAATTATTACATCTGATGTCTCAGTGAATAATTGTCTGACCAGCAAGTCCGCGTTGAGAATGGCTCAAGCATTAAGTAACAACTCGCAATGTGATAGATGGGTCACATGCCGATCGTTCTTGTTGGCAAGGCCCATTAAAGCGCGTGAGCCTCGACAAGACGGACCCACGTTTACACCTGAGCTGGGACTCAGGGGTCCCAACTTCGGGCGCAGTTAATTGCCAGCATTTAATGAGGACTCTTTGACGCGCCGCAGAACCGCCATGGTCAACGCTGCCAACACTTTACACATCTAGGCTCTCAACAGAAACATTGGTAATGGCAAACCAACCTTCGCGTTCAGACTGGACCAGGGAGCTTTGAGAGAAGATAAAAAAAGGATACGTTCTTTTTCTCAAATCTTTTTTACACTGTACCTGCCCGGCTAGGGATACTGGCTTTGATTGAGATATATTGCAGATTGAGATATATACACGTATAAATAAGAACAATTTTTTGTTCACCGCTCAAATCCATCGTCAATCGAACAATCGTAACACGAAGTAATCAAAAGTCTCCGTGTTACGATATTAATTTTCATTGACACCATAAACACCTGAAAAATAATACACGATTTAACACTTCGCCAACGTACAGTAATAATCGCTTCTTACTGTCGGAACGAGTAGCGTGCATATTGGTACACTGTATATTTCGAACTCTAAGCCCGAGACACTTACTGTTACGAGATCAGATCAACCCAAACACTACGTGAGTCGTGTAGCCACCTTGTCTCTACTACGTAAAAGTAGACCTCGAGTAAAATAGGTTTCCAAGCTGATGTTAAAAAAAATCAAGAATAATAAATATCCCTGACACAATAATTAGCTGAGTGATTAATTATTAATTTCTCATTTTCCGTTCACCCAGCTATGAAAAATCCAAACGGCTGTACCGATTCGATGAAAATAACGTGGTTGTAAAATAAATATGAAATAACGACTTGGCCTTAGGAATTTTTCATGTTACATTTCTTGACTTGCGAGGTATCAACATTTTTTTTTTTTTTTTTACAGTCAGTTCAACCATCCTGGATCCATTGAGGAAAGTAACGTCGTTAACAATGGACGGCAAAGACCACACGCGCAGGTAGCCTTAGATGCTTCAGGAAGGACATTCCATTCCATGGGACATCGTATTCGTATCACGAGTCTGGTGGAGGAGGAAGAAGAGGAGCGAGTAGTATAGTTTGCCAACAATCGGCTCATTGACAATTGCGGTCACTAAATCAAGATGGCGGCACTTTTGTCGGCAAGCATCAAAATGGCGGCGTGCCTGTCAAGTCTTTGTGAGGATTGCCGACGCCATTGTTGGAATACGATTCGAGTGGCTTCGAACACGGGAAGTACAATGCGTGTGACAAAAAGGTACCAGGCCACCCCTGACGTCACTTGTGTATTCAATGTTTTTCCCTTTGCAGGTTACCGACATGTTTGCTACTGTTATTGCTTTAGCCATTTAAACCCTTTTCTAACGCTACGATTTTTGTACACAAAAATTCATAGCTAATGTACATTTTTTTATTAAAATTTCCATCTTGGATCTGATTGATGGTACGTAGGGGTTGTTTCGAAGAAAATTGACGACTGTGGTCATCCGTTGATTTTATTTAGGGTATCCGTGGGAATTGTGGGGATAATATAGGAAGTTGTACGTAAGACCGGAAGACATGGATTTTCCGGCTAGTCGACTTTGACCAATGGCAATTGATTACGTCAAAAATGGATTGGTCGCAGAGACCAACCCTAGAAAATAGGTCGGTATGTCAATATTGCGTACAGAATCGGCTTTTGGTGCGAATCGAATTGATTTTCAGTGACTTCTCTATTCTTTAGGTATTTCCGTCTTGACGTAAGTAATAAGTAAATAGAATAATAATAATGATAATTGGTAATCAGCGTGTACATTAATTGCGATTGCAATTGAACAACAGATATAGGCACTCTGTTGTAAAGTTGTACTTAATGTTATATCATGGAAAGAGTAATAATAGAATAGGTAATCTGTAGAAAAAAAATTCCATCCATCCAAGAACACTTAGCCTTTATCTAAGACAATAACAATTAATTATGGTTATCGAAGGTTTTGGGATCAAATCAATTTGTCCAACATCCAGTGACAATTAATTATAACTGTTATTGAGCATAATTTGATAATAGTCGTCTACTCATTTATTTATCACGTATTTAGATCTGGGTATTTAAAATTAACTGTTGTAAGTTCGTTCGTTTTAAATTATAGTGATGTGTGAATACATTGCATTTATTGTAATGACTGTAAGATATTTTTTTGTAGTGACTATTTTGTGTCTGCTGTTTGAAATTGTACGCTTCAATTTTTCTTAACGTCTTATACAGATCGGAATATCTGAAGGGACCAATTTCCGTCAGAGGATGGATCAGGATCAGTCGATCGTTCGGAGACGTCACGAGTCTGATTTCCCAAGTCGTAAAGTAGCCGAGTGGTTCTCAGGGCTTGCTGGTGGCTGTTTAGCCGGTTTTATGCTCTCATTAATGGACTGTTGTGGCTCGATGCGATGGTATCTGCCACCGTTCCATTTTATAGGAGTTTTATCATTCAACGATGAGTTAGGAGATCGGCTTTCAGATCAGAAGTAATTAAAAGTTGAGTTCATCCTTACGAAGCTCTTTGAGCATGCCGAACTGATGACTATTTGTCCCTTTTATATAACGTTGTAGTCAGATAAAACGTTTGAAGAAATATTAAGGGTCCACACCCGTTTTGATTGTACCATATGTGACACATGTGATATTTACTTGTTCCTCTGTTTAATTTGATGATTCTAATTGCTTTTTCATAACAATTTCGTGAATATTGATATGTAATTAAAAACTTGATATTGTAGCGCCATCTACATTTAAGAGAAATTGCCAGAATTACCTTCTAATGGCAGTGAATTGGATGACCGCAATTTAAAAGAAAACTGCATTACCTACTGGCGGTAACTCAGCAATCAACTTTTTTTTGAAGATTCGCATCAGGTAATAGTAGAAATCTTTATAACTGTTTTGGTATTACCGACGGATAAGAAATTGTGGGATAGTACATGCAGCGCCACCTATGGATATTAAGAACTAATTTTTAAGCACATTTAGTACACCCACTTTAAACTTAGGTGACGTTTTTGAGTAGTGAACAACGGTTGCCTAGGTACAGGCGAGTTTATTTAATCGTATGTAATATTCAATATGTTAGAACTGTTACGAAATTTGGCATTCTGTACTATTTTCTACACCGCATTTGGTATTTTGTACAGCCGCATATAATATCTCCGTGAACTATGTAGGCTTGGCATATTTTTTGCATCATTACAATGTCTACATTTCCATCTACAGGATTTAAAAGGGATTAATCAATCACATTCATGTATTCTTCTCAAATGTTGCACATGATTGTTTAATCCTCTTTCAACTCTGCACGATAGAAACGTAATAAATAGTTATCGTAATTAAATTATAGGATTAAAGTTCGTTTGCATCCGTTCGTCCAAACTTATGCAAATGATTTACGTAGAAAAATAAACATCGACAATTCTTTTATATATATGTATAAATTTATTCTTACTGCTATCACAGGCTTATCACTCACGAATATGAAGATAAAAACAAAATAAATATCTTACAGGAAAAAGTAAATATATAAACTATACCGTAAATATAACTAACGCCAGTGAAACAGGCACATGTGAGAACAAAGGCATACTGTACTATAACGATTTCGCGTGTGCAGTGCATTCATAATAATAAATAATAAAATGTCATTACAATTACATTTCCTGTAAAAATATTACGAAAGTAAACAATAAGCAATGCTGTATCTCGAAGCAGTAGTAAAGTTCACTACGTTCATCTCCGTATAAATGATTGTTCAATCTCCATAATTATCCAATACGAAGACAATACCTTCTATCGATTTAAAGCCAAGTACCAAAATATTTAACATTCTCATAAAGTCATCTCTATGCATCTAATAATAATCTATGCTATAAAGTAAACAGTCACTACATTTACCTCGAACGAATAATAATCGTAAAACTTATAATAATAGGATATCAAATAGTGAGTAATGTCCGTTATTAAAAACCTATTAAAATATCCCTGTAATCATTTGTCTGTATAATCGCTGACACGAATTACATAAGAAAAAAATTTGTTTCAAACATATCAAACATCCAGTCTATAATTTTAAGACTCGAGTAAAGTCTAATAAAAGCAAATATGAAAATCGATTGGAAACTTAATAAAACAACGGCATTGTAATATGAATCAAGTCACGTCGGTTTTAACTGCTATTAATAATATTCTCAATTGTTCGTAAGACAATTAATAAAAGTTTTAATACGCATAACGATAATTATTCTACTGTTTGATTGTCAAACAATCATTATGCTACCAAGGTCTCCACATGGGATCCTTCTCATCAACTCTTTCAACGTCAATCTCTTCCTCCTCGTCAACATCTGTCTTGTTTTTCTTATTTGTTACATTTTTCAATATCTTTCCACGACTTGGACATTCGCTTCTTTTCGGACTCAAATCCGAGCTGGTTAATTCAAAGCTAATATCCTGATTAGAAGTGGAGGTCACGCTGTGCGGAGATGCGTAGGCGGCTTTTACTATCGTACAATTCCCAATTGGATTTTCAGACGTTCCCGAGTACGAGGAAACACTCTTGGGCGTAGAGCTTCGTCTGGAGCTAATATCCGGTGACGTAACCGGTCCACAAGGCACCAGAAGATTGGCAGTTTTTTCCAAGGTAGCAATGGTCGGTGACACCAGATCTCTCTGTGGCGGCATCTGTTGGATAAAATATAAACTTTATCATATAACAATGTCGTACGGTAGTGACACAAAAAAATTGAATATTTAACATTTTTTTTTTTCATCCAGCACTTATTAATTCTCCTAGCAACCACTGCTTATAAAATATCAGTAACGATGGATTTTAATTAACTACATAGTTAACGTGTATGAATAAAAAATGGACAGTGATACCGGTAGTTTGAAATTAATAGCCGGACATCGGATACGTTTCATGTTACAACGGCATCATGTATACATAATGGTAAGGCTGGACAATTTCGAAAAAGTTTAAAAATAAACGTTACCCGTCCGATCCCCGGAATTACCAATTACGCATATCTTTAATTATCATAGAGAAAAATAAAATCCTTGACATATCCATTCATACGTACCTGAACGTTTATCTGTCGAGTGAGCTGTAAGCCAGTGGCAAGATGTCTGGCGAGTTTTTCAGCAGCCTCGCCTGGTAGTGCGGCCAAAAATCTGCAAGCTTCCGTAGCACAATGTCCAAATCCCGACTGCCACCTACTCTCAGCAGACGCCTCTTCGCTAGGAGTAGCCGAAGTAGCCAATCCTGATGGTCTGGAGGCCTGAAGCCTCTGAAGATGACGTACAGTCAGTTCCAATATATCAGCCTTCTCCAACTTGCTGATATTCTCGCCCTCGGTCTAAAAACGAAAAAAAAGGCCCAAACCTTAAGAAAAAGTACTTCAAAAACTACACATACCCAAAACATCCCCATCAATCAATAAAATCATTCAAGTCGACAGTCAAAAACAAAAAAGGCCTACGAATCATCCAGTATAAAAATGACAAGATAAAAATTCATAAAATAACGATCCGTTATGCGAATTGCCAAGAAGAAACTAGTATAGAGATAAAAGAAGAACCTCGAGTATCACGGGGCCCGATAATGACATTGTTACACCCAGCGTCTAGCCGAGTCCCAATAACGTAAGGCCCAACACTCCTTCCTTCCCATTGTGTCGCTTTTCCGTTCTCCTCTCTCCTACCAGTATTTCATTTCTTATACAAGCAGGTACGAACAAACGAACACCGATATCCATCGGGCTGTTCTTACATTCAAATTCCGGCAATGAAATTGAATCTCGCCACGGTCTAGTGAAGCTGCGAGGACCAAACTCGTGAAGCCGTGAACGTTCGTGAACACTTCGAGTCTCTCAGCGAACCTCGGTTCACACGAACCGCTCGCTCGGGCACGGATCGTGCGCGACCAAACCGCAAGAACGCTTCTTCTTCTTCTTCTTCTTCTTCTTCTTCGTCTTCTCCTTCTTCTACCTCGGTCTTCTTTACCTTCGTCTGATATACGTATTTTACGTTCATCCACGAGCGAGATACTTCGTCTTTCATCTTGTCAGACTTCCTCAGCGGTTTATACCTCCGGTGCACGGTTCCATGGTCTTGATACACTGTTTACTTTTGGGGATGGGATTGAAGGGATGTCCGAGACTAATCCGGGTTAAAATGTCATGTACACAGAAGAGAACTGGAACTTTCAAATCGTGAAGTGCTTCGAGTAAACGCGACGGATTCCACATCGTGTCTTCCTAGCGGAACGGAATTTCTTAATCTGATTCTTCCTACGTATTCATTCGAGGAGATTTACATGTTTCTTCTTTATTTTTTTATTTGTTTATACATATTTATGAGTTTGTATAAAGAGCATTCACGGAACGGACGTCACGGAAATACTTGAAACGAAAAAAAGACACGAGGCTAATCACGTCGCGTTGAAAATAATTTTAACGTTAAAATGAACAAAATTGATAAAAATTGTTATTTTTACATAAAAAAAAAATTATGGTTTATCTTATTTTTTATTTACTTAATTTATTTTAATGTTGATTTTACTCTCTTTCTCGGTCAACTATTCATATCCATGATGATTGACTAACGATCGATCTTTAGTATTTTTTAATATTTCCTTTTTCTTTTTTATTATTTTTCTCTATGCTTCACAGACTCACCCGATTCTCATCTCGGCTTTCGTCACTAGTTTCTTTCGACCAATCACGCTTCGATTCCGACGGATCGTGCGCGACCAACTGTCGACAAAAACTTGAGAACCCCCCGTGTCCCTCTTGAGTTTCTCGTCTGATCACGAGGGAGGAATTGTTTGCTTAGTAAGACGAGCGTGGGCAGGATGGAAGGAAATAATAGGACTGAGGGCGAATCGAATCCAGGTTAAAAGTCATGTACACATTGAGGATTATCAAGGGAGGGAAGTGTTCAACGATCTGGAACGTAAATTCTAGACTAGTCAGACCCATCGCTTACCATGACCACTTACGCGAACCGCTTCGATAACTTTATTGGCTATATAAATAATATCTGGTTGTTTTTATTTTACCTTAACCAACAGTATAAATACGTATTTATAGATCATCCCATAGAATCAGCTACATAAAAATATTTTACGATCTTCGGGATTCATCTTAATTAACGTGCAATAATTTTAATCAACTTACAGATACATTACGTTGCAAGCGCCATACAGAATTTTAAGATCAAGTCATTTTTTTTTATCTAAGTCTGCCGCCATTTTGTTTTATTATTATTATGACGTGATACGAATCTCGCGACTAAGATCGTTAAGCTCAGATCGGATTGAGACGAGTTGATGTTGATGACGACAATGATGATGATGATAAGGTTCACGATATAACCGGTGAAGCTTACACGATTTAGTATGTGTCGGTGAATTTTTTAATGGTTCGTTTCCACGGAATGGGAAATCGTGGAAAATCCAAAGGGCGACGAGAAAACAACGACGCTCGTTGCTTTATGCATGCGAGCGTTAGGCCTATCCGCATGATCTTGCTCTCATGACTTCAAGGCGGTTTCGATGAGAGGATTCCCGCGACTAAGTGGAATCCGTTTCCTGTCCTCGTAACAACAGGAGTTTAGACGCGAGACTATAGTTACGTTAGATTGGTATCTGGCTAAAAAAATTTAAGTCTGGTTCACATCGAGCGAACGGTTTGAGAAATTGAGCACGTGCTCTGTCCCGCGCGACGAATTCAAGCGCGAAAAAATATCGCGAACATTTCTATTGATTCGTGCTGTTCTTATGGTTGAGAACCGCAACGAATCCTATGGTTATGGTCACTTTTATTAATTCTTCTTATTTTATATTGAACATGTTTCTTGCGCACTTTTCACGGTTTCTTCACGCTCGGCGACAAACTGTTTTTTAACGTTGAAACAAAGAACATCAGTTTTCAAATCAATGACAGTGTCTCCACTTGCTTCGATTGCTCGTAGCTACACTGAGTATTTGCGTGGTTATGTTTGAACTTCCGGTACGAGGTATATTCAAGTAAGTGTAGTAATTTTATGATTAGACTCACCTCCAGTGCGTCCACCATTAGATCCTTCAATTCCTCCAAACAGCGGTTAATGCGGGCTCGCCTTTTCCTTTCCAGGAGTGGCTTTGTTATCTGGTGAATTACAAATTGTTTACTTTATTTCCTGTACCAGTACAAATAATATTCACTGACCATACACAATTGCGAAAATCTCAAACATATACTAGCTTCGTTTCGTTAGACCAAGTTGGTACGACGATATTGGACGATATTTTTTTCGTATTTACTTACATATATAATTGTACAACTTATTTGATGTATACGAATTCCTTTATACTGTTTTCATTACATGGTATTTATTGCCAGCTTGAATATGACATTCGTCTATTGCTTTTATAGGGAACTTTGTTTTCTTGCTGTTTCGTATAATTACGTAACTATTGTTTGGTCTATCTTCGTGTTATTTTGTACAACTTTTGTATACGTCCAATAAGCTGACTAACCTAACAGTTTGGCTGTCGTGCAAAAGTCAATCTTAGTTCGAGTCTTAATGCTTTTTCACGATTTACCTTTTTGTACTGATATGTCCTGGAAACCGGATGAGGATAGTCGTACGACATCATCGCACAGTTCCCGTATTAGTCCGAAAGTCTTCTTCGATAGAATCCAGTTGATTTTACTGACAATCTTCGACACTGTTGTAACGAGATAAATAAACAAGGAGTCCCGTTTAAATTGAAGTCAAAATGGCAGCAGCCATATGTAAACTGCCGGTTTGTTTGACAGATTAAAAATCAAGTGACATTAGACAAGCGCGTCTCCTGCACTCTCTATGGAGTCTCTCGCTGAACTGACTCGATGCCGAGGCAGCCATTCCTTCTTTCTTCCCTTCCTCCACGAGCCCTAGCCAATACACAGCCACTCTCTATCTCTCGCTTACACGTTCTCCCTCGCATACTTCATATATTACTCTCCTTTACTTCTAAACCACCTAGTTCTTTTTCTCTCGTATCTTCGTCTATTCTCGCCTACCTTCGTACTCCTGAGAGACCATTTTGAATTCACTGATAATTTAACTTCAACGGTCGACAATCGGATATTATTATAGAATCAAATGGACTGGTCATTCCTTCAAAATTTTTATTTTGATAGAGAAAATATTTTTCTTTTTTGAAAATACTGCTATATACTTTTTAACTATATGTTCTATCTTCTTGTCTAGTCTATTAGAAATATTATAGCAATTCAGTTTAATCACTCGCTATTGTCTTTTACAAAGAATCGTACATCGATCTTCATTACAGGAATACTTATACAGGATATTGAATCGCGGGAGCGATAGTATTGAGTTTCAAATCTGTCACGCGTGCCTGGTATTATTTAGCAAATACGACGATTGTGGCGATTGGAATACGAGTCGATCAACTTGATCAATAATATTTGCCGTGAAATACCATCACGTTTGTTGGTAAATTTCTTCATGGGCGAATTGTACTTTCACAAAAGAATATATTATTCCAAAATAAAATCTCTCCTACAGAATAATATACGCTCTGTTGTAAGAAGCAATGAAATTTTGGATGACATTGTAAAACTTTTTTTTATAATTTTTTGTCAAACCAGAAACCTCACTTACCCTTTATCAAATGTTTCAACGTGGTATCTGACTCTGATGCATTTCGTGCATATGCACCGTAGGTACCAATCGTGGGTACTTGATACTCTGGCAACACTCGAGACGACTTGACAGCTAAACGCCGTTTTAACGCCGGCTTAACGCCGCTTCAACAGCACGCCGCTTCGCGTATCTGGCGAATGGTGAGCCGATAGCACTAATGGAGTACAACTTATCGCTCTCTGATGTTCAGCGAGAGGCCAAAAATTCGATAAGGGACACCGAGAGAACCTCAAGAGTGCAGGCCACGTTCCTTCTCGCCTCGTCCACTTTTCGTGAAAAAGATGAAGAAGAGTTGCCATATGCTCTACGTGCACGATAAACAACGAGATTTTCACTATTTGGGCCTTACCGTATAAGACTGACCCAAAGGTAATAAATACATCTACAGACAGACTAGTTGTAAGATTTGTGGATGTTATCAAAAGAATAGTAATCGAAGAAAAATTATTTTACCTTGTGAAACTTTTGATAACATTTTTGGGACTTATCAATAAAGTTATAATGACATCATATCCAGCCTGGATTAAAGGATGATGAGAAGTTAATTGAAGACAGAGTGAAAGAGAGACACAGAGAGAGAGGGAACAAGTAAGATAAATAAAATGGCGTAGCTTCGCATTTCGGTGTGGTTCTTTTTTTCGTCGACTGGTTGCGGTCTGGCGTCTCCAGTCCCAAGAGTCCCAAGAGTCCCACAGGTCTCCGATGACTTTCGAGGAGTCGCGGTGGCAGCTTCGCGGCTCGAGTACCGGGAAGAGAAACAATAATTAGTGATGTCATCTGAATGAACGATATGTGAGTTATCTTGGGCCTTATCGCGTGCCGGGTCGTTAAAGCGGGGACCCAGGTAGCGTTTGAGACGTGCAAGTGTTTACGACGGCACGATGGAACTGCCGTCGGCTGTTTTCGTAATGACGCCTCTCGTTTCCGCGTCGCGATAACCATTTGAGAATTGTAAACTGGTCCGCCGAGCCAAAATCGCATCGCGTCACATACGTATATCCAATCTCCAAGGGATAGATTAGAAGGATCGCAAGACCGGAAATGATATCGGATGCTGCGGCGATTTCAATAAGACGCACAAACATCTCCGATTATGCGTACCGGTCTCGAGATACGGTCTTGAGAATAACAGAACTTCAATGGCGTCGACTAGAAGTTTTGATAACTCCAATATATTCCCAGTGTATTATCACTGTCATAATTGAGAAATACGATACAAAAATTTGCTCGGAAGTAAAAGGAGAAAATTGTCCGATCCTGTTGGAAATGTGAAAAACACGTAAGGATAAAGACGCAAAAATATTGTTGTGACGTCACAGGCTCGTAAAAGATGTAGACAAAGATTCTGTTTTTTTTGGGGGCTTTTTTTGGTGAATAATGATAGAAGAGTTTGTAAGAGACAAAAATAGCAACACGAATAAGGGGAACGAATGACTAGATGTATAAGAAACGAAAGATATGGTAGGAAGGATGCAGAGAAGTATGAAAAAAGGAGATCTGTGTTGTCGGCTAAGCTCGGCTCGGCTCGGGTTGGGACGTGTGCTAGTCGCGTGTGGGGCTCGCGCCTGTCGGCGTCTTCGTCTCTCTGTTGGGCCCCGTGCCGGCTGAAGGGCCCGTGTGGGACGCGGGGCCTTGCCTCGTTCTCACGGTAGCCTGCGAGGGGCCCGCTTCCTCCGTTCTCCTCAACTTCTGCAGCGAGTACACTACTCCCTCTTTTATTCCTACCTCTATGTGCTCTCTGCCTCCTTTCCTTTAGTAAGTATATACCATATTCTCCCACTAAGAAGCATAAGGCCTGCCAGGATTGCCGGAGAGGGAGCAGATGGGCCTTGGCCACGGGGCCTGACCGTGTGCCGCTATTTGCCTCTCGCTTATAATGCGACCCCACGGACACAAGCAAAAAAGAGACAAGAATAAAAAAGAAAAAATATTTTAACCACTGATCAATCGTGAATTTCGTACCTTTACGGATCCAAAAGAAATGGGTCCGTCGACAATAAGATCCATGCAGTAATATTTCGTTATTATATCTATTATTTGTACTATTATCTGTATCTTCAGAACTGCACATGAGCAGTTGTGCAAAAATTTGTATGCTAATTAATTGTGAGACATATATTTGCATATTTAATACTATCGATTCGTTTCGTGTACTGATCTTGAAATGTTAAGTGACTATTAAATATAGACGGTATGACCGATGTATATCATACGTGTATGATATAGAAAGATATTTTATGCATTTAATCATTATGCCAATAGTCGAGTATAGTATGCAGTCCAGTAGCAGCTTATTTGAATCTCGCATAATATATGCCGACTTTATGAGTTTCCTCTCCGAGTGTTTTACCTTAATGGCACTTTTTTATTTTGGCTTTCGTTATTTATGTGGGAATCGAGGACTCCGGAATTGAGAACCTGAGGCGCCCCGAGAATTCTGGGCCTTCTCGCGTCACCTGTCGCATTGCTGCATGTTCATTAAAACGGGTTCTTCTCATTATATCATTGACGACGGTTGTACGTGAATTTCGTGGACGATAGGGCAACAAGTTTTTTCTTGAACGCACGCGAATTCCGATAACACACTCTGTCACAATGAATGACAGAGAAATAAATCATTAACGAAGCTCTTGACGAATACAAAATACGAGGATGAAATCGTACGTGAAGCGTAATTTAAAATTTCACATAAAAATTCTAGCTAGGGAAATAGTGATATTTTACGACTAGGTATCCATTGTCGGACGTAGATTGAAAAACCCATAAAAAAGATCATGCGACGTGACGCTGAAAGCCATGATTATACACAGCGGAATATATTAATTACAATTGTCTAGAAATAGTATTTATTCTTAAATTTATTCATTGCTATTTCAATCGACCAAGATCGTTCGAATTACCGTTAAGCAAATCCGGTTTTGTTATTACCGGAAGTAAACGACGACAGGACCCTTTGATTAGGATTATCGGTTTCACACCCATCAATGCTGTAGGGTCGTAAAACGTTTCCGTGAATCAAAGAAGGCAGTCCAGAGTACCGAAACTCATTGAAGGTATACCTGCCATTCAGTAAGTATCACGTGGCCACGCATACACACGCTTCACGCAAAATTTCAATTTCCGGCCCATTAACGCGCAAAGCCAACACGTGGTAAACAAAGCCCATTCAGACGGAATCCGGTCACTCATTCATGAATATGAAATTGTTGGAAATCAATGGGAATAATGGGAGAAACAGTTGGGCTCCGATTTCATGAATGAAAAATGCGGGCAAGCGGCCACTGAGGAAGTTATCGTGCATAAATTATAGAAAAACAATACAATTTTTTAACGTTTGTCAGAATTCACCTGTCCGGTAGTACGCAGCGTGAGAATATGAAAGATATTATAAATACGCATGCACCGAATACACTGTAAAATATATTCAATGAAAATTTTCTTCTTTATCTATGTTTCAATTGCAGTCAATTATCCGCCTATCGAGAAAACGGTAATTTGGATTCCTTATAGTCGTTACTCCTTACTCCTTCATTGTCGTGGATAGCGTCTAGATCTTTCGTGTCTAAGAATAGAAGCTCGTTAGCTGCGTATGGACGATTTTTCTAGTGGGTTAATTTCATTAGAACGAACGGAGAAAAGCACAGGTTTACGGATAAGCATCTCGCACGATAAAACCGGTATCTTGTATGATGCCAAGTTCGTGGAACAGGTGCAAACTTATGAGGGTTAACCTGCGCGTTATGTTTTTACATCGATACGTCCGGCATTCGAAATTGCTCATAAGTTATATAGCTTTTCTTATTGATGAGGATATGGTCCAGGGATGCTGAGAAAGAGAAACAAAACCAATAGTTTGAAGTCATCGTTCGATTTAGGAGCAAAACGTTACTACCGATCGTGTAAGAAGAGAAAGACGAAGTAGGAAATTCATGTAAATTGGACGAAGAGGAACGATTTGGGAATTAATATTTTTCGGGTCTGTAATAAAGAGTAGAGATGAAGATAAGGTTTGGAATAATTTTACTTCGTGTAATTCAGGGTTTCAATGATCGGAATAGTCAGTCAGGAAATGAGGAAATGGCGGATCGGGAGGTGGTCGCAGACGAGAGTAGTGATTGGAGACGAGTTAGAGCGTCTAACCGGCGCAGTTAAGTTGGGCCCACGGGAGCGGAACACGGCTCGCTTCCTGCAACGCTCCAGTGCGTCATTCCCACGGTGTAGTCATCGACGGGCCCCGTAAGCACCTTCCACCTTCCACCTTCCACCTTGAATTCAATGGACGATAGCTCCGCCACTGTCGCGGAGTCGACTTGGGCCAGCCAACCAAGTTCAGCAGTTAGGATTGCCAGAGGAGTCCAACCCGCTCATCCCTGTTGGGCCTGGTGGGTCCGCAGGAAGCGTGGCAGACACGTGGTCAGCCCTAACCCATTGTCGAACGAATGGCCGGACCCAATCTGAAAGGATCTTTTACCTGAAGGATGCTTCTGTTTACTATGGCATTTTGCACCTATGGTTCGCTTAAATCGTTACAAGGATCACGGGCCCATTTATCGTAAGATTATTAATGACTTCGTCAAGAGATTGGGCCTTGTGTATAATTATATGAAATTTTTTTTTCGCGATACTTACAATTAGTCACGCCTCCTTTACTGGACATAATGTCTTGTTATCTTTCACACGCTATTATGACACTGAAGTAAATGTGATTTTGGGTAATATCGGTTTAAATAGAAAATTCAAATTAAAAAAAATTTTTTTTTTTTTACGCTTTCTAAAAAGTACGACCTCTGCTCTACGAGATCAATATGCTGAGATTGCACAACCAGTATCTTCGCACGCCTACGATAATACCGATTAAGTAAAAACAGAGGACGTCAAATATACCGAGATCCTTTTTTAAACACGTGAAAAAAAAAAGTACCTTCTCAAGAACGTAGTACATATTATCAGTAAACAGGCTCGAATAGTCGCGGTCGTTCATTTATATTTCAAGTGCGTCGTTAATGGTTTGTTCAACAGAGCATAGCACTTTTCTAAAGTGATTTGCAAACAGGCTCTACTGGTTCTCCGTGTAAATCGAACCCGAGGTTCAATCTCGTGAGGCACCTCACGAAATCTCAACGTTTAGTTCGCGTGAGATTAAGGTATCCACGTACGTGGTTATGTGTATCTCAAATAAGGCCCAACGTAGTACCAGTTATACAATAAAACAGCATATCCCTTCAGTACACTCATTTGATACTGCCGCAAGACATAGAACCTCTATGACAAACAGCGTACAAAACTTGAGTTCAGACCCAATCTCACAACGACTATGTCATAAGGCCCAAAATCTCCAATCTAATTTATTAATTTCAATATAATAAAATCCACATTTTTCAGTGAAGTAAAAAAAAAGATAAGTCCCAATAATTCGCATGACTCTCGCACGATCAGGAAGAAACGTTAAACTGGGCCTTAACTACATAAACCAACCACTGAGGCCCAATGAGAGCATAGATACAGGTATATGTGCCATAGAAAAGTTGAAGTTCTATGATCTGAGTATACGGAGCTGAGAACGTGTCGGTCGCGTGGTCAGGTACAAAGACTCTCGAAGTCAAGGAAGGAGAGGTCCATGGAGAAGTGGAACGATGGAGGGAAGAGGAGTAAAGTGGGAAGTGGAGGATGGCGAGAAGGAGATGAGAAAAATGGTGGACTATCTTTTATGACCGTAGGAGACTGTTCCCCTTGCATTCACGAATCCTGAACGAACGACTAGAAAAATTCCCACGATCGCGAGGCGAATTTTGAGCGAGCGAGCGTGTCCGTCGCGTGGACGACTGAATTGACGGTCAGACTGAAACTTGGTTCGGCCAATTTTCTAAGCTTTAATATGATTCTGGTATACTTGCCATATATATATATATATACACACGCCACTGTGGGATCGTTCTCACAGCCGGTAACAATGAGAGCACAGCGCGCGACAGACACGATCCATGGATCCAAGATTCATCGTGTACTATGAATCTACTCGTAGCGGCATCCTTATTCAGAGCTATTGGACGTTCGGCGAGTTCAGGACTCTGATTAACAGCCGTTAGATACAGAGATAGAAGCATACAGCCGATACAATGAATATGGCCGAGTTCATTATAAGGTTGAAATTAAATGTTAATAAAAAATAATTAATCCTAATAAAAAATTAAAATAGAACCCCTGTCGCGTTAAAGACTCGGATTGGATCTGCTACAATGGATTTCACAAGCATATGGAAATGTTTGAAGTTTTTCCTGAAATTAACGGTGCCGCAAGAAGAGTTACTGTATATACAAAGTCTGGAGTTTCCTCCTTTCCCATAACAGTGACGATACCATGGAAAAGAACGTTGGGTCGGCGTTTAAGGAAGGAAGGAAAAAAAAGATAAAAAACGGCCGAATCCTATCCGTTGCCCGTAAAACTAGCGTGGGAAGAGCTACGGAGGCAGAAGTCGCGAATCCTTGTAAGGAACCGTTGCACTTCCTGAAGGAGGTCCTGCACCTGACGTCTCACCGTGAGAAACTCGGGACTAGCCTCGGGTTACAGCCACCGTAACCGCCACGCGAGCAGCACGCTTTCAGCCGCCCTCTTACCTTTTTTTTTTATACAAAGGACTACGCTGCTCGTACACTCCTGGGAGCTGGAAGGATTCTACGAGGATATAAAGTGCACCTGTCGACCGTGAAGGCCCAATAAAGGACCCCGTGACCTATTAAACGAGATCCAGGACGCCTTGGCCACTGTAATTCTTGCGAAAATAATTAAACCCCTGCTTCTACATACGTCGTAAGGCCCAAAACGTGGGCCGAGTACGTTTTAAAGAAACGACGGAGCAAATTTTTTTTTCTTTAAATCTTTTGTTTTTTTAATGAGAAAAAAAAGGGACCAATTCCGTTCCATGGGAACGCTCCCCGGCGTGGCTGACACAGACCACGATATGCACGCTCGCAAAAACGTGTCTGCGAATACTGAAATGCTTAGACAGTAAAGTAACGGTTGTTGCTTATTCGGGTTTTCTTTACGACTGTAATTAACATTGAGGTTATCGTAGGTAGAAAAAACTATGTACACTTATATAAAGTATATATAAGGCGTGTATACGTCAAAAAAGTATGTAATTGTAAACCACCCTATAGGAACGTAAAAAAAAAAAAAAATTAATGAGAATCCTTAACAATTTTAATTCGTTTAAGCGTCCCGAGTGAATGACACATAAGAATATGAAATCAGAATCGACATAGGGGAGCCCATGTACTATAGAAGGGATAATAGCAGGATGTATAGGTATATATCTAACGTGTTCGGTATATGCAACTATGCGCCAAGGATGCGTGCTTAGAAACGTTACCAGGGCGGAGATTAAGGAGAGAGAGAATTTTACGTCTATTTTGAGGGGTTAGGTAAGCGGGCGGACACCCCACGCTAACCACCTGACGCACCCTACTCGTGGGAACCGAAAAACCGTAGGAATCTCTAACCTTTATTCTCGAACAACACACGTGCACGGCGCATGCGCAGACACTAGAGAACGTGTACACTGTACATAGTCATGCACTATACCAATGCATTTGGATGACTAAAGTAGTTGACACCAAAAAGCCATGCCGGTACAAATTATGTTTCAAGGAACGATGTTAGCGATTATTGATCATTTATAGAGAAATAGTTGAGCGTTTGCGAAATCGAAAGATCTAAAAAAATTATTGTACCAATAATGGTTAAGTACTGAATTTTGATCTTGTCGATGTTATAAAAAGTTTAGATTCTATAGTAAGTCTATGGTGGATATATAACATGGTAAAGTCCAGGATTGTCTTATGGGGAAAGACAGGTTTTCAATCGGTTGTATTAATTCTAGTTACAAATAGGGGAATCCAATACCGGCTTTGGAGTAACGTCCAATTAGTAGCCAATCGTAAAATCATCGAGTAGCGTGGTTCTGTTAAGAATCTTTCAGCTTCCAATGTTATTGACGTGGCTACAGAAGTTGTGGTAAACACGGACTAAAATAATTCGTTATTATCAACCTCGTGTCTCGGCAGCGACAGATAATCGGCCCATTGGTTAATTAATGTAGACCATGTAGGCGCATGCGCGATTCGTATAAGTCAGTCTGGGCTCCTTGTACCTTGCCGTCTATTCCATTCGTGCGCGCAGTGGTAGCTCTCGCTCTGTTAGCATGCAGCCAGGTCTAATAGCTCTGGGAATAAAGTGCGTGACAATATTCATCGAAACGAAAAGCCCAACCGCCGTCGTGAAAGTATGTAGGAAGCCGATTAACAATTCCGCCCGACGTGGTTTGCGCTCATAATCATCATAATCGCTCGCGCACGTCGTTGACGCACTGTAAAAATAATAATACAATTATTATAATGCTCGAAACAATGGACCACTCTGTATGTATGGTGCTACACATGAGGACGGGAGAGCGTGCCACTCCGCACGAGCGACGCGTGTGTCTCGCGCGAGTAAAGCGAGGACGATGTACAATCCGGTTCAAGAGTAAAAGCGTCACCTCGTGACTGTAAAGTAATGTCACGTACAAGCGTATTTGTTGACGGCGATTGGCTCGTACCAGTAGTATTCGGGACGAGTGAACCAATCAGAAACAATCGTTAGTATTGTCTCTCAATATTATACATGATTGTTCGAGTGAATACAAAATTTAATTGGCCATACTACTGCGCGCTCGGAGTGTCCGCGACGCTCGGAAGCGTGGGAACGAGCGCGCTTGGGCCTTCCCAAAACAAAACACGAGCCAGGGAGCGGAGCACGCGACGCACCTGACTACTACGACGGTGGCACCCTCTGGTTTATTAAGTCGTTACCTTAACTCGAGCGTGCCATGAAATCCCGTGATCTTGGTCTGAGGTCACGTGGGGATGTCCTGGTCAAGGTTGAATACATACGGTGGTCACCTCTGGTCAGTTTTATCAAGTAAATTGCTTCGTTAGGGATAAACTACGACGCGTTTAGTAAGGGCGGAACATTTAAACGCCTCAATTTTTAGGCGGGAGATTACATCAAAGAAAGAGGTGATGGCCTCTCCCGGTAATACCGGATCGGGACAGATCGTAACATCTGAATATATTTACATACTGTGCTGAAGGGTGAAAAATCGACTGGAGTAAAGACCGAAGGAAATTAAAAGCCACGGCTACCGGTTTTACTGCTTCGGCTAATGACCAATCACGGTACACACTGTGTGCCCTCGGCTTTTCCACGGGTAAGATAATAACAGAATGCTAAGAGTCAAAATTAGAAACGAAAAGGTCGCGTTCTTACAAACTGTTTCTAATGAGCCGTGTCGTTTGAAGTACATATATATATAACGAGCTTATTACCTAATACCTTAATTATTCAATTATTTGAAACACCAAAAATATATTCAAAATACAAATTTCTTTTCTCTTTCCCAATAACATATTATCGTCTCAGCTATTTTTCATCGGACTTAAACCGCTGTTAAATTTTCATCATTTATTTATTTATCGAACCACTAAACTGTCAATGTTAATTATTTATACAATGACCCATCCCAATATTATTGTTTATCCAAAGACTTAGATCACCCTCTATATAAATATATTCGACGTACAGCGTCACGAAGACCTTCTATGAATGCCACGAGGCACGGCCTTTCAGCCTGAACACTTTTATCCCCATCCACTGCCGTCGGTAAAACGTGATTTGAGTGGATACGCGCAGTGTTTCATTTAATGGCCGTTGTCTCTGTCAGGCATTGGGAACAGATTCAAAGCGACGACCTTGGCCGCCCACGGTTACCTATATACCGGAATAAGTATGGCGAACAATTAATCCACGATATTTTTCTAATTTCTATTTTCTCTCTTTTTACATAAAATTTATTTCTTTTACAAATTCATACATTCTTGCCAACCCGACTCAATTGGGTTTATAACAAAGCGGAGGACGTTGCTATACATGACGTTTTAGTACATCGTTGCCTACTTTTCACCAAAGCCTCCCACCTCTCCCCCATCCCTGATGACTGATAGAAGAAGGGATTCGTACGTACCAAGGGAGTCCAATTGCTTTCTAAAAATAAACGAACGTGAAAGATGTTGCTGCCGCTAGAAAAAAAAATACGAGGCGTGAAAGTGGAGGTGTGAAGTTTTAATTATTACAACAGCTACGAAGAAACAGAGATTCGGTTAGTCTCTAGATTTTTCTAAGGCTGGATTTATACGCAGGGACAAATTATCGGGGATAAATATATAAATGCTTATATGCTGTATACTATGTGCTAGGCTGAGGACGTTGAATGTGTTACTAGCTTGAAGTTATATATATATATCGGTTATAATGGCGGATCTATTTACGATCGTAATTGCGATATTAATATCCAAACGGGTTTTGGTAATACAAATCATTTCTTGGGATACAGTATATTACTTCTGGTAATATTAAACGAAATAATTTACATATCTTATTTTTACGATAAACCAGTCAATACGTCTTTTGATGCTAATAACAAATTGAGGGATGTTCCTATAAAATATCAATTATCGATGTCCATAAAAAATTTTGAAAAAAAAAGTCAATTAAAATTTTTTGGCGTAGATGCAGTTTAAAAAAAAATTATTTTTTATAATACATTTTTGATTATCTTAAAAAATACATCTCGTACGTTTCAACAAAATTCATGTCATGAATCCTAGTATAGGCAGCCAAGCGTCGTTTGAAGACAATAGACATACGGAGCCCTGGCAGTGAATGAATTGATATCGTTATTGTAACAACATAATGGACATATTTTCTTATTGAGATTGCAGCCTCACGCGTATGACGTGCCTGATGCGTTAGTCTGTCTTTATGAATGTATTCATTCATGAGAGTCAGCATGACTGTATTATATAACTAATACACGACCGTCCCATAAGGCTAAAGACCCCGTGATGATTTTGAGTGAATTCGAGAGCGGTCATGCGTGGCTTGAAAATTTTTGAAAAATTCTCAAAAATTTATACAGTCGGATAATGCTTATCGGTATCGATTAACGATGAAGAAAATTGGAAAAAAAAATTTTTTAAAAATTATTACTAAACCCAAAATTTTCGAAAAAACATATGGGAGATTATGTTTCTGCAGTTTGAACAAATTTTGTGAAATTTTTATTCCAGCAAACGTCGTCTCGTCTTTCATATGGTACAAAACTGATATATGATATTTTAAGTGACGAAATGTGTTTGGTAATTGAATTTAAAGGGCGGAAGCGAAGAAATCTGGGCCCCTTTGTATTAACCTAATCAAGTTCAGTTGCGGTGCCGTCCGCCATCGCGGTCACAATAGAGACATTAAATCGTCAGTACGGATTTATTAAACCCGGCACTTTTATAACCGTGAAACCCTTTCACTCTGCTTTGTATTGCCGGTGAGGAAATGGCTCGGTCCTTATAAATTGTCCTTTTGATGATTTCGTCAGGTCAATAATTTTAGAAGAGCTACGATTAAACGTAAATGAATATAATTAGTAATAATCAAATAAAACTAAACAACGGTCCACCGATAATAAATTAAATCTGTATATTCCCATACAAAAGCACTGTAGCACAAGCGAACAATAATATTCTATAGTTCAATAATATTTCCACTACCGCTGTAATCTGCAGTCCCATTATTTTTTACGTCCATTTTAATTACCTCCAGTGGGTACCAAATTATTTCGCACAATAAATCAGAGCACTAATTAGTCGCCGTTATACTAAATTAAAATCGGTTATTCATGCGAATATGGCCTTTACGTTAATTGCGATTTCAAACGAATACAAGGTTGTTATTTTTAGAAGTGAAAGGTCCCTAACTACGTTTCATAGTATTTACTCTGTATTGGATAAATGACATTTTTTCAAGCACAAACTTCGTAACACAGTTACACCCTCGTTCCTATTGGATCCATATCGGGTTTCCCAAGCATCCAGCAGCAGGTTGTAGTATCTACTTTTTCCAAAGTATTTCCCATACCTGTACGTTTTGTCGTTGGGAAAAATCCTTTCGAATTTACCAGTTTCCGAAATTTCATCTTCGTACCGAATAAGCACCTTAACGTCGTCCGACGTAAGATTCTCCAAGATAGTTTCAAGATAATCAACGCGCTTGGATGCTTGAGTAAGTTTCAGCTGCTTATCTCTTTCAGTCTTTGACAATTCCACGCCTGCGCATAGTCGTTTATCAAAGCACAGGATATCCTCGCCGTATTTCATTTTCAAAGTGTCCACGTCCTCAGGGTTCAGAGTGTTCGGTATCTGAAATCCTACCAGGTTCAGGACGTCTTTAACAAGATGTCCTTTGATTATTGAACAAAGTGGCGTATCTGGGTTCATGGATGGATTATTATTGACCTCGAGGAGCCACGGTTTAAAATCCTCGTCGATTATGACGTCAAAACCATACAGCTGAAAGGCTGAACAGTTTGTGGGAACAATTTGAACAGATTGAAAAACTGGTTCTTCCGCGGATAAGATGGTCTTGATAACGAGGTCCTTGATCCTGTTCCAGATCATTGGAATGTCTGCTTGATACCGACTGGAGAGATGAGACCAAAGCGAGTTCAGGGCCCACATGTTCCCGTGGCATTTATTGGGACTGTCATTGGGTCTGAACATGGGACTGGTCTTGTTAATACTGGTATTTGTCAAATGCATGTAGCGGTCGAATAAGTAATTGACATCTTTGAGATATTTGGATGTTGCGAATCGAACTAGACCCTCGGAGTAGAGATAAATCCTTAAGGGATCGACAGCAGTGATGAGGACGTAAAGTCTAAGATCAAATTTCGTATCGTTTACGAGCTTTGGTTTTTCCAAATATTTTTGAACGATCAATGACCTATTTTTTGGAACCTCATTCCAGCGTGATATCACTCGGATCCCACGACCTGCGCAGGACGTTGGTGGTTTGAGGATCCAGATGCCACCATTTTTTTCAATGATTTTTCGAAACCTCACGGAATCCTCAGGTAGGATATAAGTCATTGGCATATAGTCGAAATCGTATTTTCCAAATTTTTTTATCATCGCGTAATAATGACGCCATAGTAGATCTTTATTGCTCAATTGATTTGATCCTGGAAAATGATTGATCTTCTGATATGTTTTTAGGGTCTTGTTGGCACTGAAGATCCGGGGCGAGGTCCAGGTACCTAACCAATTTGAGAAATGATTTTTCGTCATGGTGAAACCTGATCTCATGATCGTCAGTTTGATCATTTTTGGTGACCGTCTGCTTGATTGCTTCCATAGTAAATGTCTACTTATTTCAATGGGTAGAAAACTGTCCTGTTCGTTGTCGTAAGAGTTGAAGATCAAAAAAGGCGGTGTGTGAGCGAATAAACTTGGTCTTAGTGGCAATTTGTTGATTCTGTCACCACGCGAGTCGGGTTCCATTAAATTGGCAATTAGCCAATCGGTCAGCTCTCTGTACTCGTACATGTTGTCGATCTCATCGAACCACGAAAGTTTTCCATTACGCGTGTCGTTCGAGGCATCTTTCTTCTGAGTTATCATTTTCGCGAATCTTTATACTGCCGATCACAGGTTATCCATACGATTAATAATTAACAGGCCGACGATTACTACCGTAAATTTGTAAACGTGATTAAAATAATACCTGACAGATTGGCACAGATTACAGAGAATTTAGTCCATGTTTAAGAAATGAGGATAATCAAAATCGTGAAGGAAGAGGCATTACGCCATTATTTGAATGACCGAAATTTTGACAGTTGCCATTTTTCGCACGGGGATATCTTCACGTCAGTTCATAAAAAAAAAAAAAAAAAATCAATTTTTCTCACGTTACGTCAAAAATCATCAGACTGGTAATAACGAAGAAAATATGAATAAATTCAACAAAATTGAATATACTGTAAAAACGACATTTCTTTTATTAATCCAAATTTATATTGGTACATGAAAAATATTATTCACGAATCGCGAAGGCACAAACGAAGTAGCACATCACGTGGCAGTCTAGAAGTGCACAGTATCTCTCTCGAAAAAAGATAATAGAGAAAGAAAAGCATCACCGTGATGTCTCTCACACGAGATTTGTACACGTTTTAACTGACCGAAAATGGCAGTGACAATCCGAGGCAGTGTCGTGCTAAAAAGTAGCCTGTTGCTCAAGATGATAATTGACCCTGCACAATTGCTGAAGCCTGGCAATGCCTTTGTCCCTATCATTGCCATATTTAAATTCCCAGGCATCCAGCAACATATTATAATACCTAGGTACATCAAAGTACTTGAAGTACTCGTAGCTCTCATCAGTAGGAAAGATCCTCTCGAATTGATCAATCTGACTGAGTTCATCCTCGAATAGAACAAGTTGACGAACATCATCAGGGGTAAGATCTTCCAAAATATCATTGAGATATTCGTTCCTACTTCTCAAATGAGCAAACAGAGACTGCTTGTGCCTCTCCTGATAGCTCAATCCGGTCTTGTATAGTCTGAGGTCCTGAACGACAGAGTCGACTCTGTACTTCTTGGACAGTGATTCTGCGTCACTTGCTGAAATGCAAGCTGGCAACTGGTATCCCGCCATGTTGAACACGTTCTGAATTAAAGGACCCTTGACAGCGATATCCAAGGCTGATGATGCTTGTAGAGACGGTGATATGTTGACCTCAAGGAGCCAGGGCTTCAGGTTCTCATCCAGGAGAATATCAACGCCGAAGAGTTCGTAGCAACAGTATTTACTGCTTGTGTTTGCCCTAGTCAGGCTGTTAATCGATGATTCTCCTGCTATCATTGTCTTCACTACGATGTCTTTCATGGATTTCCATAAATGAGGTACGTCGACATTCTCACGCTCTAGGTAAGTCCAGAGCGTCTTCAGGGTCCATTTGTGTCCTGTGCAGGAGTCTGCTGAATCGTTGCTCGTGTAATTAGCACTGGTCTTGTTGATACTGTAATTAGTTAAGTGCATGAACCTATCGCTCAGGAAGTTTATATCGTCCACGTACTTCACAGAAGCAAACCTAACTAAACCTTCTGGATAGATGTAAATTCTGAGAGGATTGAAGCTTGTGACGAGGACGTAGAGACGTAGGTCAAACTTTGCTCCAGATATCAGTCTTGGCTTGGACAGATATTGCTGGACCACCACCGGTCGCTTCTTAGGTATCTGGGTCCAGCGATGGACCACTCTTATTCCTGTACCACGTGCTGATGCTGGGGGCTTCACTATCCATTTTTCTCGACCTGCGGTTCTCTCCCAGACCTGACGGAAGCATCTGAGGTCCTGGGGCAAGACGTATGTCCTTGGGACGAAACCAAATTCACGTCTACCGTGACGCAGCATCAATCTACTTAGATTGCGCCACAAGCGATCCTTGCGGCCAATCTGGAAGCTTCCTGGGAAGTGATTCACCTTCTGATACTCTTGGATTATTTTGAAGCATGTCGACTTCATATGCTTGCCCCAGACTCCTGACCAATCAGAGGCCTTCTTGAACAACCGGAAACCAGAATTTGTAAGAGTACGTCGCACCAGCAATGGCGTTATTGAGCTCAGTCGCCACTTGAGATGTCGCCGGATCTCGAAGGGTAGATTACTCTGACCCTGGCTGTCATGCGACTGGAAGGATATATAGGGTGGCACGTTTGGAAAGAGACTCTTTCGGAAGGGTTTGGATATTTTCTTATCTCCTGATTCGTCGATCACGTCAATGTCATCCACTTCATCCACTTCGTCCAATGCGTCTATGAAGGCGTTAGGTTGTACCGGATCGTCGAATTTCGAGTCCAGGTCCACAATGCGATTGTAACTTATGACGTCCATCCTGAACAGCACGACCGACCTGGGGGAATTACGGAAATACGAAGATTCAGGCATATTCGTTTTTTACAATCTTCAACTAATTCCCTATTTCTAGCGCATCAATTATACTACAGCTTTTATCGATAATTAGACACGAGTGTCAGTAGTTTTCATAATTATTTTGATGACTGATCATCGGAGTGAAGTTTGTCGCGTATTACGTATTTACACTGTGACCGAATAATTTTCTGCTGTTTCAATCGACGTTCTGACAAATCAATTTCCAATAATTAATTCTGAAAATGATCTAAATTACACGACAGTCAATTAATACATTACATCTCGCGTACGACGTAATCACGTAAATTCATCGAGTAATTTTATAAAAATCAACCAAAAAAATACAGATGTTCCGAAAAATCGTAATTACTCATTTTCGACCACGCGATATTAAGCCGCGAGGCGTAATTCAACCGTACTGAGATACTCACCAATCAGAAAGTCCCGTGAAGCATCAGCATTGCCATATCTGAAAGAAAGTGACAATTATGTAACGTCCTGTATACAAGCAAGGAGAAGTGCACCTCTTAAAATTAACCTGCTCTCCACCGGATATGATGATGGCTATTGAGTTAATCGCGGGGCGGCCTCTACAAACTCCGAAAGGAGTCTTTTTTTGATAATCCAATTTCCAATAATACGACGCGTGACCGATTACCCACATCCGATAAGACATCGACTAAAGTTAAAAAAAGATAAAAAAAAATAACTCAAACTGATAGGTAGCATTTTTTTATTTTTTTTACCAAAAAAAATTCCCCTAGTTAATTTCACCCTTCAAGAAGACCGTACATACCCATATACCACTGGCGAGGCGACAGATAGAATGATTACATGATGATAACTGATTGTTCGAGTAATCATACACTATCACTTATCACGTTTAAAATTTCCATATAAGAAATGACAAGAGCCAATGACTACGATTGAATCAATTTTAATTTGAAATCATGAAAATTTTTTTTTTAAACACCATTAACCGCATTTTCACTCGCGCTTACGTTACGTTTACATTGCTTACCTTGCACAAGGTATGACGTTAATATATATCAATTATTTATAAATCAATGATCAATCATTGTCATCGTATCAACCGATACCTAAAAATATCAATGATGGTTCAATTCAATGTGTATAAGGATGAAAGTGATCCGTGATGCACCATACGTCATGCCAACACGTGTATTAATAGTACCGACTATACTGTATATCCAAGTCAACTCCACGTATGAATGACTATTATTCTTCCGGTTGACCACTACACTATAGGTATAGATGATAGCAATGATTCACCGTAATCCATGCGGCAAGAATTCCATGACACATGACACGCTTGAATGGGAAACTGGAATGGTAAGTTAACGCCAGACACTTGTAGATCTTATCACTGAATGACTATCGTTTCTCAGTCATTCACTGTTTACGATCGTCATGATCCACGATGATTTTTATGGTAGGCTGCCATAATCGATGCAGCCATTAAAGCCGACCATTACCCTTGCACCTTATAAGAATCTACTAGAGACACATACGGCTTGTGGTTGAAAATCAAACGTACGATAGAAGACATTCGATACGTAGAATCTCATCCATATGTTACATACGTACCTACATATGTTCATACATACCAAGGTTGACTTAACGACCATGGAAATTCGAAAAGATATTATCGTATGAGCTCACACGCCAAATATCACGTATGCTCGACGATACATTGAACGAATATAATTTTGGATTTTATGGAAATTTGAAATACGGATTTTCACAAGTTTTACGAGATCTTTAATAATGCCGGCCCGCTGGTGATATACCGTTGTAAGTATATTGGTAACTCGGAGTAAATTTTGTTAAGGATTTTTATGACTTTTTTTTTTCATTTCTATAATCCCTAAATTACCTACTTTTTCCATCGATTCATTATGTTTCTGTGGAAAAGCGTGAAAATTTACCGAAACTCTGAATATCGGTGAATCATAAAAGTCTTCAGTATTTTATTAACTCTTCGACGTGTAACCCAGTCGTGTAATAAGGCCGTAAACAATGAGCAGGTATCAACCGTTAGCGTGGAGACACGTGTAAAGAAAGTTGAAAAAAAAAAAAAAAAAGAAAATGAACATGAAAGCGTTTCCATGAATGACGAAAAAGCGATGCTCGGTGTATGCATTAACTAATGATCTGCTTGGTTTTTCGCTCTTTCCATTTTTTACATACGCGCGCGATCGACGTAACGTTTGAAAAAGATTGATACCGAACGACAGCTCGACAATGGTGGCATTAATTAAATGATTCTTTTATTTTTTTTTCTCCATTCTTCTCTCCTCACGAAAGCGTTCAGATCCGACCACTTCGGACAATTAATCTCGCTTAGAAACCCACCTTTTAGAAACGATTTCATGGAAATTCCGCCCTGCTCCATGTGACATTAGAAACGATCACGCGATGAAAATCTGAAAAGAAATCGGTAAGCATCACGATAATATTAGATACGTGGATGAACTGCATATAAATCGATAAGATGGAAGATCAGAAATTTCAAAATAGAAATAAATCCTTTACTATCGGTAACAAAGTAAAAAGACGTCAGACAGTTCGCCGATAAGATAACGATATTTATATAGAGAAAAAAAAATCGTTATGCAAACAGCATAATTTTCGCACAAGTACAAACGTTGAAATCGATTAAGTCAAAATTTTTGGCTAATCATTTATTTATGTGCGATAAGACAAACTAAAATCTATTTTTTTTAACGTTAATCCGGGATAATCGATACCGATTTTCGATAATCGGTACGTACCGATAAGCTACGCTATTCCGATAGATGGGCGAGAGCATGTTTATCTTGAAGGCCGTGAGGGTTCGATTCTGAAAAGGTCGACGTTATTTATCGGTTTGCCATTTATAAATCGGTACCGTAATTAGGTCTACGAATCGAAAGGCTATAATCAGCTGTCGTAAATCGTCGCGATTCCTGTAAATCGAGAGCCGCGCACGGGTTGCCATTAAATTACATGAGTTTATTATGTAATTACGCCTGGGTGTATCGCGTACGGAGAATACTAATAGGTTTTGTCCTCTAGGGACAATTTGGCATTGGCATTGACGATAATATCAGCTGATAAATCGTCATTCGGTAGCGAGTAATCGATTTAAGTCGTTTGACATATGAAATAAGTAGTTCGATATAAATCGGTTGATAAATAATAAAACAGGTACTTGACTTCATCGTAGATATACATTAAATACTCATTTAGATTGTGGTGAGAAAATTTGACAGCGACTTTACGTTATGTTAGATAAGAAAATGCATCAAGGTTTTTGTGAGTGTACATAGGGAAGTCGTAATGTTGAAATTCAATAATGAATTACATGAAATAAAAATACAAATTTTTAAACTTACTAAAGGCAATGCATTAATATTTTATATTAAGGCAATGACGAGTTTAAATTTTGATTAATTTAATGATTCATTCAGAATATCAGTTTGCTTTTAGTGATAGATAAACCGTTCGTAAAGTTTCACATAATCGATTACTTCGACATAGACTCATGTTGTGATGATCAAATCAGGCTGAGTGTTTACAGGTTTGTATGAAAAGTTAATACTAGTTAGATGATTGTATCGAATTTGACAGAACTGAGTAGAATTAATACGTGTTAAGAATGAATGATCGAGTATTTCATGTAACGAATTGATAATAAACACGACATGTATCGTATTGAACTAAGACGTGAGGACGTAACGAGGATATAGGTAAGGAAAGGATAAGTCAACAAGTGTCTAAATATCTTTAAAATAAGTCTTTATTAAATTCGCAATTGCTATTGATTTCGTACCATTGTCAAACGGTATGACTAAAGAGTTCTTAAACATAACAAGTAAACAAGTATATAACATTACGAGAAAATAGTCATCTCAGGTACAAGAACCCTATCACAGACATCACTTAAAGCTTGATCACCTATGTATAAATAATCGGGTAAGACCGACAGTCGACCGATGTTAGCCGATGTCAGCCGAGTTGACCAAAGAGGCCAAACAATCTACATGAGCCAATTGGAAGACATGGATTTCGTCGTAGCGACGACCGTCGAAGGTGGCGCCGATATCTCCAGCGCCATTATCTTGTTGATATTAAGAAATCGTCATGATCACCATGGACGCCAGACAGATGCCGTGGCCGATTCCGCTGATTCCCCAGAAGAGCTGGCAACGCTGACTGGGCTTTGGGGTGGTGTGTACACGTGTTGCGGAACAGCAACAACAGTGGTGGTTGTGGCGGCAGACGTAGGCGAAGTAGTGTTCGTGGGCGTCGTAGGCCCTTCGAGCCTCCGCAGACATCCACCCAGGTGGCGCATGAGTTGGGCGCCAGCGGCAGGGTGTACGGAGGCGGCGACAGGGGTAGAGAGGAACGTGGATACCTCCTGTGCGCACTGAGTGAAACCTTCGCGAAATCTGTCAGCGTAACTGCTTTCTGGCGTGAGCGTGAGTCTTCTGGCAGCACGAAGAGTATGGAGATGACGTACAGTTAACTCCAAGATGTCAGCTTTTTCCAACTTGGCGACATTTTCACCCTCGGCTTGAAGAGCTGTCACCATGAGATCCTTAAGCTCGTCAAGACAGCGATTGATCCTTGCCCTCCTCTTTCTCTCCAGCATGGGCTTCATGACCTTGCGGTACTGATAAGTGCGCGACACAGGCTCCTCGTACTCCAATCCTCCAGTATACGTGGTATGTGGTGCCATTTTGAATATGCTTCGTCAACAACACAGTAGTACACTTCACAAAATTACTCTGTCAATGTTTTATTAGTCTAGTCTCTCTTTGCCGCAAACTGCAAGCACGTTTATTGTATTTACGAGTAGTAAAGCTTTCGCCTCGGAGTGCCGAGTTGATCTGACGTTACCGGTGCCTGCGGCTAGCTTATATAGGTGACGGCGACCCCACCACTCTTACTACGCTAAGTGACTAAGTGGGGGAAACAGCCACCAGCCGGAGCGTATCGTGGGAAGCAACCGGGCCCGAACGTTCCCACAGCCAGCTCTCGGACCGGCAGGGAATTTTGTGCCCACACCTGCACCCTCTTCTGGATGAAAGGGTGACGTGGGGAACCACGGTGCGACGGCATCACGGATGGACGGACTGACTGACGGAAGGACGCCACAGCACACGCCACGTCGCGCGACCAGCACGAGGCGACCTGCTCTATACTCCTCATCTCCGCCACTTCAGCCAACATAACCTAACCTCACTTTACTAACGTATTACACTCCTACTATACCGCCTTCGCTTACTTTATAGCATCCTCGTACTACTGACACTTGTTGAATCTACGAAATACCGCTACTAGTGTTACCTAGGCTAGAGTCACATATTATAGCCACATGGGTTTAGATCGATATTCCTATTGACGAGTCTTGACGCACGTGTCGAATGGACTTTTATCTATTTCGAAATTTTGAAAAATAATTAGCAGTCAACAAAATCTTTCATTGGTACCCACTTACAAGTTTTATTATGCCTTAATTTATATGGCTCCAACATTGGTTCTCTAATGCGGGTATTTTGTTTCTTTGAAAAAGGATTCTATGGCTTTAAAATTGATTTCTTTGAAAATTCTTCTCTTCCTCGTGACCACTCCAAACTTTCTTTAATGGTTAATGCAGAAGCCAATGGGACGACTAAAGGTATTTTTGTTACGGTTGACTTTTTATGACGGCTCTTAATGAGGTGTTTAGCCGTTGCTGAAAACGATATTCTAAAGGAAGGGTCTCTCCTTTGGTCAGTATTTACGACCCTATCGGGTACAAATGCAAAACCGGTAGTAAATGCTGCTCAACTTACCACCAGTTTAACAACCTTAAATTCATTCGACAAAGTCGACTACATACTACAATATTCTTTTCTAGACGAACTCCTTGTAGCGGACTTGATATTACCATACAAGAATGTACTATTATTTAATTCGCACGCAGTGTACCTGCCGTGGTCTAACATAAAATCAATAATAGTATAATAAACCTAAATTCGAGTAAAACCCCTAATATAATTTCAGGTATGTCACCCGCCTTAAAAATATTTTCAAAATTATATTTGGGATCCTAACGAAACTGACATAAATACTGACATCATATGTTTCAAGAATCCCAGACTAAATAATTATAATAAAAACAAATTGCACGAAAGGGAATAGGTTATGTATATATTTATAACACAAGGAAAAGTGAAGAAATGAAAAATATGTCAGGATAACAATAATTGAATATATTAACTTCCAGAATGTTCCCTCCCTATCGCGATAGAAAAGGGACAGACCAGGAGCGTCTCAAGAAGAACAAAATGATACGACTGAGGGGCCCCGTATTTTTTCGCATCCCCTGGAGAGTCCGTGAGAATATCGATTTTTTTTCCTTATCGGTATCCTCCCCTTCCAAGATGTCCGTTTTTCCATCAACTCGCACGCGGCGTCAACTACGTATGGGGGCTGTTTCTAATACTCTTGCCGCTTCTCTTTTTTTTCCCCATCTCTTAACCATCTTTTTTCTTCCTTTTCCTCCTTCCCTAACGAATCGTAATAAGGGTACGGATTCCTATATTTAGAAAGACACTCTCGTGCCCAGAGTGTGTCCATATGATTCTTTCGAAAAAGACACCAAATTTTTGTGTGGTTAAGAGACATGAAAAAAAAATTAGACAGCGTCACTCTGATTGGCTGATCAGTCCCGGATGTGCATATTGCCGAAATAATGCTGTCAGTGTATTTATAACGTATATATATATATATACATATATATATTCAGGTCCGACACTACAAGGGAGCTTCCACCACTTGACTCGATTTAATGCTTATTAAATGATCGGATGACAAGTTGTCGCCATGCGTCCAATTATCGGCGATTCTGGCAGAGCAGGATATTGTTGGAACGGTGCAACAACCGGAGTTGGATTGACGAAACAATTTGTACGAAACTGATTAATACTCCAATATATATATATATATATACATACAATAAAAAAAACACGTGGGATCGATTATCATGACAACAGCATATATACTGTAGTACAATTGATCCCCCCATATATAAATATATTTCTAGTATATACATATAAGACGAATCGAGTAAACTCGTTGATTGAAACAGCTGGATCATTCAAACAGGATATTAAATAAAATTGAATGACTCATATAACGAGATACTTGTAAAAGTAAATCGAGCGTGAAATATCAATAAAGAAACACGCGGATCCTTTGGATGGAATTAATAAAAAAAATCATCAGGAATAAAATAGCAATATTGCTTCGAGTTAACGTCAATCAAAATTTATATAAAAACTTTATGCGTACCTACCCCTTGATTAACGTTAGAGCACTTAATAATTGATATGAATTTTCAATATCTCAAAATAGACAATTTTCACTATACCATGTAAATCTCCTAATATAACAATACCTAATGTATTACACGTGTTTTCTTAATCACAAGGACTTCCATACTGTTCCTATTTCGTAAATGGTAAAGGACTCTTCAATTTGGTTCTCTCTCTCTCTCTCTCTCTCTCTCTCTCTCTCTCCCTTTTTGTCTCTATCTCTCTCGTTCCTTCACTCTTATATTTATGTTCCCTCTCTTACACACGTGTCGCTCGCCTATTTTCTTTCTCCCTCATTTACCCCGGGTCTCCACGGCCGGCTGTTAGCTCTTGCGAACCTAACCGACCACCGAAATTCCTCGTGAGCAACACCAGCAGCTACAGCAACGGCATTGCTACTCTCGTAGTTTGGCTCGTGCTATGGAACGTGGGAATATTCTCAGGCTCTGAGATGCCGAGTCCGTCTTCCTTGCCCGACCCCGTATACTATAGGTACGACGCAGTAGGTAGGTAACGTGGCTCTCATTGTACGTCCGCGTTTATGTTCAGCCACCGGCGCAATGTAACCTTAGCAGCCCCCGTTGCCTTGCTATTGTCAGTAGCACGGGCCATATTGTTAGCCGTCTTGGCTCCTTCCCACCCCGCCGCAACAATCATCTTCCGATCCTCTTTTTCCGCACACGAAATTTCATCATTCCACTTCTTTGGGCAACAGTCTGTTTTACTTTGGCAAGAGTCATTTGCTTGGAAAAAATTTTGTTTACGAATTTTAAAAAATTCAACTATTTTTGTATTTTGTGCCTGTGACGTCATTTAGAATATCGAATTAGGGATAATTAATTCGTATCGGTATGTAGGATGCATTAGGGACCTCAAAGTAGGAGTATTTTGACTTTCATTTAAATAGAAATAGTTCGTTCAAGAGGAACGAGCTGGGCTTATCTAAATTTGTTCTAAACGTTTTCAGATAATTCGAGCGGGAATTTAACGGATTAGGGTACACGAGAGATGTCTCGTTCGCGATTGGTTGGCACTGATGCTTGGATGGTAATTGGTCGAATGGAACGAGATGCCGCAAAACGTTTATGGTATTGACGGATAAATGTGGTTTACTCTGCCTTCTGTATCAATGATGGTTAGATAAGAAAAAAGGGTTCTTTAATTACCAGATATTAAAAGTCAGTTTAGTCACGTGGTCTCGTATAAACTATGTAGGAAGTATCACGTGGCTATCAGAAATGACCAATTTAAGACCACCTGTCGAGACTGGCTGTACTGCCTTTTCCTTGGTATAGTCAATATCAAAATTGTGGAAAAAAATGTTAATATGAAATTAGATTTTATTTAATTATTTTTTACAACATTTTTTTATCGAATTTCATATAATTTCAATAAAGGCACGCATATTACGGTACTGGCAAGACTCGAATGGTTTTACGTAATCATCGGTAAACCAGCAAATAAACATACGTGATGACCCGACGATCGCAAGGTTCGCATTAAAAATCGACACGTCAATATCAAGAGACACGAAGGTCATTTGATATGTGTAAGGCACGAGATATATCCGAAGCCTAATTAATTAATTAAAACCCATGTCAGTGACTGGGCAGAGTGGCAGCCAACCGCCAATTAAGACGGACCTTAATCGTTCTGTTTCTGAATCTCTTACACACTGGGTATATTACATATATGTATATACAAACACATATACACAGTGATCCCACCTTTTTCATAGGGGGACCAACCCTCGTTAAAGAGTGGCCAGTATATCTCTGGAGGGTCCAGAGGGTCGAAAGAGCCTTAGAAGTAAGCAGGACTCTCGGAGTGGTGGCGGGAAGGGGGGAGAAGGCTCTTTCAGCAGGGTTTACCCTCAGATCTTTTAACACCCCAAATGCCCCCCTGGAGGGGCAGCTTGCGCTCTTTTCTACGGCTATTTTCATCCCTCTTACTCTTACTGTAATATTTACCCTCTCGCTCTCACTCGTTTGCTTTCAGTCTCACAAGCAAGCCTCTCGACGTCCCTCTCACTCACTTACTCCAGATAGATCTCCACGAAGGGAGGAACACCCTTGCTGCGTGTACGTCTCGCCCCTAGGGCCTCTTTCACTCTCCTTCGTTTTTCACTCCTATTCGAGGGATGGCTGTCGTCGTGGCACAGGTGGTGCTTGTGCCGTGGGAACGTCCCCGGCAGAATTTTCCCGTGTGCCACCCTAAGCTGGGCCCGAGCAAGTGTGTCAGCTACCCCAGATTGCCCATTCTAGCGGGTGTTGCTGTACCATATAGTCCTGGAGGGCCCGGTGGGGGCCTGACCGGGCCCCACTTTTTGGGTAGTGTTGAACAGTCGGTCTGTCTCGCTCTCGCCTGCCGCGATGCACGCATTCGAAGCGTGGCCCTCGTGTGCGCCTCACTGGGGTTACTTAACGCCTTAATGGCCACTTGTTAGGGCCCTAAAAGGCCCGGCTGTGGTACCCCTTCCGGATTTGTTTCTTTTTTTATTTTATCCTCCGACCCACCTCCCTTGAAATCTCAATGACTCGTCAAGTGGATTACGCTACTTCTACCTTGAAAATTACGATACGCTAACGATGCACCACCGCAAATTATTGGTATTCGAGGCCCATTTTAGGGCCCTTTCGAAGTAACGTCTCCTCCATCCCCCACCACCCGAGACAATGTCGATATATCGAATTCAAAGTACTCCTCGTGGAATCTCAATGGTCGCCGAATGCAAAGTGCCGCCGCTTCGCGATCAGGCCCAAGTCCCGTTTCTGGGCCCAAGGCCCCGGGCCCGTTATCATACAAACGACAGAATGCTTTCCATGATATCGACCCTGTACGAGTCGCGAATTCCAATTTGGGCCTGTTCGGATTCGAACGCTTGTTACTATTGGGCCTTAAATAACGGGCCCGATATCTTGCTGATTATTTTCTTACACACTGTGTCTCTCCTTCTTCCTATGCCTCTGACTCCACCAACCATCTTATACTGCCTTAACAACTTGAAGTAACGACCTTCGCATAAGGACACTAACGATCGTGTACTGCACAAAGTTGCCAATGATTTTTACAGTTTTCTTCTGTCAACGGCTGCGCATAATCATTATGCTCGCCCAGCACTCAAGCTCGTGCTGAACGGATCTCATTGGAGTCGCACCTGCCGTTTCTTGTCTTTCTATCAACTCCAAGAATCCCTCTCTCGTGTAAACGAGAGCGTCCCAGCTGGGCCCTTCGCTAGGGACCGCAGCTCCGCTTCATGGAAATACGATCCTTCTCCTCGTATCTCGACATGAAGGTTACCGATATGTGGCTACAGTCCTGAATACGTGTACACACGCGTATCAAGACTTTGCACGCAACGTGCAGACACGTTGATTGGTAACGTTTAATGAGAAATTCATTCGAACAGGATAAAGAGGATAAGGATGAGAATGTGGGTCATACAAAAATAAGGTTAAATTCTAAGTTTATTACTAGAAGAGGATTGAACTTGAAATTAATTAAGTCTGACTCAGCGTGCGAGTCAAAATAATCAATAAAAAAAAGATTTTAACACACTTCCTGTATTTTAAGTTCCACAGATTATTGTTAGTTGCCCAAAAATTGTTTGCCTACTGAAAACAGACATTTGATAATTTGAAATAAGAAAAAGACCAACAGTTACCCAACCACCCATCTAATCCTCCAACCATAACCGTGCATTAGATAACGATAAACCAAGTCGCTTAAAACCTCCCATAAAACTGTCCCAAGAAAAGAAGCACCATCGTTAAATCATATCCGTTCGTAATAATCTCCAAAAAATTCGAATCACGGGGATTACAAATCCCAAATAGGTCAAAATAAAAAAAATCAAAGATTAAGCAGTTATACAGAGGTATGCAGAAAAAACGTATAAAAATGCCCAAAGAGCCAAAACCATAGTGTAATCGCTATACGACCAGTGCCGTCTGTCTCTAATCGACGTCCGCGTCGGGTGTGCGACGTAAGTCACGCTTCATTGAGATGCGCCTTAAGTCGCGTGGTACAGCGCGAGTTGGTGTATGCCACATAGAATAAAAAATGGCGTCGAGCCGACGGCAGAACGCAGATGAATAAAATACTGAAGGAACGTTCATACATAGGTACGTGCAAAAGCGGGTAGAGGGGGGGGGGGGTTGGCGGCAAAAGGGAGGGAGGGACACGACGCACGAAGCAAGTTGAAGTAAACAAAAGGGGGTTAGGATTAAAGAGAATGAGAGAGAGAGAGGAGGAGGAGGAGGAGAGAATGAAACGGAGAAAGAAAAAGAAAACAAAGCGGAAGGGCACGAGCGTAGCTCGGTTACGTTCGCTATGGGCAATGCTTTCAGAGGCTATGGGAACCCATGGTGTGAAGGCATGTGTTGTTCTCGAGGCCGTTGGAGGACGTGTCGCGTTATGCATTACTGATTATTCCCCTTACAGAAGGAAATGACCGCGACTGGACTAAGCATACCGTATGTATATATATATATATATGTATAAGAACGTAACCGGTCAGTAGCAGGCCCTTAACCCGGACCTTATAGGTTAGGTGTCTGATCTTTCCATCCAGTGCATCGTATCGGTATACTTTTTCATGCGTTATAGAAACACATTCTAGAGTCTTGTGTAGATTGGGAAGCAGAGACGTGGTTGGAACTTTTAATGTCCTTCTACGACGTATTCGTTACGTAAGTTCCTGTTTTTTTGTCGTTCTATTTTCTGGTAACTTTCGAACGAGAATTTTTACAATTGTCTTTACGTTTGCATGAGATATCGTAGTCGATGGGATGAAATTAAAGTGTAAAACCGGTATCTCGTGGAATATGCAAGGATTTGGTTATATATACATATATATATATATATATATATATATATATAAGAGCCGGGTTATTCGATTTGCATGTTCTTTTCATGTGCACTGGCTTGATACTCGAGAGAAGTGATACTTGGCAAAAGTGGTACTCCGATACGTGGTGAAGGGTGTGAATGGTCCCTGTGTAAATAAAATAAGCAGTCGAAATAAAAGAAGAAGGTATGGAGGAACAAGAAAGAGAGATACCAGGAGACACGTTCAGCTCGTGACTTTTTCTTGGCGGACGGTGGTGGCGGCCATGTTAAAAAAAGAAGGTGGATCGTGGGGGTCGTGGCAGTGACCTCCCAGGTGGCGCGACAATCTCTCGTCGCTTCGGCGCAGAACCAACAAACCTTTTATTCCTGAACCAACAACTTTTTCAAACGCGGAAAATGCGGTTATGCACGGTGTGGACGTTCCCACAGCCGGGGGCCTTATAACGCCTTGAGGATGGCCCACCTCACTGTTTGATTTTCGTTACTGCCCGAGTTTACCGATTAATCGAAGACGGTCCCCGTCGAATCACTGGCAAGAAGAAGAGTTAAGTAAATAAATAATAAAAAACCAAGAGAGAGAGAGAGAGAGAAGTAATGAAAGACTCCTCGTACTCAACTACATATATACCTCTCTTGATGGCAATCCACCATTTTTTGGCCGGCACGGACTTCAAGCAGTGGCCGTTTCGTTACGGCCGAGTGCGAGGCAAATCGGGCCCAATGAAAAGTCCCTAGGAAGCATCATACCTGTATATCCATACCAACCCTATAGAGTGTTAAGCAGTTTCTTGTCAATGACATCTCACAATAATATCCCCAAGAGAGATTTGGCAATGGTTAAAAAAAAAAAAGAAAAAAAATATTAAAAAGGATTGCCAACTGTGAGTCCAAAAGAAAAGTCTTTACGAACGCCCGAGAAGCTTCCAACCGGAAATTGGACTTTATCGTTTGGCCTCGGAGTGGTGTATCGTGAAAGAGAAGCAGAGGGGGTGAAGGGTGGGGGCAGACCCGAAAGGGGAAACTATAAGTAAAGATGAAGATAATAAAAAGAGAAGGTATAGAGAAAGTATAAAACGATGAAATTGTTCATGATTCGCGGGGTTCGAGCAGCTTTGCCGGGTTACGGCTACGCGTCAATGGTCATGCGAATCCACCAGGGATCAATTCGGCGAACCGACGTCGTTACGTGGTCAAGAATTAATTTGCATTCTATGTCAATGCTCGCGAAAATCGCCCGACCGATTTCCGAGTATGTGAGATACACGTGTGTAAATACATGGTGGATCGTGAGGATCCGCCTAACTGCGAATATTGCCAGATCACCAGTTAAAAATCGTATAGGCCCAAACACGTCATTACATCCATGAGCACGTGTGGCTTTGGGAATTAAAATTATTATTATTATTTGACATAAGTAAAAATTATTGACGTATGAGATCAGCCATTAGTCGCTAACTCAATTAAATGGGCGGTCGTGAATTTCTACGTTTTTCAAGATCACGTGTTAACGGTGATCAAAAAGTAATCATTCACCAATGGACCAGATACGATGCAACTGACTCGTGTGAAAATAAAAATGTGTCTCGAGGATTTTTCGGTAGCTGCTTAATGTCAATAACGCCTAAGACGTATATATGTATATCGGTATGGCACCTGTTCAAAAGTAGTGCAGAAGGTCGTTGGAGGCCGTGATTTCTGCGTGATTGGCTGTCACGTGGCGTACGCTCGAGCGAGCCAGAATACTTTATTGATCGGTGAGGTTTGGTTAGATAGACTCCACAGTATGCCAATCACGTAACTCGTGGAGATTTCTATTAGACGGATAGGACTTCCCAAGGGGCTTGGCGCGTACCAACGTTTTGCCGAAAAAAAAGAAATACTGATAATTTGCGAATACGGTTTAACCTTACTATATATACACCTTGTATCGAAACGACCATAATTACAATACACCATAAGCGGAAAGAAATCAAAATGAAATAAAGCATAATACCAGTCGAGCCAGTCTGAGGATAATTGTCAGCGGATGTCCAATGTCCCCCTGTCTGAGGTGGATTACGATCGCAATAAAAGGAGTGGGTTTTATCGATACCTGGTAGAGGCTGGTTGATGAGGAAAAATAGGTAATAAAAGTTGTTAAAGTCGGTAATAAAGGAGGGAAATTTTCTTCGATCAAATTGAAGACTACGGATTGTTAAAAGGAGATCATAAAAAAGAGATGTAAAATTCAACGATATTTACGTGCGATTTTTTATCGACTTATTGATACACCGAGGCTGTAATTATTCTTAGTTATCGTCATTTACGCACACGCAATATTGATTCTATACAATATACAATGTATCGACTACCAGCATCAAGCAATTTCCGACACGTATGTTCCTACAATGTAAATCTTATACCACTACTACGTAACGACTACCAGCATGATTCGGATGCATGTAGCGCGGTGTGAAAATAAGGGGAAAAAAAAATTGTTCATTCATTAACGAGTGACTATAGTGAAATTATTTAGACTGATCCACCCTTATAACGCGTAGTCTTTCAAAACATATACTGCTTTGACGTCCCGTAATGAACATTTTTTTGCATTTTCCAATATGCCAAAGAGCACGAAGGACGATTAATGTTATGTGGAAGATGAACGTTTAAATTGTATGCTGTACGATTGAAATGAATTAAAATAATAATCATGAGAATTTAATATAAAAATTGTCAATTGCACGTGACAGTTCTAATTCATCTTTGACAGATGCTACGTGTCACGTGACTAAAGTCATTAATAATTCCAATGTGAAACACAGCACGCGATCATCGCTTGTTACGATTTTCACAACAAGATAGACTGACGTGTCGTGTAAAGTCAAAAGACCCAAGAATGTATAGCGACTGGTGAATTTTGTACGACAGCAAAAAAAGACAAAGAGAAGTAAACTAATTTCATTAATTCAAAAAAAATATATGATCCTCGCGTGACCATAGCAACCATCCCACCCATCGTCTTCCTTTAACGTGTATCGCTTTTGCTATTATTCACCCTCTATGCACTTTATTGCATCTGACAATGACCACTGGGATCCTTTGTGTTTATCGGTCATTATGGAAATATTTAGCCGGCAGCTTCAATCTTGCCAGCGTAAATTGGACGAAGTGTCTCTAAAATGAATTTTGGTACCTTTTAACGTGCTTTCATAATATCGACTATCGACGGTTGTACGTAACGATCGAAAAAAATGAAGCCAGTATATCACGATGAGATTTTAGGAAAAATTTCGTTATTTTACCCACGTCATTATTTATATTTATTTACAAGCCCATACGTCATTTCACGGCCAGCGTTATGCCCCGTGTCTGCACTTATTACTGGTAGTACATAATACACACTTGCCTATACCCAGTCGGCTGATTACTATGCCTATACTAATGGGCACTTTCTCTCTTTTTCTACTATTTATATGATGATAGGTATGCACTACTGTGCCTTTAATGGTAAACTCAGAGCGAGGCCGATCGCGGCACTTGGTTTCATGAATGCACCGGTGCACCCGACGAGGCGAACGGAGACGTGCAGTGCATTCTATCCATAGTTGGGAGGATGCAGGGGGTGCGAGAAGAGGAGAGTCATGAATGGATCATGATTGCCACCGAGAAGATTACTATCAGTTACCACACAGACTGGTTCAGCTGGTTACTTTCCGGTACTTTTTTTCTCAGTGCATTATAGTTTAGTTACTCGAGTAATCGAATTGCCTTTAGTTTTTGTAGATACGACGACCTCGGTTCAAGGAATAAATGTCGTTGGTACGAATTTACTATACTTGGACAGCGAGCGACGTATAGTTAGACTGATAGGCATAACCGGAAAAAACTAATAAACAAGAGTATAAATGTTGACGTGATTAATTATATTTCTCAAGATATCAAGATATGCGATTAGTAGAAGAAAATGAAAAATACCAAGCGAACTTTTATATTATACTTTAATACAAATGAATTCTATATTAACATTTTTTTTATTATCATTCCACATATTACGAAATCTGGAATAAATCGTTATCAAAAATATTATCAAATCGTCGCGACGTCTTGAATTTATGAAAGATGGTCAAACTAGACTAGACGCTACGTAAATTATTCCCCTGGTCCAAACTGCAGTCACATTCAATAATAAACAATACAGTGCATACTGTATTGACAAATGCAACGAGGGTGCATCGTTGGCCGAGGTGCGATTCTCGGTGCACTCTTATACAGTGCCAAAGGCTACAGCGTATCATTTGTAAAGAAGCGTGTCTCGGCATGCGGCGATGGCGAGCGTGGTAAGCGTGGCGAACTCCTAGCCAGAACAAGGTAGAGGAGAAGTGAGGTCGTGACGTCACGTCCGGCGCGAGGCCAACGAGTGTGGGAACCGGCGGCAGGTGCGTCCGAGAGTCAGTGAGATCAGTGGCGATGTTTGCATGAGAGAAGATACATGCCTGTGGTAGTAGAAATACATATTGGTATGAAGCGCGGAGGGAGGGAGAGAGGACGAGGATTTACATAGAAGGAGTCAGCGAGTATGAAAGAGAGAGAGATGGAGGGAGAGGATTGAATATAAATAAGAGCGAGAGGGAAAGAGGTGTACAAGACAGAAGAGTGGGGCTAGCAAATCGTCTAACCTGATAGGTCGAGGATCGGCAGAGTAGGGGTAACCACGAGGGTGCGAGGTGGGAGAGGTACTATGTAAGAGAGATAGAAAAGAAAAGAAACGAGAAAAAAAGAGAAGGATGCACCCGGAGTGCATGCCGCCACGCTCTACGCGCACGCTACACTCTCTGCACGCACACGCGTACCACAGTGCGTGTCACGCACGCGTTAGGCGTGTGTTTCACGCTCGGGAGATGTATGGTATCTACTATGTGGCTCCTTTTCGGCCGTTCTCTTCGGGGACTGGAGTTCCGAGATACGTCCTGGTTTTAGGTGGATTTGGACGAAAATTTTGTACCGACTACTTTTAGATGTTGGGTCTTGTTACTGTGAGTCCCTATGGGATCTAATAAGACCTGATTGGAATGAGTTTGGCTATTTCACCTTTTATATTCTATCTTTCTTTTTCTCTTATATCGCTCGTCTCCTGCGTGTTTCTTTCTTTATCCCTGGTACCGATGGTGGCTCCGTTTACAGACTGCGGATGGATTACAAGCGCTGCTTAAAATGACGATCCACGTCGACGCGCCGTATTATCTTCCGTGCCTACGGGGATTTGCGTTTCCTTCCATCGCGTGTTTGGATACTCGTGATATTTATGCGTTAGGAAATGAAAAAAAATAATTGACTCTCTTACTTTTTACTTAGATCTCGATACCTCGTGTTACTTGACAGCGGACCAGGGATTTTGATTAATCATAAGAATGACTGGTGATACATTTTTATTATGAACAATCGCTACTACGATTTGTCCGATTTAAATGTGATGTCTCTACTTGCACCTATGGTTTCTGTATCGTAATTGAATTTTTCACAATCTTCAACGCTAATGGTAAAATTTCACAGGATTTTCTTTTTTCTCGTTTTTTCAGCCAACGTCTATTCTCTTAATTTTTATGACTTATTATTTCCACGATCAATACCCTCGGCCTTGACCTTTTTTCTTTTTTATTGTCTTTATTTACCCTTTCTTTTCACATACTCCGCACAACCGGTCAACGTAATCGTAAACACGAGTATTAAAAGCTTCATGGTAGCCCGAGGCTTCCGTTGCGCAACGATCAACCAGGTCCAAGAGGAACTCGACGAAAGTCGTATAGAGTCGAGTGCGTGTTCC